>VTGB01000014.1:600000-1088730 GCA_013403855.1 Calonectria honghensis
CCTCTATCCAGCTGCCAGATCAGGATAGAGGTGCCGCGTACAGAGAAGTAGTCGCCCTTGAATGTTTGTCAGTTGACACTTTGTTGCAAAGGGCTCATCCCAAAAGATTAGACAGCCAAG
Organism: Calonectria honghensis; assembly: GCA_013403855.1. Classification (NCBI taxonomy): domain Eukaryota; kingdom Fungi; phylum Ascomycota; class Sordariomycetes; order Hypocreales; family Nectriaceae; genus Calonectria; species Calonectria honghensis. The sequence goes on from VTGB01000014.1 coordinate 600,121, forward strand.
GTTTCCCCCCCTAAAATAAATAAAATAGTGGCTAAATAGATATAATTCCTTAGGTTTTTCTTAGGATTCTTTTTACTTTTAAAATTATGGGATTTTTTTGACCAGGCAGTGAATGGAGTGGGAAGTACTTTCGTGACAATCATTCAAGGGTTATTGTATACTAAGTATTCTGTAATACCAATGGATAGAATTATAGTACCAAGCTTCGACTTGGAAGTTATCTAAAACACGTTAGACGATCGAGGGTGCAAGGGCAGGGGCAGGGGCCATTGCTTAAACCGGGTCATTGCCGGTGGACAAGCTTCTCCTCCCGCAGATTGCCCTCGGCTATCTCCACCTGACACCGAAAGGACGATAGATTGCTGTTCCCAAATCCAACACTACCCAGACGTTCTCGCAGACATATGGGCAGTTTTTAGAAAGGTCCACATTAGGCAAGGCATATACTCGCTCCCACGCACGCGGTCGCAACCATGGTCAAACGATCTCGAGGAGGGTCAGTCGCCACTTTCCACCGCCACTTCCTCCAAACCTCACAATGCAACCAGGCTAACCAAGTGCAGATGCTGGACCTGCAAAAGGCGCCATAAGAAATGTGATGAGGCGAGGCCGCTTTGTAAGCGGTGCATACAGGCCGGCATGGTCTGCGAGGGTTATGATGTCCGATTGACCTGGGGGTCTTCCGGTGAAGACACCGAGAAAACCGGAACCTTCTCCAGGCCTGTCCGCCAATCCAGATCACAGAGAAGTCAGATTTCCCAATCAAAAGCGAAGGCCACGTCCGTCTCAAATCATACCCAACGCCATGCCAGTCAATGTTATTCCCCGGGTACCTCGGATCTCCTCCAACTCATTTGGGGGACCAACACCCTGATTGGGTTAGACGATCTCCCCAGCCCCGAGATAGAAGCAGAACTCCTCCAGGACTGTGAGACGACCACACCGAAGCCTTTGCGCATCACTAACAGCGGAATAGTTGTGAACCATGGTTTTCTCACTCTCATAGGCAGAACGAAAGACGTGAGCTTAATCGAGTCAGATATCATACCATTGCTTGACTGCTGTATCCCGTTGAGGCATACCTCCTTGGCGTACCAGGCAAGCATCTCAAAAAATAGGAATCATCTTGCCCCACTCTATTTGCAGGCAGCACTTTCTGCTCACCTGGACAACTTGACAAGACCCGAAGCGCTTGGCCTAGATACAACGCTCGCGACAGGTGTCTTGCTCTGCAGTGCTAGCGTAAACATGAATTCGGTTCATGTCTCTGGAAACCACTCACTGACCAGATAGCAGATAACGTCTCTCTACATTTGGACACCCCTCTTGACAGGGCTCCATGGGCTTCTAGAACATAGAGGCCTTTTGAATACTGCACCCAGGCCTAAACTTGTCAACCACCTAGTAGAGGTCATTGGCATTTTAGACATTGAATGCTTCACTTTAAATAGGTTGAGTGCTCCCCTGAATGTGTGGAAGACATATATCGCTCCAACCAGACAATCTGGCATCGAAGAAAGCTCAGGTTTGCCCTACACGCTTGTCAACCTGCTGGCTGATTTAGAGTCACCACACGTCGAAGATCAACTCATCGCATGGATGGGTGAGAAGGCAGATGACTTTTTGCAAATCCACCTATGGGAAGCAACTCGTGCAGCCGCGATACTCCAATGCCGTGCACTTCGCACTAGCAGCCCGAATCCAGACGCTCAACAGAGCGGGCCGTCTAAACATGGGCCCGCAGGGGATTATTTGCAAATGAAGGTTTTCGCATCCATAAAAGCTCTAATCGACTCCGATACATTTCACCAGGAACATCCAATGGCAGACCTGATGCTATATCCTTTATTTATCGGATGCATCTTTACAGAGCAAAACACCGCTGAACGAGACCAGGCTCCAATCATATTTCAGAACCTGATAGGCAATTCTGAATGGCAGAATCATCAGGTATTGTGGGATATCATCGTGGAAGTGTGGGAAAGAGCGAAAAGCCGTCCGGATGAGTCAAGACTTGCTTTGGCAAACGAATTTGCGGGCGAGTTGAATATCGAGATATACTTATGCTGAGCCTTGGGCGAACAGCTCCAGTCCACTTACTGTTGGCGATTTTGAGAATAACGGAAAGAACTTTTTGGACCCCACAGCTGCTGTTTGCGTGTACCTTGTATCACGTAAAGACAACTAGGCTTGTTTACGTATCCATAAGTCCAGCACCTCCCAAGATCAGTCTTGGAATCCCAGGATCGCAATTTGAAATCGGATGACTAAGCAGTCCAGCGGCAATCAACAAGCATACCACCTGGACCATTCCATTCTTATGTGTCGTGCTTTACAGACTACTATCATTGCTATGTTCCACAACGCAAGCTGTGACGCCGAATTATCGGGATACACGACCTGTGGTTGATATTCAAGCTTACCATGATTCGCCCGTCCCTCGTTACTTTCCTATGTATTTAGAGTAGTATTTTAGCTCACTCAGATTATAATTATGCCGAAATCTACCCAATCTCCGATCATGTAAATGGATCATCATGCAATTCTCCAGGGATGAACCCAGTAGTTCTGGGTTGAGAGTCTGCAAATACCTACTCAGTACCCGGACGAATGAGCATCCCGAAGTTTAATTGCTTCTTCATTGTTTCCGTCGTTCCGTACAGGACGCTGCAAGATATGCGACTGTAAAGATCGTTTGTATGCCACCCCAAACAAGCCACGCTTTCGATACAACAGATTCTTGGCCCCAGCCCTTCCAGGAACGCAGAATGACGGCCGTATTCCACAGAGTCAACATTTGCAAGAAAATGACCCCCCAAAAGGTCCACATATCCTTCGTGCCCGCGCATTCATGGATCTCCTTTGTCTGTCCTGAGCGATCGTCAGTCACAGCCTGCCCAGGTTCAGGGACAAATACGAACCCCGACCACGGTTGCGATCCGAGTTGATAAGCGGTCTTTCCTCGTCCAACATGTTCAGGTAATCAAGGGATGTCGATTGTTGATAATGATGACGGTGGGTTTGGCGTTGAAGATGGGCGGTGAGTTGAAACCCAAGCGAGGGTGACAGAAAATTTGTGATTACGTAGATGGCAAGCTTTGTAGCACCCCTGTAATCCGCCACTTTTTGATAGAGTTAGTTATTCGGGTGCCCATTTGACGGGGTTGGGTCGGAGGCGGCACGCCAAGCAGCCTAGTGCATGGTTGGGCTTCGATAGTGACGATCCCAATAGGTATAATAATGAGAACGCCCATTTCATATCGCTTTGGCTGTCGCAGGACTGGGCGTAGGTACATCTCCCGGTCGCCTCAGCAGAAAAACGGCGTTTGTGGAACATAACATAGGTTGAGATAAGTTACATGATTCTCAGTGCTGGCACGGAGGACCATTTCAAAAGTGATGTCCCGAGCTAATGACGCCTCATGCTTTGGCCCTGGTTAAATACCTCGGGGTACATAACAAGCAAGTGGGCTTTACAACACAAGTCACTAAGGTCCCTATATTTCTAGTGAGGATAAGCCGGTGAGAAATTACCCTGTTCCCTGAATGCGCTATAATATAGAGGCTGCAATAGCGGCTTGACTTTTCTTTTGTATTTGGTGTATCTTTTCTGATAAAAAGCAATGTGTGGCTTGGTTGCAGGACATTACTTTTGAAATGGAGGTCTGTATACCGCTAAATATTGCTGAAAAAATATTCTCTCTCTTTTTTTTTTTTAGCTTGGAGTTCTTGCGCGCAGGTATTTAACCAGGCTGGTGCATGTCTTGACGAAAGTCAAATGGATGGATAGCTCGACTTCTACATGACCCTGGAGTCTCTTGGGACCTGTCTATCCAGCACGGAATTCTCGGAGAATTGGCGGCCTCTTCTTTCACGCAGTCAACACAAAGCATGATTGGCTCGATTAATGTCACAAGGTGCACAAATGCAGAGTGTTCATAGGAACTACATACGTTATAATTAGTGCAAGGCTTGAACATAGCAGGTTGTGCTGGATAAATGAAGCTTCAATTTAAACATGACTGACACAAATCCCGACTTGCCTCCCTTCATTGGTTAGTCAGCACGCACACACGCACATTTTATCCCATCCAGCATCGTTAGTCTGTATTTTTATCCAGCACTAAATAGCAAGCGAGCTCCAACCACGGACGGAATTGAATCTAGCCTAATTTGTGGCATCTCATTTCGACTCATACTGGCTAGCAAGCAGTCAGCGCCACGTAGACCCACTGAAGGCTGCCAGAGCAAATGCCATTGGAGCGCTCCTGGTTCTCGACCCCGCGCTCATCGAGAATGACTTCAGCGCCCGTCACACTGGTTCGTGAATCACATGTTGCCGCCACAATGGCTATAACTTGGACATTTATTTCTTTTATTTAACACGCGCTTGTACCCATCTAAAATCCATAAGACCATCAAGGCAATCATCTCGCTATCCATGATCAGCGATCTGACAACACAAAACACCACCATCGTAACAAATACAACCAACATGACCGACAGCAACATAGACCAGCCGTTGCTGGGTGTTGCACAAACACCATCTTTCTGTCGACTATGCAATGTGGAATTTCGCGGCGCGCAAACATGGCGCGCCCACCTCAAAAGCGATGAGCAGTAAGCTTTTTTTTATTTCCTTTCTCAAACACGTTTTAACCCAAAGCTTTGATTGCAGTGTTTACAAGCTTCGGTTGAAAGTGGCTGAGCCCGGGAGTGTCACATCGCCTCCAACCCCCCCTCCCTCAGCAAATGAGAATTCGGCCAAAAGTCCAGCGCCATCACCGACCCGAAAAGCTCAGAAGGCCAATGCCAGCGCGGACCAAGATCAAGATGTTGAAAGTGAGGCGGAAGATGAATCGCCCACCTTGGAATTTATCCCTGGTAGATGTCTCTTCTGCCCGCACGAGTCTGATGCATTGGACGACAACATGACACACATGGCCACCGCACACGGCTTCAGCGTACCGTTCCAGGACTTCCTCGCTGTCGAGCTCGAGACAGTCATTTGGTACTTTCAGTTTGTCATTCACAGCTATCGAGAATGTATATCCTGTGGCGTGCGGCGGAGCACTGTCGAAGGTATCCAACATCATATGGTTGCAAAAGGTCACTGCCGCTTCGACATATGCCCAGACACTGAGGAATTTTACGAAATCCCACAATCTCAAAACGCTTTGGTTGAGCAGGCGCAACGTGACAGCAGCATGCCGGTGCGCCTGCCGTCAGGCAAACTCATCTCGAACCGAAAGAATCTCGACACTCAAGAGCCCCGACGCCCTCGCCGAGCAACGCCAGACGGAGACCTGGGTTCATCTACCTTGCCCTCGACCTCATCAAAATCTTCAAAACCCTCAAAGCCCTCGACTCCGGGTCTCGAGGTTGCTCGGCGACAAGGAGGGGATGGCAACGAAATTGTGCAACATAATCAGGCTTTGCTCGCCGCGCAGCTCTCCAAACTGGTGATTGCGAGTGTGAGGGTGCAGCAGAAGGAGGAGGCTCGAAAGAGGGGGAGATTGGAGTCAAAGAACAACATTATCTTAATGAAGAATTTTAGATTAGACAGTGGTGATGCTCGGATAGATCGCAGATTCAATGGCTAGATTGCCGTATTTGAACCAATTTAATACTTTTCTTTTTGGCTCATGTCATCACGTTTTCGCCCTACCCTGAAGGCGATACTAACGCCCGGCATGGAATTGTTTCTCGGATAAATGGGGAAGAAAACCAGGAATTTCACATGACTCTGTGTGTTTTCCCCATGGAATTGGAGTGAGTGCATGAATTTAGACATCGTCCTACAATGCACATCACAATACCCGTACACGTCTCAAAATGTCAGGCTGTTCTCCATTGGTTTAAGCGAATCGTTCACCAAGAGCACAAATTCTCACCGTACTAATCAATGAATCCACAGGACCTGTTTCTTCTTACCTGGCCTTGCATTTTTGCTAACATGTTTTTCTTTGAATTGGGTTTTACTACGCCGCAGTAAAATCTGGGGGTGAAGCTAACTCGCGGGCGCTAATTATGCAAGTCATCCCCAGATCGGCAAGCCAATACCAATCTACTTCACTGCAAAAAAAATATGCCCAAAGATATCTTTGACAATAAAGTAGATCAATTTCCTACCGGAGCCGTGGTAATAGGTACTGCGAAGAGCATTTTGGTTTGTTTTCTGTTGTGGCCAGGACGAGAAGATTTACGCGGGGAAGCTCGGTTATTCAGCGCTATTTAGATGCCACACGTGTTACCTTGCTCCTAAGCGACCTGCTTGAAGCCCCTGCTCTTGACCTATTAATAGGCTAGGAGATAAAAATACCTCATAGGAATTCGGTAGGAGCTTAGCTATGTATCAAGGATGCAGCTTATCCTCTGGTGCGTGGCTTGTGCGTATACTCATCTCCTAGGGCGCGCGAACCAACTAGGTAAGCTGATCGCACTCCCCGAAATCAAAGTCAGCTTTCGCCTCTGTCTTGATCAGTGAGCGCCTGCTCACGAGGAAAGCAGAGCTTGCTGGGTTTGTGAGAGATTCTATGACACATCAATTGGTTGGCCTCACCGGTCGCGTCTTCGCTGGCCTGTGCACTAGGGGTGCAGACGAGTGCATAGGAATACTCGGGCAAATTACCCCTCACTTTGTGAAACCCGAGTCATGGAGGAAAGACGGAGAGATGAAGGAGAGAATCGCGATTGCTGCGAATTGCCATGACTCAAGCTTCACGTTAAAGCGAAGGTTTCCGCGCGCACATATGCTCGCTGCTGATCTCTCGGTCTTAAATACTAGGCGAATTAGAGTTTCCTCTCATTATACCTCGGAGCAATTTAGTGCGGAGCCGTCTGTTTGCCCTATGCTTTCCGACATAGGTGCGGAGATAGTTTTCCTTTAATGCGGGTCCGCATCCGCAAACGATTCGAGATGTCACGGCGTGTTTCTTTGCGGAAGCGCATAACGAGTGGCTGCCGAGAGATAGTATTGCGGATGGAGATCGATGTGGAGTCCCCACGGAGATGCAAAGCAGGTAGCTTGATTGGCTGCGGAACACCCACACTGCGGACGCAGATCGATGATTTGGGTGTTGGGGGAGCGGAATGATACCCCAGGTTTGGTCGGGTGCGTCGCCGCAGTATCAATTTATGCAAGGTCTATGCCGGCAGTTTGATAAAGAATCGTGTATAAATATTGGATGTAGTACTCCGAGACAATTACCCCTCATCCTCCTCAAACATTCAACAATCTAGTCTCTCCAACGATACCTTTCCAACCAGTATCATTTTCATATATCCCAACATGGGCGAACCAATTCCGATTCCTAAGAAGTTCAACACTGAACTCACGGACTACTCCGTTTCTCATACTGAAAAGACCGGCCCCTATGCCGACAACCTCGAGGTTGATGCCTTGATTGTCGGTGCCGGTTTTGGTACGTTTCCTGGCCGGTCCACCTTCCTCTAGTTCTTCGCATCTAATTGAGCCCACCAGCCGGCATTTTCATGCTCAAAACTCTTCGAGATCGTGGCATGAAAACTGTCATCTTTGAAGCAGGAAATGATACTGGTGGCACCTGGCGATGGAACTGTTATCCCGGAGCTGGTGTTGACTCCGAAGTGCCCGAGTATGAGTATTCCTGGCCAGAAGTATGGAAGACATGGAACTGGTCTAGCAACTATCCAACATATAAGGAATTGCGAGAGTACTTTGACCACGTTGACAAGATCGTCAAAGTCAAGCAAGATTGTGCTTTTAACACGGTCGTGGTAGGAGCGCGCTTTGATACTACCGAAGGCAAATGGAAGATCAAGACAGAGGATGGTCGCACTACCACAGCCAAATACCTAGTCTTGGGAACAGGATTTGTTAGTACCAACCTTTCCCCTGGGATGCCAACTATTGCTAACCTCTACTAGGCGGCCCGAAGATATATCCCTGACTGGGAGGGTATTGAGAAGTTCAAGGGAATCGTCCACCACTCTTCGTTCTGGCCCGATGAGCACATTGATGTTAAGGGCAAGCGCTGCGGCGTTATTGGAACCGGCGCATCCGGTGTCCAAATCGTGCAAGCCTGGGGCCCCGAGGCTGGCGAGGTCAAGGTCTTCCAGCGTACGCCCAACCTGGCAGTGCCCATGCGCCGAAAGAAGTTCACCGAGGAAGAACAGGACAGGAGCAAGAAGTTCTACCCCGAGCTCTTCGCCCTGCGTGAGAAGAACTTTGCTGGCTTCCACTACGGCTGGTACGAGAAGAACACATTTGATGATACCCCTGAGGAGCGAGAGGCCTTTTACGAGAAGGTGTGGGCCGATGGCGGTTTCCGCTACTGGGTGGGAATCTACAAGGATACTCTGAGTGATCCCAAGGCAAACCAGGAAACCTACAACTTCTGGGCCAAGAAGACACGCAACCGTATTGGCGACCCCAAGAAGCGCGATCTCCTGGCTCCTTTGGATATGCCTCACTACTTTGGCATCAAGCGACCCTGCCTTGAATACAACTACTACGAACAGTTTAACCGACCCTCGGTTGACCTGGTCGATATTAGCAAGAACGGTATCAAAAGCTTCACTGAGACCGGTATCACACTGGAGGACGGAACTCACCACGAGTTTGATGTCATTGCCATCGCCACAGGCTTTGTAAGTTCTCCGGAATCATTCCTCTCGAATCCTACTAACATGTCACGAAATAGGACGTTGTCACTGGAGGTAAATCAACAAAACGAAGACAAAATTCATTGGTTCAAATGCTAACTTTTACGTAGTCATGACCCAGCTCGGCCTTGAAAGCATCAACAGCACCAAGCTGCAAGAGGAGTGGGTGACTGGTGCCAAGACCTACCTCGGAACCACCGTCAGCGGTTACCCCAACATGTTCCACATCTATGGTGTGCATGGCCCTACTCTTCTCAGCAACGGCCCGACCACGGTTGAGCTCCAGGGACGGTGGATTGCCGACTTCATTGCCAAGATTGAAATGAACAAGATCAAATATATTAACCCCAAGCCCGAGGCCGCCGACGAGTGGAAGCAGCGCGTGATCGATCTCAACAACGCGCTCCTTTTCCCCACAACAAGGTCTACTTACATGGGCGGAAGCATTCCCGGCAAGGTTGTTGAGCCGGTTTGCTTTTCTGGTGGTATTCCTCTTTACGCCGAAGAGATTAGAAAGGCGTTGGATGACATGGGAGGATTCGAGGTGGTCAAGAATTAAGGGCTTAGAACTATGGGTCCATAGATGTTTAGACAGTAGATGTAGAAATCTTCATTTGATTGGTTTACTATTACATACGAGCATCGAATGCACATGTTCCCTTGAAGGCTGATAGCTTCCGCGTAGTAGACAGACCAAATTATGGCCAAGGGCACAATAGTCTGCTAAACTGGTGTTAAATCTGCAACTAAACCTAGGACTAAACTAATTGAAGTCAATTGAGGCGTTTTTCTAACCAAATCTGAATGAGCCGCCCCGCTCCGCACTAGATCTATTGAAAGACTATCTAGAGACCATTCCTAAAAGGGAATATCGCCACTGTTTGTGTTCAGTTCAGCTCAGTAGCATCGGCCACGTATTCGAATCGCCCAGTCTAGCCTTGGCCATTTAGCTATATATTGAGAAGTTCTTTTACGATATTCAGTCAGATGGTAATCTTCCTGAACCTTCCACTCAAATTGACCCATTTGACGCCAGGTATATTGCCGCGCGCCTGTTCACTCCTACATCAATTATTCACCAGCTATTTTTACGCTTGACGATGGCACCTACTTACGAAATCACTGTTGAGAACAAATCCGGTGTAGCCCAGACCTACACTCTATTTTCCGGGCCTATAGTTGTGTCCGGCGGTCCTAGCGGCAGCATCTGGAGCACTGCCATGCGCTCCAGCGCGCACGTAGCTCCTGAAAGCGTTGCCACCCTCAAGTTCACAGCCTCGTACCACGCAATATGTGGCTCTTTTGAGGGTTCCCCCGAAGAGAACACCGGAACTACTATCACCAAGACAGTTCCTGTCGCACTTGGCTCGAGAAATTTAGACGGTAGCATCGTTCTCGGGTCAACTGCCCCCCTCATTGTCAACGAGAGATTAACATGCGACCTTGGCCAACCCACCACACCTGGAGCCGGCAGAATTGGCAACTTTCACGTGAATACTACCCCTCAACCGGGCCACGAGTTTTCCATTCCAGATGCTCGCATGAGTAAGTCGTTTCTCCATGCAGTGAACAGTCAACTAGGCTAACCAGCCAAATAGATAACCTGCTGCTTGGCGTTGGTGTCACGATGAGAGATGCAGTAGCCCCTGTTGGAGGGTTCATACCTTACCCAAATACCAGATACCAAATTTCGCCCCCGACGTTTTTCAATATCGCCTCTGGCGATAAATATGAACAAGGTCAGCTGATAAAATCCGAGTCTGTCAACAACATTGCCATCGACTTTGCGATGCGTACCACTTTCCAAGTGCAAATCATTCACAACAACGAAAACGCCTTCTCTTTCAAAGACTGAGCAGCTACTTTTGGATCTTTTCTCTAGATAGTTTACCTAAAATAATTATTCCATCACATATCCACAGCCAATCTAAGGAGTTCGTACTGTACTGGTATTTAGTCATACTAGCCAAGGCTTATCGGGGTGTTGTGGATCGTTTTGCTGAGCATTCGGTTCCACTGTGTATACTTATTCACGTATCGAAATTGAATGGAATTAATGAAACAGACATGTCCGTTTGTTGTCAAAGGTATTTCAGTTGATACTTGACGTCATGAGCATGTTTTATAAACCGCACATGGTCTTTTCCAATTTCTTTGAAACATCGTGTTTAACAAATTTCACAACCGTAGCCAACACTACTGGAGTACGGATACACAAGCCCAGGCTTCATCAATGCTTCCGTCACTATATCATGTATATTTACCACCTTATCTCATTAACAAAATCCGACTATCAGCTTGCCATCCTATAGCAGGTGTGAGTCCATAAACAAAGGTTGAAATGGTGTGATTTATTTGAATTTACACCCAAACGAGAAAAGGGAAGAAGGAGAAATCATTCTGCTTAGTACAGCCTTTCTGAGAAACATTAAATTGATTAAGAATAGATGTGTCGAACCTTCCAACATGGTTCTTTCGCATTCAGCCACAGGGTAGCCTCACAGGCCGGATTTCTTGGCATCTCCCACCGGGGTGTGCGGCCTCAGTTCCGCGAAAAGGTCAGCAGGTGGGTCAGCAAATCTCTCATCAGCCCTCTGACCAAACAATTGTTAGGCCTCTTCACGACAGCCGCAGCCACAGACACCCACCAGATAAGCTTAATCGGTAGTTAATTTTTGGAGTGCACCATTTCGAGCTTGCACAAATGTGACAGAAATTGTGCAGCACAAAGCGAAGGTCCTCTGAGTTCGCTTCGTAGCGCGTGTCTCAGGTGGCGGCTGGCAATTTGTCAGTGATGAGTTGTTTTTTCACGCGCCCAACGTCTCCCACGTGGGATGGCACTGCATGGACTTGGCTCGCCCACCCGTGCGAACCGAATGAAGAAACGCAGTGTCGATCGCTGATCCGTCACTGAGCCAAAGGCTCTTGGCAGTGGGATGGACTCTCGAGTGTGTTGAAAGGTCACGGGGTGGATGAGGTGGGTATTTGTGGCTTGCTCGGGAGGTGCCGCATCGTGTCGTGGGATGTTGGCAGGAGCTGAAAATTAGCGCTGGAAGCAGACTGATCGATACCCCACGAGATGTTTGCTATTGGGAATGGAAAGGCGCTGATACGATGAGACGAGAGACAATTCATGTACGAACTAGGCAATTTGGAGCAATGGGATCTCTGGCGTGGTGGCTGGGATGGATCAATCAGCAGTTCTATTTGCCTGGGATTCGCGAAGTAGTGCTATTCCGCGCTCCTTGTTTCATTGGAGCTTAGTACATGATGAGGAACATGCTAAATGAAATGCATCATTATTGGCCAGTGGCTGCCAAATAAAGCATTATGAGCAAGTTCAGTGTGGCTGACCAGCTTTTGAGCGCATCGTAGGTTGGTGTGCCTTGACTCTGCCCCCTTCGCTGGTAGGTCACACAGCATTTGAGTCGAATACGACGAATCACGAGGCTTAATCTATGTGCTGCTGCTAGCATGGAAGAATCCCGGCTTCGTGGTAAGACGGATGGATGATTTCCCTCGCTTGACAGATACCGCCGGACAGGAACCAATGGGTACGCTGCCGTGAGCAGTAATGATATTCTCCGGTAGATCCCAAGAATGACAGGACAGGCCCGAGCGAAGGTACGGGATATCTAAATTACGGTAGCACTGCAGCTCAGGCGATCCTAAAATAGATGAAGGGGAAGTGGTTGGTTGAATTGTCTAGGCCGTGCTGGTTTGAGTTGGTCTGTTGTCTTCCCGTCGGGCCAAAAACATCAAACCAACGCAAACCAAGAAATTAGGATAGAACTACGACTTTGGATGACTGGCTACGGAAGTGATCTGTGTAACCCGGCCAATCCCGACTCCCAGACTGTGCGAGGAAAGCATTCATGTTACCGAATCCGAGCTTAATTGCCTCACCTCACTCAGTCTTTCAACTCCCGGCACCCCTGCTAAAAATGGCGTGTTCATCCAGGATACATGATTTTGATCTTATCTGATCCGACCCTTGCTATAAATCGCCAACCGTGAGGGCATTTGCTCCCAGTCCAACCTAAAAATGTGTCACGTTCAAGACATGGTTTCGGGTAACATCGTCTCGCCCACCTGCTACCCTGCGGAGCCCGCCCATTTGGGTGGAAACCGATTTCGAATACGGCTTGGACTCCGGTATGGGGAACCAGCATGGAAGAAGAAAAAAAAAAAAAAGTCCCGTCCCGTCTATGCAAGCCGGGCATTTGGTGGCGAACCCACGCCAATACCACCCAACAACCGCTTCCCACAGCCGGCCAAGACACGTCGTTGGAATTGCGCACCTTGCCAAGTGATGCCACAACGTAGGTTGCGGGACGAGAAAAATTATTATATGGGGTAACCTTTTCTCAGGGTCGTTTGCAGCGCAAGCCGCTGCACTTGGCAGGTTGATCCCTCGACTTGGCAGAGATCAGTTGACTTGGCAAAAGGTCAATTGGGAATGGCAGCTCGGGTAAATCGGATGGACGATTGATAAAAAAGTGCCTCTCATTAGACCAAGACTACGACCCCCCTGCACGCTCTCCACTGGTGCATCCCACGCACACGCTCCATTCCGGTCGCGGAGAGGTGGGTGGGAGAGATCCATCCCACCTCGGCCGCGTGAACAAGGGACAGTAGCCAGCCGAGTTTTCTTTTTCCTGTTTTTTTTTTTTTGCATCCACGGGCATCAATTGTGCGCCCTGAGAACCCTCTTTAGCTGGGCTTACCACCCCCCCATTCTGGTGGGGGTTGGGCGACATCCATGACAAATTGCGCCGCGGGCACCCCACGCCTGAAGGGGGGCCGCTAAGGAGACCGCTACGGGGACAAGCAGAGGTGTTTTGAACAAGCTTTTGTATTTCCATGGTCTACGTGTAATCAATCAGATCAGATAATGGCTAGCTCCGGCCGTAGGCCCCGCTGTCCGTGTCATGGACAGCGGGCACGACGGACCAGGAGCGGCACACGGTACTGTACAGTCTACGCTCTTTCCCACACTCTCGGTCCCATTATTGTTCATTGGTTCATTGTCGCGTTTTTTTGTTGATCCATCCTATTCTTTTTTTTTTCGTTTATGCAGTAGTCTTCCTCTTGACGCGGAGCTTGGCGTCGAGGGGCGGGACGCCGAAGCCGACGAACCAGGAAATCGGGGGCCTGTTGCCGTTGTAGGACTCGGGGAACTCAATGTCGTAGTTGGAGACGGCGTAGGCCATGATCATCTTCATCTCGAAGTCGACGAGGAAGCGGCCGGGGCAGGCGTGGCGGCCGTGGCTCCAGGGCAGGAAGTCGGCAGAGGTGGAGACGAAGCTCATCTGGCTCAGGCCGGGGCGCCCCGTCACAGGGTCGGCGGCGGCCTCGCGCTCGCGAGAGAAGCGGAAGGGGTCGTAGCGCTGGGGGTCCTTGTAGTTGGTGGCGTCGGTCTGCGACTGGTGGGCGAGGAGGGACACCATGGTGCCCTTGGGCAGGCGCACGCCGTCTTCAGTCACCACGCCCTCGGGCGCGATGACGAGACGCTGCACGGTGCGCCCGACAAAGGTGTTGAGGCGGAGCGTTTCGCGGGCCACGCTGTCGGCTCGGGTCATGGAGGACACCTTGGCTCGGGTCCACTGCTTGGAGACGGTGTCGCCACCCTCGCCCAGCACGTTGGTGACCTCGTCGCGGAGGACCTGGATCGTGTTGAAGTGCTTGTCAGAGTCGAGAATGTTGAGGAACAGGTTGTGCAGGGTAATAACAGTCTGGTGCATGGTGCCAAAGTTGGACACGGCCAGGCGCTTGGTAATGTCATCCAGGTTGTAGGCCTCTTCGGGGCGCTCCTTGACAGCCCAGGCCAGCATCATCTGCATCAGATCGCGGGGCACCGTAACCTCCTCGCCGGCGGCCTGCTTCCTGATGATTTCCATTCTCTCGTTGTACAGCGGCTCAAAGCCCTTCTTCAGAGCCTTGAGCCGTGCCGGCATGGCCCGGCTTACCCACCAGCCCAGGAACGGTCTCCACATCTTACGGGTTTGGGCCATGTCACCGGCCGTGTCCAGCATGGCATCCAGCACGCTGTAGCACGTCTTGAGGAATTCCTCGTCGGCGCCTGTTTGGGATTGCTCCGTTAGCCTCTGTTGACCGACTCCAACTAAAAAAAAAAAAAATTCACTCACATAGCTGTCGTCCCATGGGCGAGTCTCCAAGCGTAAATCGCAGAGTAGCGCGACCCGCAATAATGCGGCACACGGGGAAAAGCTCAATCTCCTTCCACTCCTTGCTGTCGTTGCCGAAAGTCGACTCAAAGGCGCCCTTGAGCTCCTCGTTCATGACGTTGCATACAGTCTCCAGAGCGCTGTTGAGGTCCGACTTGATGAGCAGGCCGCCCCACGCATCGTGGGCGAACTTGGTTCCGAGGCTGTAGTCGAGCTGGATGGAATCGATCTGGGCGTGGAGCGAGCTGAGCACGCTGTCGGGCTGCTTTGTGAGCCACTGGAGCGCAGTTGGGGGTAGGATGACCTCGTCGTGGGGACCAAAAACGGGGACTAGGACCGATCGTCCATGCTTGGAGTACTAATGTGCAAATACGTTAGCCGTTGTTCAATTGCACCGAAAAAAAAGGGAAAAAAAAGGAGGGATCCCCACGTTCTCGTAAATTTCCTCAAACACAGACACTGAGTCAGTGAGGAACTTCTTCCTCACGTCCTTCCAGGCGAGGCCCTGCTCGGCGCCGAGGCGCAGGAGATTTCGGGGGTAGCGAACAACGAAGCGGGACCAGTAGGAAAGAAGGACAATGCCGAAAAAGATGCCCAAGAAGGCGAGTTTCTGGAGGGGACCGATCTCAGTCACAAGTGACTGGATCCCCGCGAGTTTGGCCGATTCCATCTTGTATTGGCCCTGAAGCCTGGTTGCAATCCTGAGGGGGAAGGGAAGACAAGCGAGCGCCAGAAAAAGTTGGGGTTCTCCCGCGAGGGTTATATACAGAGGGGCCAAGTCTTTTTTCTCTCTTTGCTCATCAACCGCTTCCCCCACCCAGACCCAAGAAATCAGCTGTCATGCGCCGGCGTTAGTGGCGGAACTGAGAAAATTTACCCCCCAAAACACCTCACAGGTACGCGTCTAACTTGGGTTGATGGTGCTGATTCTGCCCTCCCCATCTTGGCGATCTGATAAGATTAAACCTGGCAAAGACGCAGTGGGGCTCCCTAACGTGTACTAATCAACTGCCGGCTCGGGGTGGGGTTTCATCTCCGAGTGATGGGACAAGAAACTAATCCGTTGCGTAATTTTGCAAGAGCACGCACAGCTGCTGAGCCGTCTCTTTTTTTTTTTTTCCCTTCTGGCGCAATGCGCCCCTCGGCTTCGGAACCTGGGAAGGGGGATCCTCCCCTCGGGGTTTCATGCAGGACAGGCCCAGGACGGAAACGAACCACTCTGCTTCACTAGATGATGCTGCGGCGGATCAATTGGGTTTAGTAGGCATGGGGGTCGCTGGGTCTGCATGCCGAGGCACTAACGGGACGTAGGGCTCAAGAGGGATGGGGGACAGGGACGCAGGCGGCAGGGCACCGAGGCAAGGCCCCAAGCCGCTAAAGGTTAATTCACGAATGTGATGCCTGTTTCGTGGCCACAGGCGCCTTCCTTAGGACGCTCCGCTTCCATCTGATAATCGGCGCCGTGAGTCCACGGAACCATGGCCGTGGGGCAGGACGGAGACGAGCAACCCCCACCGCCACCACACCCGTCCACGCACTAAGTTGATGCCCTCCCACGAGGCTGGGTCCTGCAGAGCTTTTTTTGCGAATGGCATGACGAGGCATTAGGATGTTATTGTTTCAGGTGCTGGCCGCCTATGGAAGCCCGTATATGTACTCTTGTTCGTCTTACGTTCCCCTTCCCCCTACCCTTCTCCCCCCCCAGACACGACCCACGGGGCACTTAGCCCAGGTGTCGATCAAATAGCGTCAAATCCAATGGGTACTTTTCTCCCATCCAGATGGCCCTCTCCGAGTGGTCCAGCTTGGCCACGGCATCCGGGTGCTCTCCCTCCTGCGCCACGATATTGGGGTGGATGAGTGCCGACAGAGGCCCCCGCCAGACGGCAAGCCACGAGATGAAGGCGCCAAACTGCGCGGGCGTAAAGATGTTGACCTCGAACATGGCGACTGGGTGCGGCCCAATTGGTCGATCCCAAAACGTGTAGATGCGAAGCTCGGGAACTGCCGATGAATCACTTTTGTGTAAGCCACACCCCTCTTCTAGCGTCAAGGATCATGTTGTGCATGGGGGAGGGGGGTGTTGTTTTGATGTATGCTGGGCTGTTGTACTCACACTCTCTTCGGATGCGCTGCCACAGCTCGTAGGCATACTTCTTGTGGTCTTCCTTTGTCTGCAGGTAGTAGATGTGGACGTCGCTATCGATAAGAAGCATAAATTAACACCCGCAATCCCCGGTTCATCTTACGACTTTTCTACAACTGCGCCGCGGAGAGGCCACTTACAAACCACCCCGTCTCCCCCGGTCGAGCGGGTCGGTAAACTTGTCATAGGCCTCGCTCAGCTTCTTGGCCGGCGGGTTCACAAAGCTCTTGCCATCGGCAGCCCTCTCGTCGGGGAGAGGCGGCGCGTTCTCATATCCACTTAGTGGGGAGGGATACGCTGACATGGGCCGAGTAGCCATGCTTGGATAACTATTGGTTCCCGATGCTCGTGTGAGTACGTGTGTGTGCGTGTGTGTGTTGAGGCTGACTCGGTGCGTGCGCGGGGGCGGATGATCTTTTTTTCGCTACTGAGCCAACCCGAATACCACAAGGGCGCTCCCGAGCCTTATAAACACCCGCATCATCGCGGCGCAGAGAAAGCCGTAGCTTAATAATGTTGCGTGATTTCGGAAGTGGCTGAGTAAACCGAAGCGCTAAATATGCTACGCGCGCGCGAAATGACGTGACGGTCGGAATTGGTACCGGATCGTGCGGGCGGTAAATTGGGTGGGGCCGACACCAGGAATGCGACGCATGTCGTCGTAAGGTCTCGGGATTTTCAAAGGGAAAATACAACTCTAAAACGTCGGCTATTGCCAATTCGAACACCCTACGTACGAGGCAATGTTGCTTTTTAGGACCGGACCTGGCTAAGTTAGATGCGATGGCGCGATAAAAGGCTCGATGAACTGCCTTTGAACCAGTCTCGGAATAGATAGCTGCCGAAAATACCAGATGTTTATAGATCATGGACGACACCTTACTAGTAGAGAGCACGACATTTTTTCAAGTTTTTCTCATGTTAGGCCTAGGATTTCGGTACGTTATTTGCACAATCTGGGTCTCCGTGCGCCCTTGCACTGAAGACAAACTCTATTGACAACAAAGGTGGCGAGCGTAGCAAGTGTAATAGCATTGAGCTCGGTTTTCTAGGCTGGCCACTCTGAGTCCTTATATTTCGAGGGTGGGCTCTAAATAATCTAGTGCAACTTCACTGGCCTTTTACTTTCGTAGTTTTTCTTGGGCCTGGATACAAAGAGTGTGCTCTTATACCTCGGTAGGCATCGCTGGTACGCTACTTAAAGCAGTCTCAACGCAGGCTCAACAACAACAACCGTTTTTTTCAAGATTTCTTCGAATTCCGATTCCTTTCATGTGTATCTTTATTCGAGTTGGCTAAGAACATAACGTAATACTTACATTTTCAGGCCAAGACCTTCGACATAGATCTGATCCCCTTCACCTTCCTACCTATAGAGAGGTGGTTCAAGTGGTATTGGGAGCGAGGGCTTGATGGGCTCTGGGCCAGTAGAATCAAGCTCAAACAGGACATGCCGCATCACTTGTCGCAGCAGCACCACCAGTAACCGCTGCGTTCAAAGGAAATGAAAGCATATTGCAAATGCTGCCCCGAACAGGGTCTACTTGATCTAGGCACAAACATCAAAGCAAAGGATGGCCTTGGTAGGACGCCGCCCATTCTTGTTGCGGAAGATCTCTTCGAACGCACTTGGATCATGACCAGGAGCATGGAGCCAAGCGTGGAGCTTCAAATTAAAGTTACAACATTTCCCTACTACATCGAGTGATGCCACAAGTCCCAGCAATTGACAGATCTGCGTAAAGCCGCATTTCAATGTTTTGGCGGGAAGAATGAACACGCGCTCAACTCAGGCCCCTGTCCTGTCAGGTAGATTAAAACGAGAGATGGATAAGATTTTGATTGTCCAATGGGAGGGTAACTGAACGAGGCGAATCAGTTGGCCACACAACCCTCTCAATCCATCAAACCACAGAGTGCTATTTACGCCACTGGCACAGCCTTCCGAGCACCTATGTGGAGCCATTGAGTTGGACAACTCCAATGACGTGTCACTTGCTGTCGGCCAATAATACCTCCAGAAAACGCCACTGTCACGGGCGGGGTTTGCAACACGTTTCTGAAATTGACAGCCGACTTTTCCAGTTCACACCTCAACGCACATGAAAAGTTGTTTCGTTACCCAGCCCGCACCTCCGTCTTGCATCGAATAGCGTGGGAACCTTGAACTCGACTAATGATCCTGGCGAACATTCCAACCTCCGTCATGACTTCGACTGGCCCCATCAACAACGGCGACGGTTCTCAATATACGCTGGTTGGTGATGGGCCTCAAAACAATAACAGTGGAAGCGGTTTTCAGATAAATACCAACGTCTTCGGGTGTATGAACAACAACGTACTGGGGAATATATTTGTGTGATTAATCGCTGATCCATAGCAGTGGATATCTTCAGAAACTGGAAGACAGGGGAGATTGAAACCCCCGAAGAGCAAAAGCAAGGTTAGAAAATTATTTTGTCATCCTCCTACTTACCTATGGATGGCTCATAATGATTAATGGATTGTAGCTTGCCTGGACTCCCTATTTTTCCGAAACATGGACGCTCGCGAGCAAGACATATCCCGCGCTCATCCCATGACGTGTAGCTGGTTCTTCGAAGTCACCCAATTTCAGCAGTGGCGTGACCGGATCGACCTTTCGAACCATCATGGTGTACTTTGGATCAAGGGAAATCCAGGGACAGGAAAGTCAACATTGATGAAACACGTCTTGAGACACTGCCAGCAGGCCTTCGCAAAGCATACCATTTTAGGACACTTCTTCAATGCTCGAGGCGATAGCTTCGAAAAGACATCTCTCGGAATGTTACGCTCCTTGCTATATCAACTTCTCGAGAAAGAGCCTTCCGTCTATGACAGTTTTAAACTAATATTCCAAAGGAAACGGGAAAAGCATAAACTATTAGAGTGGGAGTGGCGCGAAACGGAACTCAAAGACTTTTTTTTCTCACAAATGCCACGTCTTCAGTCCAGACCTCTGATCTTTTTAATCGATGCATTGGACGAATGTAGCGAAGCACACGTGCGAAGTGTTGTGGAATTCATGGAAGACCTCAGTACTAAGGCTATAGATGTTGACACGACTCTCAACATTTGTCTATCAAGTCGACATTATCCACACATCAGTATGCAAAAACATTTGGACTTGGTTCTGGATGAGAGAAAGGAGCATAATGATGACATCGCCATATATGTCCGTGATAAATTGACGAAAAGGGATAATGAAATTGAAAATGAAGTTCTCGATAAGGCATCTGGTGTCTTCATGTGGGTTGTGCTCGTCGTCGCAATGCTTAACAAAGCATACGACGAGGGTAGAGTTGATGCCATGAAGAAGACGTTGCAAGAGCTACCCAATGATCTCGAGGAAGTGTTTCAGACGTTATTAAGCAAGGAGGATCAAGACAGACACGAGACTGTGTTCGTTATACTATGTGTTTTGTTAACGAGACGGCTCTTAAGTCCGGAAGAACTCTACTTTGCGATGGTGGCTGGAACGAATCCCACGAACCTGAGAGAATGGGATCCGTCAAAAACAACGCGAGAAGATATCCGGCGGCGCATTACCTATTCATCGAGAGGTCTCATTGAGGTACGGCAAGGCGAAACACAGACTGTACAGTTCATTCATGAAACCGTCAAGGATTTTCTCCTGCGTAATAAGAGGCTGCAAACGCTTGACCGAACCCTTGAGTCAAACCTGATTGGCATCGGCCATGACCGCTTGAGATCCTGCTGCATGTCATATCTCATGACAGACGTGTTGCCAGCGCCAAAAGATCCGACTGAAGTGCGGGCACTCTTGTCGGCTTATCCGTTTTTGGAATATGCATCCACCCATGTTCTTGCCCACGCGGAGGAGGCACATGCAAATGATGTTGGACAAGCTGGATTCTTGCAACAGCTAGGAGATGAGCGTGAAACCTTGGAGCGAGTGCAACTGTTCCACAATCCTTTCGAAGAGAAGCCGAACTTTGGCTGTATGAGAGGTGTAGATTTACTCTACATGTTGGCGACTCATGGACACAATTGCCTTGTGAAAGTGCTTCTCAACAAAGGAGCCAGTATCAATGCCCTGGGGGGACTCAATGGCACTGCACTTCACGCGGCTGTAGCTAACGGCGAGAAGAAGACTGCAGAGATTCTACTTAACATGGGAGCTAAGGTCAATGCTAAAGGGGGGGGCAATGTTTCTGCGCTCATGGTCGCTGCGATGCACAGTCGTAACGGGATTATGGGAATACTTGTGGAGAGGGGGGCAGATGTCAAGACTCTAGGAGGTTTCTATGGCACAGTGCTCCCGATTGCCATAACTGCAGGATTGGATGAAGATGTTATAGCGATGTTGCTTGAGAAAGGAGCCGATATAAATGCCGTCGGGGGAATCTATGGTACAGCGCTTCAAGCAGCTGCAGTTAATGGCAAGCGGCGGATTATGAAGATATTGCTTGAGAAAGGAGCCGATATAAATGCTGTCGGGGGAATCTATGGTACAGCGCTTCAAGCAGCTGTAGCGGAAGACTATGAGAGCATCATAGAAATATTGCTTGAGGAAGGAGCCGATATAAATGCTGTCGGGGGAATCTATGGTACAGCGCTTCAAGCGGCTGCAATTGATGACAATAGGCGGATTATAGAGATGTTGCTTGATAATGGAGCTGGAATCAATGTAGCCACTCCAGAAGCACTCTATCCTACTGCAATCCAAGCAGCCATAGCCAGTGGCAAGTGGGAGAGTGTAGCAATACTGCTTGCAAATGGAGCCGAGCTAGAAGGATTCAACAGTGTTGCACTTCACGCAGCTATATGTGGAGGAAACGATGATATTAAAGCAATGTTGCTTGACAAGGCAAGTAATATCAATGCTCATGCCCCAGGAGGAATATTTGGCACAGCATTGAAACGAGCAATATTTATGCGGAAGCATGATATTGCAAAAAGGTTGATTAAAAAGGGAGCTGATATTCATCATTCGGGAGGGATCCTTGGTACAGCACTCCATGTGGCTATACTTTTAGGCGACACAGAAGTTTCGCAGATGCTACTCAGCAAGGGAGTTGATCCTAATATCGCAGTACATCACATTGGCACCGCGCTTGAACTGGTTATACAGAGACAGAGTGAGAGAATTTTGGGGGTTCTGCTTGAGAACAGAGCCTGTGCACATGTTCGAGATGGCAGGTTCGAAACTAGCACGGGATCTTGGCATTCGCTACGAAAAATAAATCTTTTCTTGTGGTCAAGCAAAGCTTTATTAGGCACGTTTTTAATGGTGATAAGTGGGCTATTGGTACGATTTCTGTTTTAGAAGACAGCACATATGCTTTCTAGGTTTTCTTTATCTAGATTTCCCTCCTGTATTAGAAGTGGAAACCATCTGTTTATAGTCATTATACTCAGGAATGAGTTAAAAAGTGTAGAAGATAAATTACAGTCCTTTTCAAACTTCGAAAAGTCGCATTGATTCTCGGCGTAATTCTAATTGCCCACTTCATAACAACACTTATGGAACCAAGGGATCAAACCTGAGCATAGATATCAGTGTTATGCTCCTCTGCTGTTACACCATTTTGGATTTGTGTGCGTGAACACCTTACTCTTGTAGATTCACCTTGTTAATAAAATGCCAACTGAAGTCAATAACGAATACTAGGTCTCATCCATATAGCTTCTTTTCTTCTCAAAGTTACATCCACGTTTCTCTATCCCAGTATTGCATGACTGCAACTGTAACGCAAGTGGGGACAAATCGGGGTGAAAGCATTGATGTTTTTCCTGATCTTCATTCATCGGCCTTCGATTAGATGCGTCAAGAAAATACCCATGTTCAATCCTCGGTTAGATCAGTAACAAAATAATTTGGGTTCATCCATCCGAAAGCCCTCCCACGACTTGCGTGTGCCCCCACATTAACAAGAACCGCAGCTTCACACCGTATCCTGTTGCTCCACAAAAACGAATACGAAAACCATCAGAGAAAAAAAGGCCCAACACTAGAATTGAGTTTTGGACAAGTTTAAGTCCTAAATTAAGAATTTTGTAGGGTTTTACGCGTTCTCGCACTAGATTTGGGGCCTCGCTGTATCAGAGGCCGGATAACCTCATTTTCCCATGATCATGAAATAGGCTAAAGACATTGCCCCGGGCCACCTTTTTCCCATTCGCCACAAAAAAGACCAGGTATCCGCACGCTTGTTTTCTCACTGTGCTTTCCAACAAGTTTCAACTCGCGCCCTCATGCAGCTTCTGACGACTTTCCCCATGGGGTTATCCGAACAAGATAAAAATACCATGATTACCATTGAATTGGTAAGGTAGAAAATGCGCGCCCTTCCTAATCTAAATTGCGCCCGAACATTGGAGTCACATGCACGACGGCGAGGGGATCGCCACTGCTGACTGAGACAGTCCAGCGAGCAGGGAAGCCTGTCCAACGAACGGGTGTTCGGCTCGTCTTGGCATCAAGCCGGCAGATGGTCACAGTCCCGGTGAGGGCTCCAGGCTTTAATAGGTGGTTTTAATCATATACGAGCAAGGGAGAGACCCCCCGGATTCGTTACCTCAGCATAGATTAGCGAAGCACTGGAGTGGGTTCAGTGGAGTCAATGCGGCCGCCTCCGCCGCGCATTGCTACGGAGCGTCCAGTGAAAGCCTGTACGTTGCTTGTGAGACCATGGGCGGCCAGCTTATGACAAGAAGTTGAAGTGCCGCTTAGCCGACCTAGCCCTCCATCGGTGACGACCGGTCTTCGGGAAACCTACCGCATACCGAATACCCGAGCACACCACTTCTCGTCTGCGCGGTCTCGATTCGACAAAAGCCATCGCTAGCTGCGACGAGCATGGGAGGAAGCTAGGGCTTGCGAGCAGAGGAGCACTATCAATGGCTGGCTTGGAAGCAGCGTTGCGTCCAACACCCTGGTCCTTAGGATGCGCGTAAGACAAAACCCGCCGGGGATAGGCCGCTTTTCGAGCGCCCAAAGGTCATCACATCTAAAGCTAAGGAAGCGGGGTTCGCGGGGAAAGAGGAGATGGCGACGGGGTCCAGACCACGACCAGATGGCAGACTAGGCCATTCTGGCTTGGAACAGCGCGCGTGTCTTGGTTGCCGTTAAGCATAATTCTGAGTTGCGCGTTCTCCCGTCGTGCGTCCGTGATCTGGGGCCAATTGATCAAATGTTTAGGTGGCATCGCTGACCGCCCTTCACGTTGAACAATTACGTCCGACCTGAAACAAGAAAATTGATAAGCCAAATCCGAGAATAGAAACAATCGCATTTTGGGTTTTTTTCTTTTCCCAATACCTGCCACACCGCATGCTGTGTGACTGAAGAAGCTTTCCCCTGATCACACGGCGCGTTTCGTCCGGAAGGGCAATGCCGAGCGTCTCGCCTGTGTAAGTGCTTCCAATTACGTATACTCTGTACGCGTTGTCCTTGTAGCTAGATTGGGTCTGCAGCCGATGCTGGCTGCGGGCAAGGATATAGTCACGGTGTGATGCGAAACCGAGCAAGGAACAGGCAAAATTGCTACACAAATTGATCGACCTGCATTGACTGACTGATCTCATAAGACTCATACACGTGCGGAGTTGAAAGACGTTCGATCTTTTTTTGCCCTCCTGCTTCCCTCCCATGCGCCCCACCCGCTCCGTTTGTCTCTTTCACAGCTCCTCGCTCGTCCCGGCGGGGCTTCGAACAAAGTCGGGCTTGGTAATGACATTGTTGTTGGCATCCTTGATCTTGTCGAGGAACCGCTTGCCGTTTTCCGGGTCGTCTGCGAAGAGCGTGTCGACGACCTGCTTCTGCGGGGTCTCGCCCATCCACTTGAAGAGGGAGACATCCCTGAACTCGTCGGAGCGGAAGATTTCCAGCATCTCGACGGGCTCGTCGCCAATGTTCTCCACAAAGTGGCCCATGTTGCGCGGAACGATGCCGACGTCGCCCGGCATGTAGTCAAAGGTCCTGGCGTTGCCCTCGGACGCAAAGATGGTGACCCTGGCGCGGCCGCGGATGAAGAAGGACCACTCGTCTGCCGAGGGGTGCCAGTGCATCTCACGGATAGCGCCGGGCTCGATGATGGCGTGTGCCGCTGCTACCGTCTTGGAGATGGGGAAGTTGCGCGAGTCGGTGATGCGGACGTGGCCGCCCCCGTTGGTGCTGTTGATGGGCTCCTGGTCCAGCATCTTGTGCGTGAAGTTGTACTTGGACTTCTTGACCTGCTTGCCCCGGGGCTCCTCATCGCTGATGGAGTCTGGTACACGACCCTGGAAGATGTACTTCTCACCCTTGGGGATGTGCGCAAACACCTCGGGCGCGAGGTTGAAGTTCTTGGAAATGACAGACTTGGGCGTGTGCGCTGCTCGAGTTAGGAATTGGAATTCCGGGCACCGGAAAAAGACTTACCAAGCCAGTCAGTCAGGATGAAAGTGGACTCTTCAGAAAAGTGCCCATCGTCGAAAATGAGGAGGAACTCGGTTCCATTCTCGCTAAGACCCTGCAGGGAATGAGGCACGCCGCTGGGGAAATACTAAGTTCTCGTCAGTTTGGAGTTTACTTTGCCATCAATGGTGAGTCTTTACCCAGAGATCTCCCTTCTTCAAGTCGTCGATAAAGTTGCCTCCCTCATAGTCGATTGCGGTAACGCGGACTTCGCCGTCGAGGACGTAGGCCCACTCAGCCTCTTTGTGCCAGTGGAGCTCACGGATAACACCCTCGCCGAGCCGCATGTTAACGCCGGCCAGCTCAACGCTGGTTGGCAATTCCCGGATAGTGGTTTGTCTCGTCCACCCTCCTTCCTGTAGAGAGTTAGCATTTGTCCAAAAAGAAAAGGGCCACGTGTAGTTTCAGGCTTGTTTCCGTGCATGCGTGTTTCAACTTACCTCGATGCGAATGTGGGAGTCAGCAAAGCTCCAGCGCATGTTGGCCAGATTTCCGTGATCAGTGCTTGGTGGTCGCACGAGATCCGGGCTCTGTCTGGAGCGCTCCTTGTTCCAGGGGCCCAGGACGGAGGCGCCGTGGCCATTGCGCCATGGCAACGGGTCAAGCTCGTCACCCACAGAATCGACTGGGCTATCATAAGGATCTCGGTGGCCAGGAGTGAATGGCAGTTTTCCACCGCCACTCACACTGCGGTAGTTGGCGGGAAGTCCGAGTCCATCAAGAAGGCGCTGTCGAGGACTGTCTTGAACGGGGACGGCGTTGCAGAGATTTGCAACAACAGTCGCACCAAAGATGAGCTTGGAGTACATAGTAAACAGAAGCTGTACCCCGCAAAAGGGCTAGTAGATTCCTAAAACAGATCAAGTGTGTGTGCGTGTCTTACTTGATGAAGTGTGCTAGAATAATGATGGGGGGCGTTGGAGATGGTCCTTCGAGAGCCCAGAGAAGCCCGGTCTATAAAGTCGAATTGAGAAATGTCTTGGCAAATCCCCTCAGCCTCTCCTCAGGCCATGACACCGAACCAATGCCGAATATTCTCCTTCAGGATAATCACCCGTGAGACGGTCGTACAGAGCCTAGAGTCGTTGTCATCATGCAATGTGCGGGGTTGGCTGGCTGGCAAATAGTATCGGCTCATCACGGGAGGAAGACCGGGGGTTGCCACGCCGCATCCCTTGGCTCCGCAGTCTTGGCTAGCCATCTACGCGGATCTCCAAAGTTAATCACTGGCCGGCGATAGCTTGGCGAAATGAGGGGTCACTTATAGCGACTGAAACATGGCGAATTTGCCCCGGAGTCGGTCCTTGGCAGCCGGCACCGCTCCGACATGGGAGTATAAGGGCCAACGTGAGCTGGACTCCCCCCCTTTGCTCAGATCCAACTGCCGCCCTTCGCACCCAAGAGCAATATCGTACACTTCCCCACACTTGACACCCCTCTTTGCATCCTCCTGCTGCGTTTCCCAGGATGTCTGAACTCCCAGCTCCAGCATCCTATGGGACCTTGAACGACCCAGCACCTCCTCAGAACAATGGAAATGGGGCAAGCAACGGGGAAAACAATGGAGATGAGGATCCATTGCTTGGTCCAAAGCCGGTCTCACATTCGTGGCTGCGACGAAAGATGGCGGTTGACGTTCGCCGTGATTGGGCCGACATAGTCCTACTTGCCTGTTACGTGATTACAGGGATTCTTGATAGCGCTTCCATTTCCACTTGGGGAGCCTTCGTATCTATGCAAACCGGTAAGCTATCGCATAGTGTCTATGGTGCAAGCTGTAGGCACAGAACTGACACGTGAAATTCAGGCAACACCGTCTATGTCGGCTTGGGCCCAACGGCCGGCACCAACCGGTGGAAGAAATCCGGCATCTCTATTCTGGCCTTTTGCACCGGGTCCTTTTTCTTCAGTCGTCTCCACAGAGCCTTCTCACCTTCTCCAAAGCGGAGGTGGGTTTTGTGTTTGTCATTCCTTATTCAGATGACTTTTATCGTGATTGCGGCCTCCATTTTGACGTGGGGCCCAAAGGGCGCGGGTCCAGACGACGTGCCCTGGTATGTTCTCGTGCCCATCGGACTAGTGGCCCTGCAGAGTTGCGGCCAAGCCGTTGCGAGTCGAGCGTTGAAGTACAACGCCCTTACGAGTGTGGTCCTGACGAGCATCTACTGCGATTTGTTTTCCGACGCCGAGCTGTTTGAGAGCATCTTTGTCAACGTGGAGAGGAATCAAAGAGTGGCCGCGCCGTCGCTGCTTCTCGTGGGAGCTCTGCTGGGTGGATTCATCGCGAAAAGCTCTCTGGGAGCAGCCGGTGCATTGTGGGTGGCTGCGGGTCTGAAGCTTTTGATCGTGTTTTCATGGGGTTTCTGGCCTGCTGCTGAGTGACGTACAAGTTTCAAAAACAGCGGTGATATATGCAATGGCAAGGGGTTGAGGCTGGATTATGGATACTGGAGGTTACGTTACAATAATCTTAGCAATATAATACGACCGCTCAAGCTTTCTCGCATGTAATACCTTTTTTGTTCATTCTTCATCGGACGTGGAACTTGCGGGCACCGAGGGGTTGATATATGTGATAAGATATCAAACGCCCGTCGAAACGACGGAGTGAGGCTCCGCGGTGATGAAATAGGACACCAATATCGACATGTCGCGTCTCAGGCCTTGATTATGCTGCAAGCCTGCGGCGATACTATCGGCGATACGCCTTGAGCGAAGGCCTCTCGTAATACGGAAGGTGGATTTTGCCAATTAGCCGTCAGTGACGACCATAGGTCAAGATTATTCCCAGATCGATGACCTCCAACAGGTTAGTCCGCATCCCCTGCCTCCATCAGACTCAGCCAGCACGTCCTCTCCTTCCCCGCAATCGTGCGTGTGATCACAATGCAACACTGCGAACCCCCACTGCAACCATGTTTGAAGCCACGAGGTTGAGGCTATTGGTAGTTCCAAGCCTCTTAACCAAACAGAGAGAGATCAGCAACACATCTGTTGGAGGCCGAGAGTAAGACCAGTTTCGCCACGGATTACTCGAATATGTGTGGTTCAAACTACGTTTGCTGGCTGCTAGCACGTGCCGCGTACGCCAGTCGCCGTACACCATCACGGCTCGACAGTGCCTTGATCGGTCACAAGAGGGAGGTGAGTAGACACCATCAACGCTCGCTTCAAGGGTCTCCCGACTTCACTATCGCTGCCAACCCCTCACGGTGAGGGGATGAGGGATCCCGAAATCCGAGAAACTGTCGAGAAATCCCAGGGACAGAACTCTGTTGAAGCAGATTGGTTGTTTTGGCATACCGAGGGTTGTACTTTTTTCTACCCCTCATGATGACCACAGCACCGTATGCAATGCGGGCCGCCGTAGTCGACAGTTAATCCAGCTATTGCTAAAGATGGATCATGGTTGATTACATATAAAGGGTCTCATTGGGCATGCTTCTCCTTCTGTCTGAAACCACATTCCCGAACATCTTCCCCTCACCAGTTCCCCCTCACCTGCTCAATCAACGTGCCCATATCATTATGAAGATTGTGGAAAAGATTACTTCTGATGTCAAGAACGACGTGACCTGGAACCGAGCCGCAAGGCTTGGGGTCAAAGGTGCCAAGGCGCTCCCGGCTGGGTCCGTGAGATACGCCCTTGACAAGTTCCCAATCATTGGGTGGCTCCCAAGATACAACCCAAGATGGTTTCTCAACGACCTGATTGCTGGTTTGACCATTGGTCTTATGCTCATTCCCCAAGGTTTATCTTATGCCAAGATTGCTGAAATTCCTGTCGAATATGGACTCATGTCCAGTTGGCTGCCCGCTGCAATCTATGCATTCATGGGAACGACGAAAGGTAACTTGATCTGAAAACCATTGAATTATTGACGGCATTGTATTGACTCTCAATCAAGATGTATCAACAGGACCGACCTCCCTCATCGGACTCCTCACATCCGAAAACGTCCATGCGCTCAGCGATCGATGGACCCCTTCCGAAATCGCCTCTGCTACGGCTTTCATGATGGGAGTATACGGCATGGCACTTGGTTTCCTCAAACTGGGCTTCTTGCTGGAGTTCATCTCCCTGCCAGTTCTCAGTGGTTTCATCACCGCCATTGCCATTACCATCATCTTGAACCAGATGGACAGCCTTCTGGGAGAAGACAACGTTGGCGATGGGACTGCCACGCAGATCCACGACATCTTCAACGAGCTCCCCAACGCCAACGGCTGGGCATGCCTTATTGGCTTTACTGGAATTCTCTTCCTCACTATTTTGGACAAGTCGGGTGCGAGGTGGGGAAAGAAGTACAAGGCTGTCTGGCTCTTGTCAATTACTCGAGCATTCCTGACCCTTCTGCTCTTTACCGGAGTGAGCTACGCCGTCAACAAAAATCGGGACCCAGACAACTATCTCTTTGCCGTGGTCAAAGTCAAGGCAAATGGCCAAGAAGCACCTAAGATGCCAAGAACTGATCTGATCCCTGAGGTAGCTGGCCGCAGTATAGCCGTCTTTATTGGTGCAGCCGTGGAGCACACGGCTATTTGTCGTGCCTTTGCTGTTAAAAACGGTTACACCACAGATCAAAGTCAGGAACTTTGCTATTACGGAGTTACAAACTTCTTCAACAGTTTCTTCCACTCCATGGGAGTAGGTGGTGCCATGTCTCGAACTGCAGTCAATTCCGCCTGCAACGTCAAGTCTCCTTTGTCTGGCCTCATCACCATGGCCGTTGTGCTTGTTTGTGTCTATGAGTTGGTAGGAACGCTTTACTGGATCCCAAAGGCTACTCTAGCTGCCATCATCATCACCGCTGTGTGGGGTTTGATATCGTCGCCGGCAACCTTTTACCGATACTGGAAGACTTCTCTTGCTGATTTCATCTCGTCCATGCTCGCCCTTTGGGTCACATTATTTGTGTCGAGTGAAGTTGGAATTGGCTGTGCCGTTGGCTTCAACATTGTCTACGTCTTACTTAGACAAGTATTTTCTCGATTGACATCGGCCAGTGGAGGTCCCCAGTCTCAATCAGAGCTCGCCCTTGCGTTGGAAGCATCTCGATCTATACCATCCAATATTCCAGAGGACGTGCGCATCTTCCGTTTCAACGAATCCCTATTCTTCCCGAATGCCTTTAGCAATACGACGAAGGCTTTGGATGATATCCAAACCTTCCACAGTCCCATCTACAATGGTAGTCACGGACCCGAGACTGAAAGAAACTGGTCCGTCGTGGGCGAGAAGCGAGTTGCTCGACTGCGAAAGGAGGCTGGGATCACGGATCCTTCACGCTTGCCGGCTATTGGCGTGGTGATTATGGATTTTGGTCGAGTCAACCACATTGACAGTACTGCTGTGACGCATCTAAAAAACCTTGTGGCTGGTATCAAGAAGTATGGAGGCAAGGAGGTGGAGATTCGATTTGTGGGAATGTCTTCCTATGTTCGGGAACGATTTGAAAGAGCCCAGTGGCACATCACAGAGACTAGGGAGGATTCTTCGGATGACGATGATGACCCAACGATGCACTATCAGGACTTGGCTGGTGCTCTGAATGCTCCGAGGCGGTCTAATTCAATGGATGAGGAGGTTTTAAAGGGACAGGTTGCCCATCTCGAAAAGGAAGAGGCCTGATCCGTGCTATTGGCTTCCGAAAGCAAGGCAGGTTCCGAATCGCTGAGAACACTTGGAGTGAAGGTAGGTGGATAAGAGGCCAGTATGTAGTAATATAGTCTTATGGTTTCATGGTTCTTGGAAAAGATTTGGTTCTTCCTTGGCACTCGATGTTGACTCTCGCCTCGTGACGGCGGTGCCGTCCAAATGGCCAACTCATGAAAACATGTGAAGACTCCATCCGCATTGCTGCTTATTATTATTCATAGAGACGATAGTAATATAATATGTTTCAGGCAGGTGCTTCATTTTGCCTAAACTACATCACGAACTGCTTCCCGCTTTCTTGATGCATCATGTGATTAGGTTACATTTAATGACCAAAACAACGTCGGATGGTCATCTGCACGGATATACGGCACAAATAATATATAGTCTGGTGTAAGTAGAAATCACATTTGATTTAACTCTGTGTCATAATCTTATTTAAGCTCATTACCGCGTTGGTCTATCTTCTGCTTCTTCTCCTCCTCTGACAGCTTGTCAAACTCTGCGACATTTTCGTCCCACCGACGAACGCACTCAGCCTCCCAGTTGCAATCCTCCACTTGACCATACGCAGGATGACTAAACCTTGCGTGCCTGCTAGGCCAATTTGATGCGTGATAGTGGTGCTTAACCAGTGCGCCGCGTGCATCGTGATTGCCTGAGTCAGAGTGGCCTTGCCCAGCGCAGAAGGCTTCGACATTCAGAACCAGGATGCGACCCACAACCTTGGACTCGTACAGGTTGTGAAAGGCATCCCAGGTAATCTTGGGCCCGCGAACCCGTTTGTTCATCTCTTCCAGGAGTGCATTTGTAAAGGCTGACGGCCCCGTGCCAGTGATGACCTGGTCAAAGTCGAGCTGAACCTCGCTTAGGGATACACCCTGTGACTTTGCCACGCCCTTGAGCCAGGACATGATGTTCTCAATCAGCTTTAGCATAACTGGTTGGCGTGGTCGCGCAATAAAGGTCCATTGGCAGAAAGACATTGACTTTTTGCCAAGAATTGGATGGTCCTTGAACTCAGGTTGATCAATCTCGATACCGACAATCATGTCAATGTCCTTTTCATCATAGCGCTCAGGAACAAAGCGTGTTACAGGTCTGAGCGCTTCAACATCAATGTCTGCGTACACGCCACCCTCCGCATACATGATCATGTAACGCAAAAGATCAGCCTTTATGATGGGTAAGTTGATGGTGTGGTAAAATTGCACAATGTCGGGACGGTTCAAGCCTTTGGGTCCGAAGTGCTCTTGGACGTATGCCATCTCGTTGGCGTCTGTCAGTACTTCATATCGCATCTCTGGGTTCTTGTCCGACCAGGTTCGGGCGTTTGTAGAGTCCCGCTCCTCAAAGCTATAAGGGTTCGTTTTCCAAGTCTGCCAAATCTTTTGTGGAAACGAATTGGTCTTGAGATGTTGCTGTGGTGTATCATCTCCCCAGACCATGTCCCACGGGGTAGGTATGGCCCAAAGAATGTCCGTATTCAAGATGAGCAAAACGATGCACACAAACACCAAGTAAATCCGCAGGTATCTCATCATCTGAGTGGGCACCTTGTTCCGGAACTTGGCAGTGGAAGCCGCCAAGGTTGGCGAGCCAAGCGGAGAACTCATCTCAACGGCCTGGTCTTCAAGGAATTTCTTCTCAGAGACCGGAGTAGTGGCAGATGGAATGAAAATGTTGGCTGGAGCACTAAACCGAGTGCGAGGTTTCATATCGACAAACTGTCAAAAAGAGTCGAGAATTCACCTTTGAGAAATCGGGAAACTGGAACTGGACAAACACTCGGCAACCAACAAGCCGCAGGTGGTGACAGACCATACATACAGCTGATTCAAGGCCTGCCAAGGATCTGCGGTGACTGCCGTCAGAATTGACAAGATAAACCTCACCACAGGTAATCACATCCCATGTCACCCCCTCACGGCAATCTGCACCACATTGACGGCAAGACATGGGTTCCGCATGCGATTTCATGTGAAGCCGAGTAGGTACAAGGATTCATGCCTCTGGCCGTGATCTCGGCTCAATGGCTATGGGTGTTACCGGGGAGGTTTCCAAGTAAGGCATTCAATTCCAGACGGTTGCGAGATGCATAATTGAGACAAGTCGACTTTCAGCCACTTTTACTCTGCTGGCCAGTGTCTAGCGCAGGCGGGGAATGCGGGTGACAGCGGATTCGCCTGCACGCAGGAATACGAGCCAAGAAACCCCGCGATCACCCAAACTTGGCTTTTTATTAGGACCTGCCGATGCCCCGCGACTCACGGAACTCATTGGGGGATTGAAGCGCTAAGCTTTCCGAACCCCTTGCAATCTGCGATGGATAGCGTGCGCAGGACTCTACCGCAAGCCACAACGTCGCGTGAGGGCATCACAATCGGGCGAGTTGCCTCTTCCGGAAGCAGTCTGACAGGGGCAGCTCGGGAGCGTGTGCCGCCCCAAAAAGGCGACTCAGCGCCTTCATTCGCCCAAGCACGTCATCGAGACCCGTCGGTCTTTTCTAATAAGCTCATCACCCCTGGCAGTCGATACGGGATCTGCAGGCGAAATACCCCCCCCCCCCCCCCCCCTGTGGTCGCTGACCAACAGGACAAGGCTGGCTGCAGGCGGACCGATCAGAGCTGCCCCGTGGGCCGACGGATCTTTTGCAAGCCTTCCGTCTATCAATGGCCTCGCTACTCCATACCCCGGACCCCGCGAATGCACACGGCTTAGCGCCAAATCACATTGTCGACCTCGGGATTGCCCAATTTCGTATTGTCTGATTTGAGCTTGTGAAAGTCGAATCGAGCCGCCGCACCTCCGACAGTTCCCATTGGGTACGTCATGTCAAGCGGCCACAAAACACGGTCCTTTTCTATCGTGCAATTCTGTAGCCATCTTTCGGATTTGGAGCTCAGGACCAAGTCCATGATTCTTTCAATTCACAACACATTTTCAAAATGCCTTCACCACAGGGCGGCATACTCAACGGCAAAGAGTGGCAGGAAATTGACTTCAATCGAGAGTGGACTTTTTCCAATGCCTGGAAACCGGCGAGATCTTTACGCAACACCCAATCAAAGCTAGGGTGGAAGCGCTGGACTTCATGGGCCAAAGCCACACCCAGAGCTCAGAAATTGAGGCCAACAGCCTATCTTGACGGGCTACGAGGCTTTGCAGCACTGCTTGTTTACTTGCACCACCATGGACTATGGGTTCACGACGAAGGGGACACAAAGGGTGTTTTCGAAAATGGGTTCGGCCATGATGGAAAGTACTACTTAGCCGCTTTTCCGGGTATCCGCCTCATTTTCACTGGAGGTCATTTTGCCGTCTCAACCTTTTTTGTCATCTCCGGTTACGTCCTCGCATTGTCGCCATTGATAGCCATACACGCCCACGATCATGTCAAGTTGGCAGAAAAGGTATCTTCTGCATTATTCAGACGCTGGATTCGCCTCTACATGCCACCTATTGTGACTGTCATCATATTCATCGTCATTTGGCACACGCTTGGATTATGGATCCGTCCAGCCACTCGACAAGCAAACCTGTGGGACGAACTCTGGGCTTTTTATCTGGAATTTAAAAACTTCAGCTTTGTTTTTAAAGAAGGCGGTAAACCCTGGCTCACGTGGAATCGTCACCTGTGGTCTATTCCTGTCGAATTCAGAGGATCTATTGTCATCTACACCTCGCTGATGGCCTTTTCCCACTGCACTCGCAATGCACGACTTTGGTGCCAAGTCGGTCTCATCTACTATTTCATGCACATTTGCGACGGCTGGTACTGCGCCATGTTTGTGGCGGGAATGCTTCTTTGTGATCTGGATCTGCTCGCCAAGAAGGGCGAGCTGCCACGGTTCTTAAAATACCTTGAACCCATCAAAGAATTCCTCTATTATCACCTCTTCATCTTCAGCATTCTTCTGGGTGGCATACCCAGTCGAACCAATCAGGTTGCCGATCTCGCCCAAAACCGTGGCTGGTACTATTTGTCACTCCTCAAGCCCCAGGCTGTCTATGACTACAAATGGTTCTATCTTTTCTGGGCAGCTGTGTGGCTAATCGCGGCGATACCGCGCATTCCGTGGCTAAAGGGCTTCTTTGAAACAAGGCTCTGCCAATATCTTGGGAAAACCTCGTTTGCCTTGTACATGATTCACGGGCCGGTTCTTTGCACGCTTGGGGACAGGTTGTATGTGGCGGCCGGATGGCACTGCGACGAACACATGCAGAACATTGCGC
Source organism: Calonectria honghensis (assembly GCA_013403855.1). Lineage (NCBI taxonomy): Eukaryota > Fungi > Ascomycota > Sordariomycetes > Hypocreales > Nectriaceae > Calonectria > Calonectria honghensis. The sequence goes on from VTGB01000014.1 coordinate 635,439, forward strand.
ACTGGGCCGACAAGGTGCCACTGCCAAGGAAGGGGCCCGCAGGAATCGAGCTGTCGTACATTGTCCCGCAGCTCGTGCTTATTCCCGCTACTTACGCTTTGGCGGATGTTGTGACAAGGGCAATTGATACGCCAAGTGTCAAATTAGCGTCTTGGCTCCATAGAAGAACGTTGGGTGTGCCAGCTGTTGCAGGGCGCTTAAAGGGTTGAAATGTCTTGATTAAACTGAAAGCGGGTAAATAAAAGTCCGAACCACCAATCCATCACTACACTCATCGTGTCACAACTTGAACGTGACATGGGGGCCGGAATTCCACATGCACTGCAATTCTTGTCTTTGCAAACTACATTGCCCTTCACTGGCAACCCAATCGATGGCGCGCTGCGAATTGGTTGCAACAGGTGGGGCTCAAGCTCAATGTGCCTCAGGGCCTAAAATTGCAGTGCAAAGGAGAGACGATCAAAGGATCCTATGCCCCCCCCTGCCTGTCCAGTTTATAATTGGCTTGCTATTGGCTTCTTTGGACGATAAAGTGGAGGACACGTGATGAGAAATACTGGATTGAGGATAACGATCATTGACAGGGGGGTGCCATTAAGGCATCCTCTTCTTTTACAGTGCAGTACGTTCTTGTTCCTCCAGCAGCAGGCTGGACCCCTGTCGCATCAGGGCCATCGCGATGGATGGGAGAGGCGGGGTACCCAGACCAACATGGCCAACGCCGAGCCTCGGCTTGCATATGATGAAGCTTGTTTACACAATGTGAAGCTGAATCCGAGTGATGATGCCATTTGAGGAATGAAAGAGGATGATCATTTGTGATAATGCTCTTTCTCAAGGCTTCCTTTTTCATTTCCCTTTTTCTGCCTGGTCCCCCAACAGCATCGCTCATCAGGCCCCTACATCCAAAAGCCCACATTCAGCCTATAACCCGACCTTGGTATTACTCGGCTTTTCCACGTGTGGAAGATTTGCCGCCATTGTTGCCCATTCGCTCATGGCCAGAGCAATCTCATTCAGGTAGCGCTTCCGCCTAAATTTAATTTCAATGTCAAGCTGAGCAGCATCACTAAAACCAGGTAGAAAACTACCCATGGTCATTCTCTCACCCGATTGCCGCCATGATAGTTAGAGATATTAAACGGTTATCTCTACTGATCGGCCTAATCATCTCGTTAGCCTATCTTGTTGCCAGCTTCTATAGCCATGGTCACTCAATGCCCACTTGGACTCAGACAAAACAGAATATTGATTCCGCACCAACATTCACACTCCACGACGAAAATGTTCAGGATGAGGCATCACAGCAAGTGCCAATAATCAGCACCTCATCAGATTCTTCGCTCGTCCTAGAACCTGCAACCACTACACCGACACTGGACACCAGTGGAGAAAGCACTGTCATCGAGCATGACTTTGTATTCGCAGATAATGGGGCTTCACATCAAGAAATCTTTTCGGCATCAACCAATGATAGGAAATTCTTCTCCATACAATTTGGAGACATGGAGGCCATGAATCCAAACATTATTCCACATCCCACCTTAGATGATACTTGGATCATTGTGGCGCAACGGATCAAAAAGGATGCATCCTCACCTTGGTTTACCGAGATTGTCTGCGATGCTGCATTCAGCGACGGCGTCTTGCGCTGTCTTCATCCACCATATCCCCTTCCCGTGGCAGCAACACCCGGCCAGCGCTGCGAGGGAGATTTATTATTCATGAATTTCAACATCGGGCCTCATGATGCGCGTGTTTTTCTCGGCCCCTCGTCCCCATACATTGTGTACGGGTCCAATTCAATCTTTACGTGCTTCGGCCAGTTTGCGCAGGATTTTCGCATCCTCGCTGATTTTGGCTTCGACATGAGCAGCCCAGCCAATTTCCGCCTCAGCACAGAGCTACAGCGCCCATCGCCCTGGGGCACAATGGAAAAAAATTGGTTCCTGTTTTGGGACTCGGGTGGCCAGATGTATGCGCACTACGACATTGCCCCAAAGCGCGTCTTTGCTCAGCTGAACGCCGACGGATCGGCCGGGCCAGATCTTGGCGCGGCTTCGTCACAAGCAGACGAAAAGTGCTTGGCGAGATATCTTCCGCGACTGGCGCCACAGCTGGAATCCATCCACCAGGCAACAAACTCTCTCTCCATCACAATGTGTTCCCGAGCAGACGTCTTGTGCACTCCAGATGACACAAATACATTCATCTTCACTATTTATCAGCACAAGACATACTACAATTACCACTCAGTCTACGAGCCGTATGCGATGCTCTTCCATCAGCGAGCACCATTTGAGATTTACGCAATGTCGGAGAAACCTATATGGATTCACGGGCGCAAGAGGGATACGAAGCAGAAGACGTCTGAAATGTTTTATGTCACGTCAATGAGCTGGAAGAGTCGACAGCAGCAGTATCACGGATATCTAGACGACGAATTGCTGATCGCTTTTGGGATTGAGGACGAAAAGGCCGGAGGGATAGATGTACTAGCGAAAGATTTGCTACAGGGCATCGGGCTTTGTCATGACGTCCCAAATGGTTTCATTTAGTAATTTCACGTTTGGCTTTTAGATTTAAGTATTACTTTAACTAGAGCGCATGTTCAAAATCGCCAGGTGCGAGTCTATTATGCTTCACGTGTGATTCCATTCCACTTGCTTCCCGAGTTCATCAATGTAGTTTGTGGTCAATGGCCACTCTGTTGTTGGTGGAACACGGAAACCGTCTCTCATGCTTGTACAACACAACGCTTGAATGATTGTCACCTGCACGTGACTGTATGGACCCTTAACAAATGATCGTGCTTTTGGTATTTCCGACTAAATAAATAAAAATCTGGCATAAGTAAATGTAAAAATGTTACAAGAGGAGCCCTAGGCTACAGGGTAGGTGGAGAAGAAGGAAGTTGGAGTCAACCGAGACGGACAGACGGCAGCTAAAACTCTAGTTCGGTCAAAGAATGGCCTTCCACTTGGCTTGTATCGGTGAAGAAGAAAATGCAATTGTTTCATCCCACATTCAAGATCGTGTCTTGTCTGGCCCGATTTACGTTATCCAACAGTGAGATGTGTCAGAATGATCTTCACACTGAGACTAAAGAGTGGACCCACTTATGCGGGATTATTCACACCAATCAGCGGTTAGCACTTTCCAGCATTTTACATCTTACTACTCACAAGAAGGTTGCCACATCCATTCTCGAAAGTTACACAACCGATTAAATCGGATTAGACAGGATGGCAGACCCGCACAGAGTAACGACAGGGGCAATGGCCGTTGGGGGCTTCACCCTCCAGGCTATCGTGACGCTGCATAGGCTCGTCCGTAGCTTCCAGACCCAGAACAAGGATGCCCGAGCGCTCAAGGCGGAGCTGAGTGACCTGGAGGGGGTGTTGAGCTCACTCCTGGAGACTATGGCTGGACATCCTAATCTCGACTTCACCGCCCTCGAGACTCCTCTTGAGCGCTGCGGTAAAGCATGCGAGGAGTACGACAAAGTAATTCGCCGATTTACGAAACATTCTAGCGACACGTCGCGATCGAGTGTGCGGGACTGGATTCAGCAGAAATATCTACAGGGAGATATTAATGACTTCAGGGCCATGCTCGCCGCACACAAATCTACTATTAACATTGCTCTGGCAAATGCAAACCTGTGGGTAGCAATAGGCCTATGATTTCCCCGTTCTTTTTGCTCTTCTTTTTTTGCTAACCTTGGGCTGATTTTTGATCCTTTCAGCCGCATCGCCGCAGTCCCCCCCGAGGTCCTGGAACATTACAAGGACATGATTTCTGATACCACATGTGATCTTAATGATCACCTGGAAGACCTGCAAAAAAAGATTGATCGCCTCCAGGCTGGGGATGCCGCGGCTGTCGACGACGTTGCCATTGAATGGCAAGCCATGATGGATGAGAAGGAGAGTACTCAACGCGGCCTCAACATGTGCGCTCAACTGTCTGCTCAGATTGCGCAGTTTGAATCAGCGTCTTCGGAACATGTGCAGTTTTCCAGGCGCCCATCAGCAAGTAAATACGTCAAGAACAGTCTGGGTGAGGCTAAAGGCACTATAAAGTCTCTTATAGATCGTTTGCAAAAGCACGAGGCTCTCCTTGGCAGCCAACTTGAAGCCATGTGTCTGAATGACGCAATGTCTGAGCCCGTAGCCGCACAGCTTGAACGGCTTCGGCAGACCAAGGAGAGTGTCAGCCAATGCATAAATATCGTATCTGAGGCTAGTGAGTTGGCCAACGAACGAAGCAACTTGTTCGAAGATATCACTTTGGAAGGTAATAGCTACGCCTTTACGGTTTCAACTGTCAATGAACTTGTCACAGCCCGGAGGATCACCCTTAGCGGACGCTCGCGACACTTTGGCGGACAGGTGACGGACGAAACAGTACAGAAGTCTATGACAGCCCTCACAAATCTAGATTTGGAGTATACGAAATCTGTGCAACATACCAAAGATCGCCACCAGGACGCACCACCACTAAATACAGAAGATTCTAGCAATCCAAAGGCATTCTATCGTTTTGGACCTGGCAATACCCTTTCTAGGAATAAGACACCAGATAAATGAGGTTAAAATGGCGATTAGGGCGAAATTTAATTAAATTAACAATTCAATACCATGGTTTCAAGGACATGAACTCTTTCAAACCGCCCCCTCATCACCCAATCATCGGTGGTTATGCCCATTATTAAGATATAATCCTGAAGGGGCCATTTCTTTAACCAATGTAGATATCCTAATCACAGCTCTAGCCCCATAATCAAATTTCTCGATCAACATGTGAGCATCTTGGGAGCTGATTGATTTGTATTACTTGGCCCCAATACTCAGCCTGACAAGGCTGTGAGTTGTCCACATATTCTCTGTATATAACGTGGTCTTTGGAGTTGCACATTGCCTTGTAAGCCATGCATAGATGCCTGACGCGCTGTAGGCCAATTGAAAACAAGCTTGGAATCATTTTCTTGCTTTCCCCTCACCACACCCAGCTGTCTTCTTGGTGTTGAATTTCACGACGCGAAAAGACCATCTGAATCTACCCGCGCTCTCGCTTGGCCACTAGATCGCCTCCAATACTCCCCGTAACGAATTATTTCGAACCCCGATAATTATAAGGTCGGGTGGATATGTGCCGTGCCGACAGAATACGTGGCAGCACAAGAATTCCTTGATGGGGAGCACCCGCCGCCAAACGCAACTCATACTCAAGATAGCAACGATTACATACTGGGTCGAATTGGCGAACAAAACATCGTCATGACCATCTTGCCAGACGGGGAATCTGGGAGCAACTCTGCAGCAAACATAGCTACAAACATGCTGGCCAGCTTTCCCAACATCCGGATAGGCTTGATGGTCGGCATAGCTGGTGGCGCTCCTTCCGACAAAAATGATATCCGCCTCGGAGACATCGTAGTTGGCATATCTTATGATGGCAACACTGCTGTTTTCCAATATGACTTTGAGAGGACAATGCAGACCAAAACCTTCCAAGCCACCCGCCATTTGAACCAAGCCCCGGTAGTATTCAGAACCGCCGTTGCAGGACTTCGCGCGCGCTATACAATAAAAGGTCATGAAATCCAGAAATCAATCAGCGGTGTTTTGAAGAAGAACCCAAGGCTAGCCAAAAGATATGGACGGCCAAAAGGAGCTGATCAACTTTTCAAAGCCAAATTTGACCATCAATCTGTGTGCTGCGGGGGTGAGTGTGTCAGCAATCTTGCACACCTGGTATCGCGTCCAGAACGGGCCTCGGATAAAGATGACCCGGCAATTCATCATGGCACTATTTCTTCGGGAAGTCAGTTCACGGGGGATGCCTACATCCGCAATTTACTTGCAGCGGAAAGAAACGTGCTTTGCTTTGAGATGGAAGCTTCTGGATTAATGAACCATTTCCCCTGCATTGTTATTCATGGCATATGCAACTATGCCGACTCACATATAAACAAAGAATGGGAGGGCTATGCGGCCATGACTGCCTCGGCCTATGCAAAGGATCTACTGATGCGAATTTCCCCGACAATCGTTCAAGGTGAACAAAAGCTGAAGGACCTTGTTGCTCATGGTTAGTTTCATCCTACCTGCCACCGGTGTAGCCATATACTCACTGCATGTAGTTGGGAAGATATTGGTTGATACCAATGAAAAGGTGAACAACATACAGTATGTAACCTTTTCCAGCACTTCGCTCACTGTATGAAGTTGATCTTTGCCTAGAACAAACATCCAAGAGATGGATCAAAAGTTGATAATCGATGGTCTACCTATTGCTGATGGGGCGTCGTTCGACTCCAGCGCTGAACAGCACAATGCGACTTGTCTTTCAGACACGAGGGTTGAACTCCTTCGGGACATCCACAGTTGGGTCAACGAATCTAGCCCCGACTGTGCATCAAAAATCATTTTCTGGCTAAATGGCGTGGCCGGCACTGGTAAATCAACGATCTCACGAACTCTTTGTCAACAGTTCAGTGAATCGCACCAGCTAGGTGCCAGTTTCTTCTTCAAAAGGGACGAGGCTCACAGAGCAGACACGTCTCGTCTTTTTACAACAATCGCCGCCCAGCTGTTCCAAAACGTCCCCGCTGTGGCCCCCCAAATAAAAGCTGCGATCAAGGCGGATCCTTACATTCGCGTCAGGAGTGCACGGCAGCAGTTCGAGAAACTTATTCTCGAGCCGTTGAAGCAATTTCACCTAGACGAAAAAGTAAGACCTACTATAGTTCTGGTTGTTGATGCCCTTGATGAGTGCGAACCTAGCAAGGGTCAAGACGTCAAAGAGGTCATCAAATTATTCTCTGAAGGCAAAGACCTTGAGTCAGTTAAACTCAAAGTCTTTCTCACTAGTAGAGAGGAAGAACCCATTCGGTATGGATTTGGATCTATAGGAGGCTCATACCAGCCTATAAAACTCCATCAAATAGCCACATCCATCATCGAGCACGACATCGCCGTTTTTCTGAGCCATGAACTCAAAAGAATTAAAACTGAGCACAACGAATTCGTTTCATTCGATGACGGTGCGCCAGACAAGGATCCATTGCCACAGACCTGGCCTGACGAACTAAATATTAGCTTGCTCGTGCATATGGCTGTCCCACTTTTTATTTTTGCTGCAACTGTATGCCGCTTTCTGGCTGATAGACGTTATGGCAGTCCTAAAGGAATACTGCAGGACGTGCTCAGGTATCAAGACAAATCCAAAATATCCAAGCTGAATGCAACCTATCTGCCAATAATGGATAGGTTGTTTGATAGGTTTGAGGGTGAAAGCCAGGATTCGGCCATCGCGTCCTTCAAGCATATTGTGGGTTCTATAGTTGTTCTATACAACCCTCTAACGGTATCATCACTCGCGAAGCTTCTTGACATGAAAAGGAGCGATATAAAATGGCAGTTGGATTTTCTGCATTCAGTCCTTCACGTTCCAGATGCTGGGCCCGTAAGGATATTGCACATCTCTTTTCATGATTTTCTCATGGATCCCGGGAGGGAAGCCAAATATAAATTTGGCATAGACAAACTGGAAACTAATAAAATTCTAGCAATGAATTGCCTGCGAGTCATGGATGCTCATCTACGAGCAGACATTTGCAACCTCGGACACCCGGGATCAGAGCGCGATGATGTTGAGATGCAAAAGATCAACAATTGCATCCATGATGAAGTACAAAATGCCTGCTTATATTGGGCTCGTCATGTTGAGGAATCTGGAGACAAGATCATTGATGGAGGCCCTCCGCATCAATTCTTGTTAAAGCATTTTCTTCATTGGTTAGAGGTATTGAGCCTGACCGACAGCATCTCTGAAAGTCTCAATGCTCTCAAGAACCTAAAATTATCTCTGAAGGTATTTAACTGTTGAGCAGGTGAACACGGAGGATTAACCCCGTTGCAGGACCACAACAGCAAGGAACTGTCCGATTTCATCCAAGAGGCGAGGCGATTCATTCTTTTCAACATGCAGATAATCGACTCAATGCCCCTTCAAATGTATTCGTCAATACTGACCTTCACCCCAAAATCTAGCGTTATAAGGACGACATACTTCAATGCGGATGAAATACCTAGTTGGATGTCACTTGTGCCAGAACCAGAAGAAACCTGGGGCCCATGCGAACAGCTCCTGGAACGGCATGAAGGCATTGCAACATCTTTAGCCTTCTCCCCAGGCTTAAGTCTTCTTGCATCAGCTTCTTCAGACAAAACTGTGCGAATTTGGCGAATAGAAGACGGTATATGTCTTCAAGAGCTAGAGCATGACGATTTCGTATACTCGGTGGCATTTTCGTCCGACGGCAGCACCATCGTTTCGGGTTCTATGGATGGCACTGTGAATATGTGGAGTATAGATAGTGAACAAATTCGATGCTTAGAAGGTAATAAAGGACCCGCAAGCTCCGTAGCCGTATCTTGTGACTTGACGAGGATAGTTTCAGGCTCTCATGACAATACCATTCGGGTTTGGGATTTTGAAGGCGAGTTCATTCGGGAGCTAGAGGGCCACACTGATGGCGTGAGCTCGGTGGCAATTTCGCTGGATTCAGCTATTATTGCCTCTGGTGCCATGGATCGCACTGTTCGGCTTTGGCGTGCTGATTGCGGCGAATTCATTCGCGTTTTAACCGACCACCGCGATTGGGTAACGTCAGTTGCATTCTCGCATGATTACACCACTCTCGCTTCGGGATCTGAGGATGGCAGCGTTCGATTATGGAATATTGATGACGGAGAATGCCATCGCCTACTTGAGGTTGATGATTCGAGTGAAACTGACAACGTAATGAGCAGTGATGGTGATTCCTTCAGATCTGATAGTGATCGCATTACAAGCGATGATGAGCAAATGGAATGGAGTGGTTCTATCAAATCTGATACCTCCACAAGCTCCAGAAAGTCCATCAAGGCTGATGGCCCTGATGATTCTTGTGAGTCGGAAGGATCTGAAACCCCTCGGGGATTTGGAGTAAGCTCCATAGCGTTTTCTTCAGACTCCATACATCTCGCTTCCACTTCCACCAAGTTGATCAAGATATGGCGCCTTAGAGATGGAAGTTGCGTCCAGGAGTTGAATGACCGCAGCGGCACTATTGCATTGCTCTCTTCCCACAGCTGAGCCTCGTGGCAACCGCTTCTGAAGATGCCCATATTATCCTCTGGGATATAACGAGCGGGAAGCTTATCAGAGAGATGAAGGGCCATAGTTCAAACATTTGGGTATTGAAGGCCCTTCCAAAGTTCAATCTCATGGCATCAAGTTCTACAGATAACACTATCAGGATTTGGAGTGCCAAAGATGGGGAATGCCTCAAGGTAATATCAGAACCCCAAACGATAGATAGCACAATGGAATTCTCGCCTGATGGACGACTCTTGGCCTACACCTCGTCTGATAATACCATTTGCCTGTGGCTTATAGGCGATGGCAAGCTCCTTCACAAGCTAAGGGGACAAAAGAAAACAGTTTTATCAGTCGCGTTTTCACCTGATTCAAGTCTACTTGCCTCGAGTCCTATGATACGACAGTCCGACATAGCGCATCGATACTACCACATACATTAAAACATTTAAGGGCTTTGACAGTATAGCAAATTCAGCACTCTTTTCACCAGATTCAACACTTATTGCTCACACACATTCCAGGAGGGATCCCTGTGGCATAATCCGGATATTGGATATCGAAGGCCAAGTGCCTTCATGGATATTTCAGGGTCATGAAGATGGGATCTGCTCGCTGGTTTTCTCACATGATTCCAAGCGGTTTGTCTCAGCTTCTTATGATCGAACAGCTCGAGTCTGGGCCATCAAAGATGTCAAATGCATTGAGGTAATAAATGGCGACACTTATTTCCACAACCTCGAATTCGATATGGGCCATAATTCGCGTTTAATCAGTGATAGGGGATGCATGATTATAGGTGGCTCCACCTCAGCAACTGATCTACAGGCCCCGGTATCAGAAAACGCTCTGTCTGGGCTTGGAGTCACTGGTAATAATAGATGGATCACCTACGAGGGGAAACGGTTATTGTGGTTACCGCCGGTATTTCGTCCACGTGTCGCAAGAGTACATGGATCATGGGTGATATTAGGGTGCGAGTCAGGCAGAGTAATTTTCATGGGACTCAGACCGCAGATCTTTTAATGATATATGGAGTAGATGAGAAGAGCATGTAAAATCTACCACCTTCTACAATGGTCATGAGCATCATTCCGGCCTACTTTGCAAATTGCCAGAGTTGGAGCTGAACGTCTTCGCCGGAGCACAACCGGGTTCTCCCACTGTCTTCTCCTTTCATCTTCGTGGAGTAGCCATCGAGAAAGCAGAATTTCTTATGTACTCATTGTCCGATAAGTTCTCATCCCTTTTGTCAAGTGGATGTGGCTGCCAGGGGTGTGGCCGAAAGAACCTCACCAAAAGAACCTGACTGAAAGAACCTGGCTGAAAGAACCAACCAAAAGACCCAACCAAAAGATCCAGTACATGAGGCGGAAGAATGTGGCTGCATTTTCTCCACTTATTGGTCATCTCGATGCGTGTCCGAATGCTATTGGCCTATCGAATTGTGAATGCGCAGTACAATTGTTTCAACATGTCAGATAAGGCGACTATGGCATCCAACCTTGGGCGAACCAAGCCTGAAAGTGCACTCCAAAAATTGCGGTATAAAATCGACAGTGCCAGTCAGCAGGTATCATCATTTCACCTACCAAAAATCATATCTTTAGACCAAAGATCTTTATTTACTCAAGCTCGTAAAAACGACCAAAGACGATCGTCCCTAGCGAAACGGACGAGGTAACATTGTGCTTTGCGACACACAGTTACTTCGATTGCCCTGATCTTTTTCACTTATTGACCTGCGGCTGTAACCATTATTCATTTTGACAACGGAAGCATTCGAAATGCCTCAGGATTGGTCCCTTTATGAGGCCGATGTCAATAAGCATTATCTCGAAGATGGGAGAAACGCTAATGATACCATCGGCATGATCAACAGAAAGCATGGCTGTTCAATAACGTGTGCATAGAGTACCTCTTGAGTTTTATGTTTGCTAATTATCAATTCAGTATCAGACAATTTAAATCCAAGTATGGTGGTTTGAAAAAATTGCAAGCCAGGGAATGGAAAGCAGTAGGCGATGAAGTGAAGAAGCGACAGGCTCGAGGACAAGCATCCTATGTTTTCCTCCATAACCGCCTCCAAGACCCCGCGCGTGTCAATAGAGAAATCCGGCACTATTCAAATCATGCTCCGAACAAAAATAGTGACGCGATCGGTTTGTCTTCCCAAATCCAGGGCGGCCTATGCTAACCACGGCGTAGATATTGGTATTGAGACTGCTGGAAAGCATCGCATTGAGATTCGAAGCCCTGCCACAGCCCATGTCGATAATGTTCACAGTTCGAACGCTAGTGTGGCGGGTCTCGCATCAGATGTTTGTGACACAGAGAACAGCAATCACTCAAGCCAATCAGTTGAACCTTGTCAACTGACGGCAATTGGCGAATTAAGTCACACAATATCGGTTGAGAGAAACGACCATTTCAGTCCTGCGTTACTAAGTCCTTCTTTTTACCACATACCTGAGATTGAAAGCATGTTTGAAGGGCACAAATTGAGTCCCTCATCCTTGTACAACACGTCACGACATACACCCAATCAACCTGTGGAATTTGATTTCACTGAAATCTGCCATACAGAATCTAACCTAACCTTCCACAACTCAAATAACCATTGGCCTCAACCTTGGGACATGGATGTCATAATGCCAGAAAACATCTCGGTTTCGATTCTTCCAAAACGGGCATACCCGCTCTTCTGGAACGAACCAGGTATTCTCGATTCCCGTGAATCCTTCTATTTCTCGCAGCTAATAGTCCTATTTAGAACTAGCTCCCATATTCTTGAGCCTGACATCTTTGAGCATAAGCTCATCTGGGTACATGGCCCCTGCGGGTTCGCATGGAAATCGAGGCTGGCTTCTCACGCACTTGGCCGACATCACCCCAAACATACCAGGCATACAATCCTTTGCTGAAAATATCGAGGAAATCATTCCAACAACCCCCAGGAAACGCAAAACTCAAGCAGCTCTCGACAATGTAACACCTGACTTGCTCCGCTGTGCATTTTCTGTTGTGGTCTATCTAGCGTCTAATAACCTCCTCGACGATCTCCAACTCAAAACATTTGTCCACTGGATTATTGACAATGATCATATTCGACAATTTACAAAGTTCCTGCAAACCAAGTCCCAAAATATTCAACAGCTCATTCCAAAAATCCTTCTAGCGGCATGCCCGACTAGACGGAACGTCCTAAGGCATTTTACAGTGGGAGGTTTCTCCGATATTTCCAGATCTAGTTTGGTGGATTATGACAATCTTTTTGATTCTCATCCATCAGAAACAATTACTTTGCTTCGCCAGATTGACCAAAGAACCCTGTCAAGTTCTGTGGGCGCGAACCTTTTAGTAGCAGCGTCTAGTTCGGAGCACGAACAGGCGGCAAAGCTATTGATCGACGAAGGCGCGAACTTGAACGGAAATGGAGAGGGTAACCCATTGATTTTTTCGATAGCTCGGGGATCTAGCGTCATATCGAAACATCTCATCGATGCCGGAGCCGACGTAAATATAAAAGCCAGCCATGATGGACAAGAAATTACACCACTGTTAGCCGCAGTCGCATATCAACGATGCGATACCATTGTCCACTTGCTTGAAGCGGGTGCCAAGGTTGACGTAATGTCTAGATTTGCAGATCCTTATCCACATCCTTATATTTTAGGCCGTACAGCACGGTATTATCCCGAAATCCACGAGGTTCTTGTCAGGCACATGACCTTGGATGATATCTCGGAGACTTGGTTGATGGTTGAACAAGCACAGAAAGGAAACGCTGCTCTTGCTGACTTTCTTGTCGCGAGAAAAATCACTGAGGTCGAAACCCTTGAGAAGGGGCTATTTTACGCCGTCAAATGGGGCGATCTAGAGGCTGTCGCGACCTTCTTGTCTAGGGGAGTAGATGCCAACGCCACAAAGTTCCGCCTCCAGCGCGAGCAGGTTGCAACCATCACGAACCCAGAAAATGGCAGCTCGGACAATGACGAGACTAACAACTCAAATGACTTCCATCCCCTTTTGGAAGCCCTTAACTGTTCACTTTCTCATGCCTCAAGCATCATTTATCTTCTGGTCAAATATGGAGGGAGGATAGACCAGTTCCCAGATTCTTACATCTGCATCGCAAACAACCTGAAGGCTTTAGTTCATGCAGGACATGACATGACCAACCTTGGCCTCCCAATGGTCGAAAAAATGCAACGAAGCATTGGTAGCTTCGATATACTTTATATCGGGATGATACTTGACGCTGGGTGTCCAATCAACAGTTATGGGGCCAAGGGGCGAAGTCTACTTCAGATGGTAGCAAGTGATCCGAATGAATCTATGAGTCAACGAGATCAATATGTTGCAGTGGTACAATATCTTATCAACCGGGGGGCTGATGTCAATCTCGCTGCTAGTGAGGACGGGGGGCGTACAGCGCTTCAGGGAGCGCTCGAAAAAGGCAACATCGAAATGGTCAACTGCCTGCTCAGGGCTGGAGCTGACGTCATGGCGCCACCGGCAAAAACAGACGGCTTAACAACATTGGAAGCAGTAGTGCGTGGCTTCAGCCGGTATCGGCCCGAGCGCATCGAAGATCAAGTTGAGAAGTCTTATTGCATTCGGGGGTTGCAAAAGGCTGTGCAAAATTTTAAATGGCTGTTTGCTCGCGGCGCACCCGTTGCTCGCGCTGATGGGGACAGCGGAGAACTTCATCATCTACTCATCGATGTGCGAAACGCCGAGTGTTTAGAGCTGGCGCTAAAAGGAGGCGCTATTGCTGATGGCCCAAGTATACCCTTCCGGTCACACTGGGATGAAGAGCGACCTCTTGACGAGATGACACCTTTGCAATTTGCTGCAAGAAATGTTTGGCTGGACGGCGTAGTTTTGCTTCTTCGGAGCGGGGCCAATGTGAACGCTCCCGCAGTCTCTGCACACAGCCTGACTGCTCTTCAATCAGCATCATGGCCCATTACACTGCCTGGTATGCCAGATGCAGACTTTGAAATCCAGATTGAAGTGGTGAAGTTACTTCTTCAAAGTGGCGCAGAGGTCAATGCTCCGGCTGCAGAAGAATATGGCCGCACCGCTCTACAGGCAGCCTGTTCCGTATACCGTCCCAATCACCAGCTTATACACCTCCTGTTCGAACATAAAGCAGATGTCAATGCCCAGCCTGCCCGTGTTGGCGGTGTAACAGCTTTGCAGGGGGCCGTGATGATGGGTGATATGCCACTTGTGAAAGTTTTGCTCCAAAAAGGAGCCAAGATCAATGCGCCGGCCTCGGAAGAAGGTAGAACGGCAGTCGAGGGAGCAGCGGAGTATGGAAGACTGGACATTCTGCGCTTCTTATTTAATGAGGGTACAGAGCCAGATGAAGCCACAGGTTTCTCCAAGGCTGTAGAGCTGGCCACGAAGAAAGAGAATTGGGCTATTGTAGATTTATTAAAAGGAGAGCAGGGTCGCTGGGGTTTACTGCCTTTACCTTTAAGCAACTGATCAGAATGTAGAATAAATATACTGAGCTGAGATTATTTCTCCAGTTGGTTTAACCTTCGTATTTCCTCCCAAGTCTGCAGGGGATCAACTAATCTTGTTCTTTTTATTTGTCATGGCAATGACCTGCATCAGATCTTTCCTCGTACCCATCAAACCAAGCTCCCCCACTTCCTCAGGTGCTCCCCCTAAGAAGCTTAGTTTAGAGCACCTCATGAGAGCTGCATCTGCTGGGGATCCGAGCAGACGGTTCCCTGAGCCGCACGACAGGATCCGGACGTGATAGGCAGAGCAATCACACGGGTGGGTTCAGCATGGAGAGCGGCGGGGGCCGCCGAGTGGGAACCCCGGAGACAGATCCTCTTTTGTACGAACTGCTGGAATAATGGGAAATAAAGACGCGTCAGGGCAAGGGCAATTGCAATTCTGCATCGTGGATTGGCAGGAATGCGCGTGGTTCAAGGGGCGAATCCTTCGGGGTCACGAGATTGCCACTCGGCGACTTTGCGTATAACTAAGAGGAAAAAGAAAGAAAAAAGTTCCTTTATCTCAATCTTTATCAGGGCTCTGGCCTCATCCGGTTTATTTCCTCGGGGGGCGGTGGGTGGGCTTCACACCACTTGTTGTGTGGAGGTGGGTGGTTAATCCCTCTGGGCTACTCCATATTTTGGGGTTGGGTTGACAGGTCGTACGACGCTCAATGGCCAGGTCGTGGTTTCGCGTCGCGGGCGAGTGGGGATGGCGGGTGGCCAGCGGTGGTGAGTTTCTAGAACTTTTGTTCCCGGCGGCCAAGGACGGGCCAAGCCATTGGCCAAGCCGGGAGGCTCCAGTTTTAATGCACGGGGCGACACGGGGCGACACGATAGCTCATCGGCCCGGATGCGAGCGACTCTTTCAAAAGGTCCCTCGATAACGCCGGGGGGCGCTTCTCTGTTGGGCAAGACGACGAGCCGACCAGCCGAACCACAAGACCATTCGCGCGTCGTGCGACACGATTTGGCGCTGAAACGTTGCAGCCGCAACCGCGACGACGATCCCTTCTCGCTGCTACATAAAGCATGTCTTGTTCCCCGACCCTTCGTCTTGGCGATCGCCACGGAACAGACGCACAGTTTTAGACAAAATGACGTCAGGCAAAGAGGACGATGCTGTCAAGTGAGTTTGGTGGAGCTGTGCCTCAGCTAGAAAAAACATGCGACGACGCTAACCCTAACCCACCACAGGCGCGCTTCATCTGAGGAGCAGCCTACTCCCGTGAACGAGAAGGATGCCGTCGCGGCCAACGTCGACGCAGAGGCCCTTCCCACTCCCGATGGCGAGGAGCCCAGCGACTACGAGAAGCGGACGCTGCGCCGCATCGGTGAAAACCTGCCCTACTCGGCCTACCTCATCGCCGTGGTAGAGCTCACAGAGCGATTCACCTACTACGGTGCCCAGGGATTGTTCCAGAACTACATCAGCAACAGCAAGGATGGTTCCGATGGTCCAAAGGGTCTCGGAATGGGACACCAGGCCGCCACCGGTCTGAACCTCTTCTTCCAGTGGTTCTGTTACGGTAATTGCTCTCCCCAGCTACCAACTCACGAGAGTGCCCAAAAATTGAAGCTAATAATACATCACAGTGACACCTATTTTTGGTGCCATCATTGCTGACCAGTACCTCGGAAAGTACAAGACCATTCTCATCTTCTGCGCCTTCTACTGGGTCGGTCTGGTTATCCTCTGGACCACCTCGCTGCCGGCCGCGCATGCTGCCAACGCCGGCATGCCGGGCTACATTGTGGCCATCATCGTCATCGGCCTGGGAACGGGCGGCATCAAGTCCAACATTGCGCCCCTCATCGCCGACCAGTACCAGCGCCGCACCATGGCCGTCAAGACGGAGAAGAGCGGCGAGCGCGTCGTCATCGACCCGGCCATCACCTACCAGCGCATCTACATGATCTTCTACTGGTGCATCAACCTCGGCGCCCTGTCGCTCATGGCCACGCCCTTTATGGAAAAGTACGAGGGCTTCTGGACCGCCTTCCTCATGTGCTTCATCATGTTCAACGTCGGCATCCTCGTCCTCGTCTCGCGCCGCAAGACGTACGTCAACCGACCGCCCCAGGGCTCCGTCATTACCGATGCCTTCAAGGCCCTCGGCATGATGATCATGGCCCGAAACATGGATGCTGCCAAGCCTTCGTGGCGCGAGGCCAATGGCAAGACCCAGGTCGTGCCTTGGAACGATCACTTCATCGACGAGCTCAAGCGTGCCCTCCGAGCCTGCAAGGTCTTTATCTTTTGTTAGTTCTGCGCATACACTAAACACACATTTTCAGTTTACTAACTATTTCTAGACCCCATCTTCTGGGTTTGCTACGGCCAGTTCTCAACCAACTTTGTTACCCAAGCCGGCCAGATGCAAGGTAAGCAGAAGCGTTCTCAAAGATACTCCATCCTCTGACAGCAATCCAGGCCACGGCATGCCCAACGATTTCATGCAAAACTTTGACCCCGTATCCATTCTCATCTTCACTCCCATCCTCGAGAGCATCGTCTACCCCATGCTCCGCCGCGCCGGCATCGAGCTGCGCCCCATCATGAGAATCACAATCGGCTTCTGGCTCGGCGCCCTGTGCCTCGCCTACGCCGCCATCGTCCAGCACCTCATCTACAACGCCGGCCCCTGCTACGAGCACCCCGGCGACTGCCCCGCCGGCACCAAGGACGGTTCCACGCTGCCCAACAACGTCCACATTGCCATCCAGACGCCCGCCTACGTCTTCATTGGCCTCTCGGAAATCTTCATCTCCGTGACCGGTCTCGAGTACGCCTACACAAAGGCCCCGCCCAGCATGAAGTCGTTTGTCCAGAGCATCTACCTCTTCACCAACGCCTTTGGCTCCGCCATCTCCGAGGCTCTCGTCTCCGTTGCCGTCGACCCCAAGTTTGTGTGGATGTACACCGGCGTCGCCGTCTTCTCCTTCCTCACCGGCTGCGTCTTCTGGTTCATCTTCCACCACTACGATGCTGAAGAGGAGAAGATGTTTGATCTCGATCGCGATCAGCCAGAACTGATTGACAGCGATGCCAAGAAGTTGGATGAATAGAAAACCAGTGGCCGTTAGCCTAAGTAGATAGAATAAATGTTAATACCGAAATTTGTCGGACGTTGCTTCCATCAAATCAACCATTCAAGGGTTGTGTTCTATAAACAGACGTTACCGTTTCTTCACTGCCACAAAAGTGCTATAACTTCTTCAACTACTTCTTCCGCTGCTTTAACGCGGGGGAGAAGTAGAACATATAAAGATCCACCAAAAGGAAATGCATCTCGTTCCAAAAACTGCAATGAATGAATACAATTTATGACTATCGTAGAATCTAACCAGACACTTTCATCTCCACGGACAAGCACTGCTCTGTAACGGACATTCCCTTCCCTTAACTCTTGCATTGCAGTGTCGATGCCCTCGACAGTCATTGGATATTCCATGATTGTAGGCTTCACATTCTTATAGGCGGCGAACTCTAGAAGGCTCCGAATGCAGATACGCGAACCAACCAAAGACGTCCGGATTTTGATACCCTTTCGAATTAAAGGCCGCAATGGGATAGAAGCAGGCTTGGTTGCGATAGTTAGTGGGTATATACTACCAAAAGTATCGACCAAAGGCAAAATGCTCAAGTTTAGTTAGCGGACATTTCTATCGCTTTAAAAATAGAGGGTAGGAATTTACCTTTCATAATCAACTGAGCTGTTTCCGCATAGCAACAAATGCTTTACCAGTTTCAAACTTTCAGCATTAATGGACTCAAGTACATGGAATTCAGGTGCCCCATAATCGAATGATTGTTGCCCTTTCGATTCAGAACTCGATTTCTGGGGCTAACAGTGATGAGGATAGCTCATCGTGACCGTGGGTTGTGACATTTGGTGTCAATTGATGATGTATTGTTGCATCATCAGTTCCTACGAGATTGATGTCTCTATTGAAACCGAGTGGCCATTTTGACCCGTCCGCCTGTCGCGAGCCACCCGAAGAATGCATAGCGGATTTGTTGGGTCCAGAGGCAAGCCGGTTCGTGGTGAATCCAGGCCACGTCTCCTGTGCTGGTTGTTGAGTGCCCCGCAGTGTTCTTGAATGTGTCCACTTCAATATCACCGGGTAGCCACCGCATTTAATTACACGACGGCGACATTGGTGGCATCCCGGTTTTGTCTCATCACACTTCCTCCTCTTCGCCTACAGTCTTGGTCAGGTTCTGATCTGATTAATTCAAAGACATACCAGCCTTGCAGGTGATACACCCTGGTAAAGGGAAATTAGCCAGCCTGTGTTATAAAAGAAATTGAAAAGTGATAAGCCATAAACCACAGCTGATCGTTGCTTGCGTATCATTACGGCTCTTGCCAGGTGGGCGGCTCGATGCTCTTACCCCACCGCCCTTGATCTCTCCGTTTGGAGCAATCGGAACTGGCTGCATCACAGCTAGTGTGTCATGTTCGGGTGATCCTGGAAATGCGGTATTATGGGGACAGGTCGGTGAAGAAAAGGGGGGGATGATATAATAAGATCAGTATTGGAACATCGAGACAGGCGGGTTTACTTTGGGAAGAAGAGCACGGACGGTTGACTTCACCCCAGGCGCCAACAAAGTGGAATCCAGAAATCGCCAACACCTTATGCTGAACTATTTCCAGACTCAAGACTAAATACAAGTTGGCTTTTCTGCCCCTCATTCAAAGAACCGAACCTCGGAGGTTTTTCGCTCCGACCGGTCACTATCCCCCGATTAAGCAAAATGGGCTATGGGATCACCCGTTACCAGTGGGCTAGTTATGTGATCGGTCTCAGCACCTGGACATGCAAATGAATGGTGGAAAAAGCTTGCTATTATAAAGATTTAATTTATTACTATTTGTAACTCGTGGTACTTGATTTCTGTAATCTGGAAAAAGTTTATCTGAGGCTTTATAGCTGCTGTTGCTGCAAGCTGTTGAGGGCCCGCTAGTGAGGGCGACTACGTAATGTGGTCCAACGTCAGCGACTTGGCAGAAATCTCTCATCGGCCGTCCTTACTGCCCGTAGTCGTCAGATTGATAACCTAGCGTCACGCTTTGTTCAGCATGGTGTTTTGGGGTCTACTACGGTGTTGGCTATCTCCCCATTACCAACATCACGATGCCGGCTATTCCAAGCATCAACCTTTCGTGCCTGCCATCCGTGGACGCTACTGAGACCGCCTATGAGTGTGACAACCTCAGCCAAATTATATTTCGGAAATTGTCTCTCTTCAGAAACCCGATCGGAGGTCCGGAGAGCATAGCTAATCACCTGCAGTCCACGGGCCATCTCTCAACAGAAGCCAGAAGAATAATGGCCAATTTTACAATGACAAGACCTTCACCAGACTTCTATAACAGCTCCATTGATCAACTCCATCATCCTTCACTACCGGCCTGTTGGCTCACTGCGTCTTTGGGCCACCATTCGGGTGCTTGACCTCAACCCTGCATGAGGATGTCACCCGTGTCCAAGGCGCATTATTCAGTTCGCATGTGTTCAGGGGCGATAAGACGAAGCCATGATCCCAGTCTGGCAAGTGCAGAAAGCAAGTAGCAGCGTGGCTCAATTGCTACACCAGTGGCTATTCTATTTGTTCTGGACCTTGTTCCCAACAGATGAATCAGTGTGCGCCACCTACTAGCCCTTGTGGCTGACACTGATTCAGCCGTAAAAAGCCATCAAAAGTTGAGGAGGGGTGCGATCGAAAACCCTCAGCACCAGCCCAGTCCAAACGAGACCGTTACGCGAGCTGAAGAAATTACTTTGTAAATAAACAGCCTCATCGAATGTCTCAGGCAGCACGGACAGCCACGGCGGTACAGCCACGACCTAAATTATTACGGCTGACTTTTAACGTTGTCGCTGCGCAACAGAGCTGAAGAGGTTTCTTTGTACATAGATGGTCCCAACGGCTAAGACATGGCATTGCTACCATGGCTTTTCATGCTGGCCCAAATGCATGACGGAGATTCAGTTGTGGCTGATGGAACGGCTGCTCCCCGCATGCAGCCCTTGTCCCTGCTAATTACTCTAGCCTGTGGCTTGCACGTAACTGCCGATGGCCCGTAATTTCAGACGCGACGGGCCAGTGTACCGAGCCGTTCCTCGCCCCCATTCCAGCATCGAACTAGGGCTTGCGGGCTGCAGGTCAGCCCTGGGGGCCAGACCGTTGGTGGGAACCTGCTGTGTGACGGCAAATAGTTGCCGACGTCATTTCATTTCCTGGATTGAGTTTGCTAGAAAGGATGCTAGAAAGGATCGCAAAGTTATGTTTGTGCATGTTTTATGCATGTCGTTTTGTTTGATTGTCTTATAGTTAGGCTAGTTCACAATACCCAAGGAGCTAACCAAACTCTGTATTTGTCTGACTATCCGTGATTACATACAAGGCCACTTGAAATAGTCAATTAAGGCAGCACATTTTATACACAATAGTCACTCATTCACAATGATCAGAACACAAACAGGCACCCATTCACATACTCAGTATAGATTCTAGAGACGCAAAAAGTTGAATAAAAAGGGTAATGCTAAAATTTGAAGCTAATATGTACAAATATATTCGTCTCGTTCCGTTCAGTAGTCACTCATATTTACTAATTAAAAAAACACAATTACCAAGAATTAGCAATTTTTCTCATCTCGCATCAACAGCTAAAGTAAGACACAACTCCTTTTTCGCTTAGTAGCGGGTCTTGATGACGTCGAAGCGGTCGAGGTTCATGACCTTTGTCCAGGCGGCGACAAAGTCCTTGACGAACTTCTCCTTGGCGTAGTCGCTGCCGTACTCCTCGGAGATGGCGCGGAGCTCGGCGTGGGAGCCGAAGACGAGGTCGGCGCGGGTGGCGGACCAGGTGGCCTTCTTGGTGGAGCGCTCGGTTCCGGTCCAGGTCTCGTTGTCGGACGAGGTGGCGGTCCAGACGTACTTGGGGCTCAGGAGGTTGACGAAGAAGTCGTTGGTGAGCTTGCCCTTGGAGGTGGTGAAGACGCCGCTGTCGGAGCCGTCAAAGTTGCCGCCGAGCACACGGAGGCCGCCGACGAGGACAGTCATCTCGGCGGGGGTCAGGGTCAGGAGAGCGGCCTTGTCGACGAGGAGCTCCTCGGTGCGGGCGCGGGCGGTGCTGTGGCCGTAGTTGCGGAAACCGTCGGCGACGGGCTCGAGGTAGCCGAAAGCACGGGTGTCGGTCTGGTTCTGGGTGGCATCGACACGGCCGGCAGTGAAGGGGACGGTGACCTTGTAGCCGGCGTCGCTGGCAGCCTTCTCAACGGCGGCAACACCACCGAGGACGATCAGGTCAGCGAGGGAGACCTTCTTGCCGCCCTTGGCGAAGTCGGACTGCACAGTCTTGAGAGCGGCGAGGACTTTCTTGAGCTGGTCGGGGTTGTTGGCCTTCCAGCTGACCTGGGGCTCGAGGGCGATGCGGGCACCGTTGGCGCCGCCGCGCTTGTCCGAGTGGCGGTAGGTGGAGGCGGCGTTCCAGGCGGTGGAGACGAGCTTGGAGCAGTCGAGGCCGGAGGTGGAGAGGATCTTGGACTTGAGGCTGGAGATGTCCGAGTCGCTGAGGGAGCTGCCGGAGGCGGCGGGGAGGGGGTCCTGCCAGTCAAAGGTCTCAGAGGGGATCTCGGGGCCGAGGTAGCGGCTCTTGGGGCCAAGGTCGCGGTGGAGGAGCTTGAACCAGGCCTTGGCGAAGGCGTCGGCGAGCTCGGTGGGGTGGTCGACCCAGCGGGTGCAGATCTTCTTGTAGGCGGGGTCGTAGATCAGGGCGAGATCGCTGGTGAGCATGGTGGCGCGGCGGAACTTGGTCTTGTCAAAGGGGTCGGGGTAGTCGACGGTGCCGTTGAGGGCCTCCCACTGCTTGTGGCCGGCGGGGCTGTCGACCAGAGTCCAGTTGTTGTTGATGAGGGACTCGAGGTAACCATTGCTCCACCTGCAACGGGGTTAGCGCGGGGTTTCTCCAAATTTGACGGTTGCTGGCGGGACGGGATGGGAGGGCACGGCGGGATGAGACGGGGTGAGATTGGGGCTTACTTGGTGGGGGTCTTGGTCCAGATGACCTCGAGACCAGAGGTCATGGTGTCTTCGGCGTTGCCATTGTTGACGCTGTTGTGCCAGCCGAGACCCATCTGGTTGATGGGAGCAGCCTCGGGCTCGGCTCCAATGTTGGCTGTGATATATCCGGTTAGCCTCGCGATCTCACATATCTGGTGGCGCATCTGCGGGGATTGGGGAGGAAGGGTGGTTAATTACATGGAGCGACGGCACCGTGAGTCTTGCCGAAAGCGTGGCCACCAGCAATCAGGGCGACGGTCTCCTCGTCGTTCATGCCCATGCGGTCGAAGGCGACGCGGATGTCGAGAGCCGAGAGGGCAGGGTCCGAGTTGCCGTTGGGGCCCTCGGGGTTGACGTAGATGAGGCCCATGTGGGTGGCGCCCAGGGGCTTCTCGAGCTTGTCAGCGCGCTCGGCGTAGTCGGTGCTGCCGTTGTAGCGGACGTCGTTGCCCTGGGGCACGAAGGTGGCCTCGGCACCCCAGTAGACGGACTCGTCAGACTGCCAGGTGTCGGGGCGGCCACCAGCGAAGCCGAGGGGAGTAAAGTCCATGGCCTCAAGGGCGACGTTGCCCGTCAGGAGGAACAGGTCAGCCCAAGAGATCTTGTTGCCGTACTTTTGCTTGATGGGCCCTTGGCAACGGTTAGTCGGCCACGCTACAATTACATCACACTGCATCACAGACATGATGCGGGGCTGGCTACTCACAGAGAAGGCGGCGAGCCTTGTCCAGGTTCTGGTTGTCAGGCCAGCTGTTGAGGGGAGCGAATCGCTGCTGGCCCATGCCGCCACCACCGCGGCCGTCAATGGCGCGGTAGGTACCGGCGCTGTGCCAGGCCATACGGATGAAGAGACCTCCGTAGTGGCCAAAGTCAGCGGGCCACCAGTCCTGCGAGTCGGTCATCAACGTGTGCAGATCCTTCTTGAGAGCCTCATCTGTGACGAGTTAGCGCTGATTCATGAGTGAGAAAATGTGGGGAGTGGGCGGCTGAGGAAAAAGAAACAAAAACGGTGTGAATGGAGCCAACACAAAAAATAATGCAAACCCAATGTGGGGAGGGGGGGCAAAGAAACCAAGAACGGTGGGAACCTACAGTCGAGGGACTCAAAGGCGGCAGTGTAGTCGAAGCTCTCGCCCAGAGGGTTGTACTGCTTGGAGAACTGGCGGAGGACATCGAGCCTCAGGGCGCAGGGCCACCAGTCCTGGCTCCTTGTGCCACCGCCGGCAGCGTTGCTGAGAGTGGCACAACGGCCAAAGCCCTCAGGAACCGTGCGGGTGGTGACGGAGTCCCGCTTGGCACCGGCAAAGGGGCATGTGGTGGCATCGACGGCAGCGAGGAAGTGGGTGGCTATTAAGAGCCACTTGGGCATGTTGGCGTGCATGTTGAAGAGGATGTCGACTCAGAAAGGGAATGAATGAGTTGGTGATGGAGGAATGGAAACGAAGAAGAAGTCTGAGTGGGGAGGGGACTCGGGTTCCTTTAATATTCCTCGATGTCTTGCGCGGAGTGTAGCGTGTAGTGTAGTCTTAGTCCCCGGGTAAGGCGACGGCGTCCGTGG
Organism: Calonectria honghensis; assembly: GCA_013403855.1. Lineage (NCBI taxonomy): Eukaryota > Fungi > Ascomycota > Sordariomycetes > Hypocreales > Nectriaceae > Calonectria > Calonectria honghensis. The sequence goes on from VTGB01000014.1 coordinate 659,749, forward strand.
ATCCCTTTGGGGTCGGCGTCGTGGGCGGGATGGATGACAACTCAAATTGAGATGCTCATGGGTTTGCCGTTAAGCTTTCGTCCCCGTCCGAGCCTAGAAATTCTAGATGTTGAAGGGATAGTTCAGCAAGGCACTCCCCGGTGCGGGCAGACGTCACGCCTTTATTAGGAAATAGGTTGAGAGATTCTCCGTCGACCAGGATGTCGGCCTTGGCACAAGGTGGTTGATGTTGTAAATGGAGCCAACAGCATTGGCTCGAGGGAGGGGGAGTGGCGCTTTGCTTTGGGGTCTACGAATATTGATCCCTGGGATCCCTGGGGGGGGCGTGAGTTGAGGCAGAGCCCGGAGGCCGAAGAAGATAGTCTCTTTGATTCCGTAATCTGGACGCCAGTTCCGTATGCCAATGTCCATCTTCCTGGCTGGCTTGGCATCACCCGCATTGACGTCCAATGGGTTTCCCTGCATTACTTAAAATGAGCCACACCGGCACTGTTCCCTGCCCCCGATCCCCAAGGCCACCAAGACACTGCCGGGCCTCTCATGGCCCCGGGGCCCGCTACCTTGGACAAAACAGGCCAAGTGGGCGTGCAGCGCTGGGCAAGCCCCCCTTAATATCACCTGATCTGTGCATCCCCGGTCTGACGCCGTGCATGCCCAGCGCCCCTATCACGTCGCAGCACGATGCTCGATTGAGGCTCGTGGGCCCAAAGGCCATGGCGAAGTAGCATAGCACACTGGGCCCTTGGGCCCTGCAAGCCCCGGGGCCTCTCTCTCTGCCTGCCTTGGCACGTCTCCGTCACATGGCATGCTTGTATCACATCATACATTTTTGTTGGGCGAGATACACAGATACACAGGCAGGCGGGGATCTTCCTGATTTAGAAGTGCTGATTACTGTACGCCCCTTGTCCGATCCGTCTGCTCTGCGCTGCGTGTGCGTGTGTGTTTTCTTTTTTGTTTTCCACCTGCTGCTTGCTGCGGTTGCGCCGGTCCTCACCTTGGCGCGATAAAGATAGTTCAAAAAGACGTGCCACGTTCCGCCGTCGTCTTACAACCGGCCTTCTGAACCGGCGCGCCACCCTCCCCGATAAGCTGCCAAGAGGCCCAAGGTGAGCAATACGACGAAAAGTGAGTCGACATATGATTACAGTCCGAAAGTTTAAGCATAAGCCCGGCAGTGCGGGGGAAGACTCAGTGATCCCGGCCACCAGACGACTACGCCACAAAGCCTATCCGCAATAAAATAACGCTTCTTTGGTGGTGGTGGTGGTGGTAGTGGTGCTACTGCTGCTGCTGCCGACTTTCCAGCGCATAGTATCCCCTCGGGCCAAGGAATTATGGGTGTTGGCGGGGGGAGGGGGGCGCTGTGCCCTCGGCAATACAGGGCCTGCGTCACCTGAGTGCCGGCCTGGGGGGCTGTCGTCGTACCCTACGACGGACGAAGCCCGTTCGCGCCAAATCAATAGGCGGCTCACGCGAGGTTCAATTAGTCAGTGATTATGAAACCTGGCAGCCAGAACCCAAATCAAACTCTATCTATTGTCCGACCCTTTGGGATCCAGCTTTTCCACCAGCACCAGCACCGACAATTAGGTTCGCGGCTCAGGTTCAGGGGGACGCCGCGACCCAAGATGTGACCGCCTGCAGGGCCTTGCGCTGCTGCTGCCCACTGAATGCTTAGCCCCAGGACAATCGGAAAATTAACAAGCCCGCCCACCCAGGACCAGCCCCAGGCGAGCTAGCCTGGCGCTCCCCGGTGAGGCGTGGTAGTGGATTACGTGCTAGCGAATGGCATGGCCCTGAATAGCAATCCATGATCCCTAATCCCCAGGCCCTTTGAGCCCCCCCCGGCTGTATCCGCCCTGCGCTCTGCTGTAACTCTCCCGCCACATTGAATCAGGGCCTCACCACCATCATCAACCTGCTGCGAACCCCTCCCCCACTACCCGACGTCTCACTCGGGTGCTGAGATGGTAGCCAAGCAGCAGAGCGCAACGCAGCAACGCAGCAACACCTGCCACTTCGGCACTCACTGCGCCGCGCATATCTCGGTGTCATGGGGACGGGGAACCAGTGCTCACCGCAGCATCAGCCCGGTCCAGAAGGTGAGATTTAAGTGATTACATAGGGTCGGGAACCTGTCTTTCCGTAAGAATCGAAGCCCAATGCTGAAAGGTCCGGCTGTGAGACCAAATCCGCATCCACCAGCAAAGCCACCATCCCAAGCTCGCCAGGCTACCCGGTTACTGCTTGATGATTGCACGATGCAAGGTTTTTTGCAAACAGGAAGGCAGGGGAAGCCAATGCATCGGTGAAGCCATTTGCTGGCATTACATTTGAGACCGCATTCGATAGTTCTAGCCCAATACACCGCCAGCATCATGGCCCATCCACTAGGGGCCAACCCATGCGGGTCGGCCGCTGTCAAAACGAAAAAAGAGGCGGCTGCCAAGTCATGTTTACAGCCCGACCCAGGTCGGCGAGAGATCATCATGCACGTTTTGCTCCATTGAAAGAGGCGCATGCACACCTGCAAGCCACTTGACAATGGGTCCCCCGCGTGAGAAAGGAAAACAAACAAAACAGCCTCCGATTTGGGACAGTCAGACGAGAGGGGAAAATGAAGTAAAAAAAACAAAACATGCAGAGTAATAGCCTTACGGGGGTAGGATCTTCCACTCTCCACACGCGGAGAGTCCGCAGGAGCATTGCATTGCGTCTTGAGTGGAGTTTGTTGCAAGCAAAGAAGAGCCAGGCCAGGCCAGGCCGTCGCAGTGCCGGGAAACAACAAGCCTCCATGTTCCCGCTCCATCAAAGAGCCACATTGAGCTGCCGACACGGGACCCAGGGTGTTCCCCTCGGTAAACTAAAAAAACCCTCGACATGCCCACTTCCAAGAGGAGCCGGCTGCAGCGGGGACGCATCCGCCGTGGCCCCAATAGCTGACGCAACCACAAATATCCATGAGACCTGCCAAGAAAAGGCGAAAAAGCTTGGACTTTTGTGGTTCACCAATAACCGGGTTGATATTTATCAAAAAAAAAAAAAAATACTGTCGTAGCCCGTGGTGGTACGCGGGCAACGCTGCCGTTCCTGTAACAGAAGCCGTCATCGGGACGGGAAGGATGCGCGCTGGGAAACATGGCATCCCTGGTTTGGCTGCAGGCCCAGTCAGCAAATCTGGATGGAACCAAGCAGCTTTGTTTTCCACGGGCGTCGGCCTGTGCCCGGTCCGAGATATCATCGCATGCACAGACGTTCTACTTGGCAGGGGATCCCCAGTTCACATAGCCAAGCAACAGCACTGGGCCAGCAAAGCGTGTTCCATGGACCAGCAACATCCCTGCTCCCAGGCTTGTCAGCGTTCCGTGGCACAGCATCCCCCAGGGAGATCACCACAGAGCCAGGCGAACCATGCCTCGATATCAAAGTCAATTCTGCGGTAAATTCTTTCCGTTTTGGTTCCGAAACCCCAGTCAGAAAGAGAGCAAAAGAGACGAAAAAAAAAAGAGAGCCGCCAAGAATGGTGGAGATGGTGGAGGTGTCTCACTGGCTAAGTAAGTTCGTCACGATCTACATGTCACGGTCGACGCTGGCCACGCCCGCGGCAGCCAATTGCATCATTTGCGCACACTGGGTGGTGCTGCCAGACATAATTTACTCGAGTATATACGGCATACGGCATAATTGTGCCCGCGTACCTGCGTCTCTTCTTGCGGAGGGCGACAGCCGTGTTCCAGATCGTCCCCAAGGTTTGGAGGAATGGAAGCTTCCTAGGCCATAACCATGAAACGATAGGCTAGCAGCAGATTTGGCGATACGATGTCAAAATTTCAGGGTCAAGCTCATTTCCCATTCATCGTCTTTGCCGTGCAGGAACTTTGCCTCGCTGGACGTCGTTCGCATACACCGCCATGCAGGACAACCGGTCGATCGAACAGTTCGCAAATCGCTGACAGATCCTTGGTCACTGCGGCTTGGTCTGCCTGCCGAATTCTGCCATCATTCGGCGAGGCAGAACGAATCATGGGTCATGCATATGAGATTTGAGATTGGGCAAGGCTTGAGTTTGAGTCTTTGATCGGCGAACGGCATAGGCTCCTTCGTAAAGATTCAGAAACTATTGGTGTGTTCGACTCGGAATCTGGGGTATATTTTCCATTACCAATGAGTCCGACATTGTCCAAACTCAAAGTTGCGGGCATCCCTATTGGCTCATATCACAACTACCGCAGACCTGGAGGGTGTGGGTCCATATTTCACTCTTACTAAGGAAAATAGGAACAAGAATTCCGACGCAAAGGCATAGATGCGCTCTCGTGAAACTAGCTGTCAACTCTCTACAAGGCATCCTGCACTCTTCGCGGCACGGATCCCTGAGTCTGTTGTAGTATGCACAGCGAATTCTCCCTGAGCATTGCAACCATAACAAAATTTCTCCACAATACGAACTACGTGCATTCCTTTTTTAATCACCATCTCTTTGGTTTCATCAGATCTGCTTTGCCGAATAAGCCGCATGCATACTACATAATTGTTACTTTGTCATACTACCTACCCTATAGACAAATTCCAAACCCGCGCTCCACTGCCGGGCGGAGTTCTCAATTCTGTAAAATTGCGACCTTCATTTAATTAGCCGCACAGGCTAAAACTCTACAGAGGCACTGTCATGTGGGGCAGCCAAGCATTCTTTAGCGCCTTACGGCCCTATAAGGGATGATTGTCTTTGGCATCGGCGAATACTCTTCGATTTGGGCTTGATCCGGGCCAAGGTGCACTCGTTGATGGTCAACAACAAATAATATGAGGGGTAAATTGTGATGAGGTCTAAAAAAAGACTATCGGGACAATAAGTGGCACGACATTGTTTCTATGAAGGCCCAGAAACAGTGGCACGAGCAGGGGTTTGATCTGCGGGGGCAGTCACATTCCTTGGCCTCTTGGCATCATCCATCCGGCATTCTGTTGGTCAACCACGCGCGCACGAGGTGATTGATTCCATAATTAGAGAGAGCACTATTGTGGTTCCATTGCTGGAGCAAGAGAGCGAAAACAAAATCCTTCCGCCTTGTGATTTCGCTTGCATGAATGGGTTTCAGAAAACCATATCCAAGGCCATTTTACCTTCCCCGTTTATTCCAGGCAAGCTACTGATAGGCCCAAGCCCGTGGAGCATGGGTCTTAGCTCCAGAGGACCTGCATAGCCCATTTCATCATCCTTTCCGGTTCTGGCAGTTGGTATCCAGTATTTTCAGGCTAAAGGCCTAACAAACGTGCTACCTTGTCCAATAACGGACACCATGATTCCAAAATCCTATTTTTCGGATTTCTATCGACTCCGCCGGATTATTTCCACAACAAACCACATGCCCCATACTAGATTCCGCATATGACATCACCCCCCGCTGATTCCCAACCACGCCAACGGACCATCTTTGGCTCCGTTTAGCCTCAATGCAAAATGCGGTGAGGTTGGCTGGCGTTTTTTTCGGTGCGTTTTTATTCAAAATGTGGCACGAATCGAGGAACGGGTGCGGGGAGCCTCATGCAGAATCAAATGAAGCACAACTCTTGCGTCCGTTTTCCTCTTTTACTCAGTCTTGGCGCGGAGCGATTTGGAGATGTTCCACGAGTAGTAGAATCGTATTCCTGATTTCCGTAGCATAAAATGTCATCGTAGAACTTCGCTGTAAAATTGTCGCACTGATCAAGCGCAAAGATGAAGAATCTTCTATTTCTTGCAGCTGCCACCGGGGCCGTGGCAAGTCCAATTGCCAGCTCACCGTCCTATTTGCAATGGATGGCTGACACCTTCATCCGAAACACTGTTGCACCAAAGAAGAACTACGGCGAATCAACGCTCTACAAAGGATTCGAATTTGCCTACGAGCTTACAAAGAATGAGACATACCTCGACTGGTACAAAGGGCAGATTGATGGCAATGTGGTATTAGAAAATGGGTCAATTAAAGATTGGGATGCTTCGTATTCACTCGACCACTACCGGATTGGCAACAATTTTCTGTACTGGTACCAGCGCACCAAGGAGGACAAATATAAAATCGCGGCTGCCACGGTTCGGGAAATTTTAAACAGTCATCCTCGCACCCCTTCTGGCGGCTTCTGGCATCGTAAACCAGTCTACCCAAATCAAATGTGGCTTGATGGAATATTCATGGCCGACTCGTTTTATGCAAAATGGACTAAGCTTTTTGACAATCAAAACACCACAGCGTGGGATGATATTGTACTCCAGTATGATCTCATCGAGTCACATTGCCGCAACCAGACATCAGGACTCTTGACACATGGCTATGACGAGCTCAAAACCGCCGTTTGGGCTGACCCCGTAACTGGATCCGCGCCTTTGGTTTGGGATCGTGCGGTGGGCTGGTATTTCATGTCATTGCTCGAGGTACTTGAAGTCTTCCCCCAGAGTCATTCTGGGTATGAGAGACTGCTCGAATACTTCACTTCGCTTGCTGCCGCTCTCAAGAAAGCACAAGACACGGAAGGTGGCTGGTGGTTGATCATGTCCGAACCCTACCCTGGAATGGAAGGGAATTATATCGAAAGCAGCGGTTCGGCCATGTTCACCTGGGGCTGGCTGAGGGGTATCCGGGCGGGATATCTGAGCAAGAGCGAGTACCTCGACGTAGCCACAAAGGCGTATCACACACTGGTCGATGACTTCATTTATCAAGAGCCTAACGGTACGATCACTATGATGGGAACGGTTGATGTGGGATCACTGAGCTCGAATGGATCATATGAGGTGAGCCGGCTCCAATATTCAATTTTCTAATCATAATTACTAAGCGGACCTGAAAATAGTATTACATTTCAGTAAAAACCACACCAAACGATTACAAGGGAACAGGCCCTTTCATGTACGCCTCTTATGAGTGGGAAACATGGGCAAGCAAAGAATAGATGTCTGGTTATCTTGTAGACAAGATTATGCTAAAGGTATTCAGCAACAATATTGGTTTGAGAAGAAAAGGGGGTTTAGATTTTGCAACATGTAGAGTGGCGGGCTGGACAAGAATGTAAAGACGAATTGATCGGTCCTGAAGCGGGGAAGTGATCGTATGTATAGAACGGGGTTTTATTGAAACCAAGCAACCTGGAATGTCTCGTGGTTCTTCCCAATTGCACTTTGTGACAAGACGGGACGATCAAACGAATTAAAGCGGATAGAAACGTTACGGAGTGAATTGGCAAGTGACGTGGACGAACCGAGAGTTGGTCACCCACAACTTGGTTCCGTTTCAAATCTTTATTTTAGTCTAAAATGCCGTGCTATTGGGCCAGCCTACCCCTTCTGGGACCCGTGTATGGTGGTTACTTGTTCGTGATCTCTCCTATCCAGGCAAGACCCTAGGGTCCATCCTGATTCGATAACCTTGCGGATTGAGAACGTAATTTATAGGTTTCTAGGTTCCGATTTGAAGAAAAGTGACCCGAAATTCCGCTGAGACACTGGAATATGCGGTTCTTCAGTCAGAGTTCTGGTTGCCCCTGGCACGTCCCCATTCAGATTCCAGAAACACTCAATAGAGTTTCTCTTTGGCTGGAACACGCTATGACATGGATTGTGAAGGCAAAGAATATTTCAAGAGCCACAAATATAATTGATTGTATATGGACTTTTGATATATGAAACCCGGTTTTCTGCTCACGCAAGTACCCCTTGCGTCCAGTTGGTAGATCTAAGATGAGCAATTTGCCTTGAATGAACTTTCAACCAACCCAATGACACTTGCCAGGTGCCTGTGCCTTTTTTCAAAATCGCATTTTCAATTGTTTACGCATTCTCCTAAATTTGCGTGGTCACATGGACATTCACACCACCTTTTGGGTCCCGTGGTTGGGCGTACATGTGCGGAGGCCGACAAGCCGACTCTTGGCGTAATGCATATTATAGGAGCAACTATGCAACACGTGCTTTCTGGAGTCACACTCGAGCTAATTTTTGTATTGGGTTTCGATGGCTTACGAGTCGGTCCATCAAACTGGGGATTGGAATGGCAGAAAACAAATTCCACCAATGACGGCCAAGCGAGATATTGCACCAGGAGGCTAATATATTGGTGGATAGTCAACCACCGTGAGCCATTTCTTGGACACTAGTCGGCCTAGTTTCTGATAAAAAAAAGCAAGATATCGCGATAGTACTCAGACCTGTTCTCTACCCACGTGTTTGTTGCTGGACTCGGTATTGCATCGGCTTTGCTGGTCGACATTTATTCGGTAGCCCGATGGAGCAGTGGTGTCCGATCGACCGACTGCGCCGTGACATCGTGCCTTTGCCCCTTGCATATCGGCAAGGGTGGGCACGCTCTTGGCCACACCAGACCCAGCTTAATGCCCCTCAACAGGAAGCCTCCCCCGCTGCGGGTCGTCTTTTGTCCAGGCGATTGTACCTGTTCGGTTCCATGGCATCACGAGTCCTTAGTTGCGGAATAATAATGGTTCAGATAATACTTCAGGGTCTTCTGTATAAGATGGATAGAACTGCGCTTTAATTTCCTAGGATAGCTGAGAAACTTTCCGGAGCAACAAAATGAGTCCGTACAACGCAGCAATCTGTTCCTTTCTCTTGGCGGCGGCTGGGTGCGCGGCCGCCGCGGACAGCGGCACATTCACCACTCTGAGCATGAATGTCGCTGGCATCCCGGCCATCTTTCAGGGCAATGATGTCCCCGGAGACAAGACGGAGAATTCGCTCCTGATTGGCGCGTATTTCGCTGAGTACGGGTACGATATCATCAACGTCCAGGAGGTAGGTGTCTATGTGTAGATCGCACTAGCGATTGATCCCCTTACGAAATAAAAATAAGCATAGTTGGAAGCATGGCCGCTGACCCAACGTCAGGATTTCAACTACCACGCCTCCATTTACCAGACGGACAACCACACCTACCGCACGGCAACATCAGGCGGTGTCCTTTTTGGTTCCGGCCTCAACACGCTTGCCAATTTTGACTGGATTGACTTTACTCGCACCAAGTGGGACGAGTGCTCCAATGCCTCGGGCTCTGACTGCCTGACGCCCAAGGGCTTCACCTTTATGCGCGTGAAGGTTACCGACGGCGTCTACATTGACACGTACAACCTCCACGCCGACGCCGGCACCGAGGATGCCGACGAGACGGCCCGAAACAGCAACCTGAAGCAGGTCTCTGATTACATCAACACATGGAGCACTGGCAATGCCGTGCTTGTTTTCGGCGACACCAACAGCAGATACACGCGCACAGCCGACAACATCACCATCTTCAGGATCCAGAACGGCATGACGGACCCGTGGGTCGAGCTGATCCGGGACGGCGTCGAGCCCACCGTGGAGAGCCTGTGCTCCAACCCCAGCACCACAAGCGACTGCGAGACGGTGGACAAGTTCTTCTACCGCGGCAACTCGGTCGTGAACCTCACGGCCACCTCGTTCAGCTACGAGAGCAGCAAGTTCCTGCAGGCCAATGGCAGCATCCTCTCCGACCACAACCCCGTCGGCGTCCACTTTTCCTGGTCGCTCTCGGGCTCGTTCCGCCAGTCCAACTACCTGGGAGGCCCGCACGGCGACTGGTTCAGCGACCTGCCGAAGCTCTCCAGCCTCTCGGCCTCGTCCATCAAGCCCGCCAAGCTGACCTTTAGCGGCGGCTCGCGCCTCGACTCGGTCGGAATCACTCTCTCGGACGGAACAACGCTCAGCCACGGCGGCACCGGCGGCACCTCTGTCTCCCTGTCGCTGGGCACCAACGAGTACTGGACGAGCGCCAAGCTGTGCCAGGGCCAGAAGGACTCGCACACCCGCGTCTTCTACATCCAGGCTACGACCAGCGCAGGCAACACGCTGTCATCTGGCGGCTCCACGAGCGACTGCATCACTGTGACGGCGCCAACCGGCTGGCAGATTGTGGGGTACCTTGGCCAGTCCGGGGATGAGATTGACCAGCTGGCTCTTATTTTTGCGAAGCAGTAAGCGGGGGAGGAGAATATGAATGTCCTCTTCTTGGTATACTTTTTTAACGACTTGAACTTTTATTTTATTTATTTATCAATTCTAAGCTTCAGTTCTACGCATTTGCGTCCACCTAAAAATTCTCCAGTGTTAGATCCTCCAAATTGTGTGCAAGCTTTAGGTTCAAAGTACGACCTGTTTTCATCATAACCCGTGACATATCAGCATCATGTGCCACGAGGGAATGGGATTTAATCCAGCATAGTGAGAATGAAAGAGACCCTCGTCATTAAAACTGCCATATTAACATTAAGTTACAGATTTGACATCTAAACTAGCTTCTTATGCCCCTTCGCATTTTGACCTATGAACCGTACTCGATAAACATTTGGTCGAATCCGATATTGGTCCACTTCTTGGTCTCGGTGTTGTACGTCAGGTTGCTAGGGGACCACTCCTTCTCCTGCGTGGCTCCAGAGTACACGCTGCCGCCAGCAATTGGTCGTGACAGCTTGTTGGCGCCCGACTTGACTGTAAAGTTGGCCAGGCTGACCTCGTACGCGTTCCTGGACGCAACTGTCGGGCAGCCGTAGAACTTCGCTTCGGCGCTGTCCTTGCTGAGGTGCAGCTCAAAGTAGCCGCGGTAGTAGCCCTCAGACCACTGGAGCTCTTCGTTGTCGCGGATCATCAGGCCAGCCTCGTCGTTGGCCGACTGGATGGTGCCGCCGAAGCCAGTGGATGAAACTGCGGTGCCGGCAAATTCGACGCCGATGGAGCCAGAGCCAGTGGCAGAGTCATAGGCCTCCTCATCCATCCATACGAGGTCCGAGACCCAGTTGGCGTGGCTGTCTCCGGCGAGCATGATGTTGTTTCCAATCTCGTTTGAGTACATGTGCTTCAGAGTTCGGTTCTTGTTCGCCATGTATCCCTGACTACGTTAGCGTATACCCCCCCAAGATGTGGTTGCGCACTTACATCCCAAGCATCTCCATTGATGACTGTGCCGTAGAGAGTGGTGATGTTGAGACGGGAAAAGACGATTTGGTTTCCAATGACACGCCATGCTGCACCGCGGTCAGAAGACTCTGAGAGCTGGCGGTAGAACCAGTTCTCTTGGTGAGATCCCATGAGCGTGCGGCCAGCATCGTCGTGAATGTCGTAAATGTAATCGTCGTTGGTGTACGCTAGAGACCGTCAGTACAAGAGCTACATAGTTAAAGACAAAGCCATACAAGTAGTAATACTGCGGTCGTAGTTACGCGTGTCAAGCATAATAAGATCAAAGAGGTTGCCAATTTGGAATGATCTCCAGATACGCAGGTTATCGTCCTGGATTTATTAATTCAATTGTTTTTTTCTTTGGCCAGTTTCAACCTACCATGTCGACTTGGCGGATCGGCATCCACTCAAAGTAAGCGCGCACAGCATTCATCTTTCGCTGGTCAACGCTAACGCCACCATGGGCTTTGAACGACGCCTCTGTGTTTGTCAGGCTGACAGAGCCATCGCGATAGACGTTATCAGTAACCTCTATTTAGCAGTGTTAGCTCTTTGCTGAAAATTCACAAATGGTAGAGAAAGCTACTAACCGTGGTCGTCCCACACGGTAATCCAAGCAAACTTCTGGTGCGCCAGCAGCAGGTCCGAGTCGGTTCGGTACTGGGCGAGACGAGAGCGGTAGTCGTAGAGACTCAACAATTCAGTCGATGGGTTTGTAGCCCTGGCATCCTTGCTTGCGTTGCCGACGCCGTACTCGTAAATGTAGTCGCCAATGTGAACAAAGTAATCAACATTGTCCTTGCGCGCCGCATTCCCGTAAGCGTTGAAGTAGCCATTGGCTAAACAGCGTTAGTCATTGGGAACTTTTTTGAAAAAGGAAAGCCATCGGAGTTGGCTTACGGAAGTTGCTGCAGGAAAAAACTGCAATGCTTGCATTGGAGATGTCCTGGTCGGAAGAGGGTGTCGTCTTGGTGCGACCTACAGGGCTCTTATTTGAGGAGTCGCAGACGTTGAATTGGTAGTAGTAGGCGGTCCATGGCTCAAGCCCGGTGGCTTCGACCTATAAACCTGTGAATATCCAAGTTACTGGGGAAGAAATATTGAACCTACCTTGATCGTGAAGTCAATATCCGACGTAGTATACGCTGTGCCTTTGGTGACGACATCCTGGAGCTTCTCATCGGTAGCAACCTTGTACTCGACACAAACGCGCTTGGACGCCGCCTTGATGTAGATCTCGGTGTCGTGATTGAAAAGAGCTACGGGACCCTCCACAGTGGCGTTGCTCTTGTCGTTCTGAAGCGTGGGCGAAATTCGAGTCCAGAGAATGACTGAGTCAGGATACGGATCTCCGGATGCGACGCCGTGCGTGAAGTTGAGCTCTTTGGCGTCCCATGATGAGGTCTCAGGGTGAGACTGAGAGCTTGAGGATCGCTTGAAGAGACCGGTATTTCGTTTGAGCACCTTGGGCATGTCCACGCCAAGCACATCATGTCGCTTGGACGGGCTCAGGTAATTGAGGTTGCCATCCCAGCTCGCCGCGGCGCAGCTGGTCAGGAGCAAAAGCGAACCTACAGACGCATGCATGGCTCTCGAAGAATGCGCGCTTGCCAAAGAACGAGAGTGCGTCTGGTCGCGAAAACGCTCTGGAAGTGGGCTCGGACGGCCACCTCGATATTTATCACCACTCACTTTTCACCCTTGCATGCGGAAGCTGCGGGCATCACTTCGAGGTCTTAAGCATACATCGGCCACGCAGCCAATTGACCAATAGAAAATGCGGCAGTTCGGATTATGGTCTTGCTTTTTTTCTCTCCGGCGGGGTTGCTGTCCTGCAATGGCACATTGCGATGAACCAGGATGCGAATGTTTACTTCCTCGTGGCTCATGGTGGTGGTGGGATTGGCCCGGGCGGAGGATCCGCGGCATGGGTCTTGACAAAAGTGTCTACCGAAGCGTGCATGAATACGCGTTACCTCGAGTCTTGCTGCTATAAGGTTGGCAAGGCCTTTGCCGTCATTGCCGACCGATGGGTGCATCCAGGCCAGGGTCTTGATTAATATGCCAAAATGTCGTGCTGCATCGTGAAACATTGCGATGCGACCGGTCGGAAATACCGGCCAGAGCGCAGGGTTATATCGCCCAGCTCAGCCCAATGCGGAATGCAATGATAGGTCACCTTTATTGCTTCCATTCATTATTTCTCGATACAAGAGCCTGTCTGCGTGTGGGGATAAGCAAATTGCAAATTGCACACTGCCCAGTTTTTTTTTTATCATCGCGGCGCTGTCGGCGGATGAAATGCCTCCATCTTCCGGCTTCTGAGTTTTGGCCGCTTCCTCATCTCTACTTGACGCCAACCGAGCAGTCGCTATGACCACCACTGCACTCGCCTTGAATGATAGGGCAGAAAATAGATCAACTTAAAATTGATGCTAATTTCGATAAGAAATTTTCCACTCGCAACGCCGGCTCCAGCTTGCCCACATTCCGGCTGCATATCAGGGATTGATCACATCGCGGCCTTGAAGTTTGTTGCGACGTCTAAGAGACCTCGTATCTGCAAATTCTCATAGCATAGCGTTGGAGATGTAGAGGTTTATATACCGACCACGGCGTCTTGACAGCTAGCCTTTGCCGGGCGCAAGTTCGCGAGATCGGAAAACTAGCCATGCCATCATCGCTCCCTGCGATATTTTATGAGCTTAGAAGTCACATCATATTTGATAGCACTTATTTGCACACCAGTTTACTATCACGTGCACATATTGGCTTGCAGAGCGCGGCTTGTGGGGTCAACGGTGAACATCATCCCATCGTTTCAGCGTGAAACATGTTGGACCCTGTACCGAGCATGAAGCTGGCATCCATCATGGGATGGGTATCGGCCAAAGACAACCTAAAATTTTACCCGAGAAACTCGCCTCTCGCATTTTAGGACAATAAGGGTCTCGCGAGTTTTGCAGCCTCGTATTTGTTGGTTTAATGAGTCATGCGGCGTGAAGTGCGTGGTAATTATTTATGTTTGAATATTTCCATAATTTGCACACAAATGAGGAGGCAATATCGCTTCAGAGGGATAAAATGATAAAGTTCTCGATTTTGTCCAGACCGTGAATATTGTAATGACAGGCGCCGCCATTTGGATAAGCTCCGCGCTCCGTGGTAATTTCGAAGCCATGGCTTGAAATTGTGTTCTGAATGCAAAGCGTGCCGGGATCACCCTCCCGCTGTGGCCTTACCACAGACCAGGGCTTGTCTCGAGTTGATTGAATCGATCCTAACGTCTGTTGTATTTCGGATCTCCTTGATCCTCTTCCTTTCGTCGCGTAGAAATTTCTCCAGGCGAAATATGCGACGAAATGAATCACACGGATGATCCGAGTCAAGTTAAAGCTTGTCATGCCGTGGCGCGAGCTAGCGAAATCAAGATCTACGGGGCGGATTGTTTTTCTTCGAGACGATGCGCTCAACCCTTGTCTCCGCACCTGCCATTGGGCTGTTATTTAGTTTGATGGGCTTCAGTGGATTCCGGGGCGCCGTGACGTATGTGGCAGAAATGTCGGTATGATGATTTGGTTGGTTCATGGAACAAACCGCCTGAGACACATTTTTGAGGTATCCGCAGAAACTGCACAAAACCGAGTCGCCTGAGCCGCGGCGGCCTCCTTCATTGGCTGCCAATTCTCCACCGGATGCCTGAATAATGCCGACCGGGGTCACCGAGCAGCCAGCTCTTCCAGGTATATATAAGACTTTGCCCAGGCGTTCACCCATGCGTAGAAGCTACTGTCGAGTCGAACCCGCTGGGTTTGGCGTCGGTATCTTTTGAGACATGGCATCAGAAGAAGACCACCAGCAAGATGGCGAACTCCCCGAAGGCGGCAGCAGCAGCAGCAGCGAGGCGAAGCTGCTCCAGCGACAGGCGCTGTCGTCGTTTGCAAACGTGCGCTTCTCCATCCGGGCCTTCTACCACCACCGCGTAGCCACGTTCCTCACCAGCATCGACCGAATGTCCCGAGCCTCCTCCTGGAAGGCCATCGCCCCGAAGATTGTCAAGACGTACCCCGCCCGCCCCGACCTCCCCGTACGCATCTTCCTGCCGAAGAGCGGCACCGACGACGAGAAGGTGCCTCTGTACATCCTCCTGCACGGTGGCGGATGGATCATTGGTGATGCCCAAATGGACGACGAACAAGCCTACCTCCTCGCCAATAAATACAGCTTCTGCGTGGTGAGCCTGGATTACCACCTCGCGCCGCGCCACCAATTTCCGGTTGCCATCCACGATTGCGCCGCGCTGATAAAAGATATTTTAGCCGATCAGTCGCTCCCCGTCGACCTGCGTCGGGTGGTGCTGGGGGGCTTCTCAGTCGGAGCTTCCATGGCGCTCGGATTGGTTCAGCTGCCGGAGATTTCGCCACTGATTAAAGGAATTGTGGCATTTTACCCATTGACGGATTGCGCGGGCGGCATGCGGCCGAAGGGAGAGCTCACGGCCTGGGGGAAGCCAAGCAACGTTGAAAATAACCTGCCCCTCTACGATTGGGCATATATTCCGGTCGGCCACAATCTCTGCGATCCTCTCTTGAGTCCCATTTACGCCACCAGGGTCCAGATTTCTCACCCGGTATTCATCGTCACCGGTGGCGCGGATGTCTTGCGCGTTGAGGCTTGCGCGCTAGCGAGGCGGTTGGCTGGCCTACCGGATGATGCTGGGTCGTTGAAGCCGGAGGAGTCTTGGGAGGAAGGGGACATTAAATATACATGCGTGAGGGATATGCCGCATTATTTTACGCACCACGCGGAGCGTATCAATGATGCATCGTGGGAGACCAAACGAGTGAAGGGGAACGAGGATATTTGGAAAGAGGTTCATGATTGGTCAACAAAATTCGTCATATGAATGGGGTAGGAATTGCCGACGGGATGGAGTAAGAACAAGGATGAACAACCACTCTGGCAGCAGCTGCCACTTTTGCGGACCGATTCGATTCACGCGAGGCCGTTTGCACCGCCTACTCTCGTTACTGTCGAGACATGCACACATCAAATTTCCTTTTTCGAGAATTTGCCTCCTTTTTATGCGTTCTTGAACGCAAACGTACCAGTGCCTCCTGGAAGCGCTCCAATCAATTTATATCGTGGTATCAACAGGGAAGAGGAAGATGTGTCGGAGAATTAAAAACTCTAAGATGCCAAGCCGTCGTGCAGAGGTCGCCAAGACAAGACATCAGATATCAAGAAATGGGTGAAGACACAAGGGTCAGTCGGGCGCGCGCGATTCATTGGATATGTGATTGCAATAAAGGGCCTTAAAGAAAAACTAACCCAATTTGTTTTTCCTTTGTGGAAATCCGATTCTAGAAGGGCTGTCTCTGGCTAATTCAACATTGCTCTCATTAGCTTCGATACCGTCAGAGACAAATAAATATATAAGCTCAAAATATGACTAGATTAAAATTACAATCATTTATATTGATACAGCCCTATAATATTAAACTAATACAATTCGATACAGCCTGAGCACATCTATAACCAAGTTTGCATCGGCGCTGGCGTTGGCTCCAGGGTAGGTTGGTCTTGAGCCGAGCCATAACACATGTTTCACATTCCTTTCTCAACATTATCAGGCTATTTTTTTAACGAACATTCCTAGAGCTTGACTTTGTGGAAATATGATTGTAATATCTTTGGAATGCTTCTAATGTTGTTGCTGACTCATTATCGACTGATTGGTATAAAGTTGCCGTCTGCCATTCCCAGGCTGCTGCGCGCTGGTATCCGTGATCTTTGAGCACTTCATGATTGGATTCATTCTAAACTGCTAGATTTAACTGCAATTGAATATGCTCTTCATTTTGGGACTTCGAACGAAGAGTTGCGTCGTTTGTGGCAATGTATGTTAGTTGAAAATGAGGCCCCTGGCTTCTGCTCGAGCCGGCGGGAGAAGCAAGTCGATCGCGCGCAGAGTATTACAAAGCTATATCTGATGTAGAACGACCTGACTACCATAAATTAGCGAGGAAATAAAGAAATATCACGTTGAACTTTTAACCATACTCCCTGTGGCAGATTTGGTGAATAATGTAGTCGTTTGCTTGCTTGGGAGCTTCTCAGTACTCATTGCGCGGGCTTCGGACGCGTATGCCTGTAAGTTTAACAGGAGAGCGCGATATCGGTAGGGATTCGACGTCACTCGTACGCAGAGGACGCCCATCGCGTACGCATTAGTGTTAAGGCGTGCCTGATCCCCGATAAACACATGTTAAAAGGGACGGCATTGTGATCTCGGATAAGGGATGTTACGTGCTGAAGTCGACTGGTCATGTAGGGGAGCTATCTCAAGCAACGAGGGGCCAACCTTATCTTTGGCTCATGGGGGCGGGGTTTTCATGGCGAGATGATTCAGTTGTTCTTGTTGTTTTGGGTAGGGCAGAACTTGCACGACTGAACATGTGATTGCATACCATTTGCATGCCACATCTGTGACCCGGTTCCCGGATCACCTGCGTAAGCCTGCTGGGTCATGTCCTTTCTTTTTCCATTAGAAGCAAATGCAGTCTTCTTATCAATCAGTTAACGTAACTTCACATGCGACCATTTGCCAACCGATTTCGGAAAGTCTAATCGCGTCAAACTTCCCCCTGATCAAAAATTCAGTTGATCGGCAGGATGTATTCTTATCTTGGCTTGCACTAGGGGAATTCATGGCTGCTCTCGTCACCTTCCGTTGCCATGGCAGGTATTGGCGTGTCAGTCCGAGCCGCAACCAGAATGCCTTTGAGTTTTGCACTTTCCCCCCCAGACATGTGATGTCTTGTGTCAGGTCTTTGGAGAAAGCGGCTTGTGCGACAAAGAATATTTAGTCCTCTGAAATCGCTCTATTTTCGATCCGCTGCTTCCCGTAAAGTCACCGATCAAAATTTGAGCGAATCATTCGCTCGTTGACACTTCGACTTGTCCCTGAGTCTCATTGAATTAATCATGCCTAGCACCACCAAGAGCGGTGCTGCAGACACCAAAAATAGTGCCCCAGACACTGATGCTAGCAAAAACAGCAATATTAACCCTCGAAGTGATTCCCCCCCTCGGGCAAAGGGCGACACTCGGCAAAATGGTGCGGGCGGAGAGACAAGTCCACCCCGCGAAAAGCCAAACGGCCATGAGGCCCGTCGATTTCCTCGCATTTCGCTCCCTGTCGAGTTAATGAGAGATTCATACGATGTTGTCGTCATCGGTACTGGCTATGGCGGTGGTGTTGCCGCCAGCAGAATGGCACGAGGTAAACAGAGTGTCTGCGTGCTAGAACGCGGCAAGGAGAGATGGCCTGGAGAATTCCCCGAGTCGCTCGCAGAATCTGCCAAAGAGATCCGCATCAGCGGAGAATATGCGCCTGGAGATCGGAGAAGCGTCCCCGGCTGGGTTGTTCGCGGCGGCAGTCCCACTGGCCTCTATCATTTCGCGGTTGGCGAGGGCCAGAATGTGTTCATGGGCAACGGCCTTGGCGGAACCAGTCTCTTAAACGCAAATGTGTTTTTGAAACCTACCGATGCCGTCCTGGGGTTGGATATCTGGCCAGAAAAGCTGAAGGGAGAGGATAAGTGGAAGAAATGTGAGCGAGCCCACCCAAGCCTTGCGTAGCGCCTCTAACCGAGTTGGCAGATTATGATAGAGCGGCCGATGTGCTTGAGCCAGTCGAATACCCAGAAGGCTCTCCAGAGCTGCTAAAGGCTAAGCTGCTGAAGAAGCAGGCAAGGCTTATGGGCGTAGAAAAGAAGTTCTACCGCGTCCCACAGACGACTCGCTTTGAAGACGGACCCAACAGCACCGGTGTCTACATGCGAGGCAGTACTTTGAGTGGTATGGATGCGACCGGTATCAATGATGGAAGCAAATCAACAACCCTCGTCAACTATCTCAGTGATGCTTGGAATTGGGGAGCTGAAATGTTTTGCGAGTGCGAGGTGCGATACGTGACCAAAGCCCCTGGCAGAGAGGGTTACATCATTTGGTACGCGTGGCATTCCAGCAAGCGAGGTGCTTTCAAGTCATCATTCTACGATGACCTGATGTGGGTTCATGCCAAAAAGCTGGTATTTTTTGGAGCCGGCAGCCTGGGCACGACAGAAATCCTGTTGCGCAGCAAGGAGCTTGGCCTCAAGATGAGTGATGACATTGGCAGCGGCATGAGTGGGAACGGAGATATGCTCGGCTTTGGGTGAGTCAACCGCCGGCAGCCTGTTCTGAGATACTGAACTAACCCAATCGCGCGCGGCAGCTATAACACGGATTTCGATGCCAATTCTATCGCAAAGCCTAGCCCCCCACCTAATCGCCCTGTAGGGCCATGTATTACGTCGGTGCTTGACTTGCGTGATACGGAGAACCCATTGGAGGGATTCGTTATCCAAGATTGCGCTATTCCAAAGGCACTTGGTCCAATAATGTTCCCTATGATGGAACTATTGCCTCACAAGCTCAGAGCAGACTTTGATCTCGTTCGTATAGTTAGAAAGGCCGCCGCCCGTCTCGGAAGCAGATTTCTTGGACCGTATTTTCCCGAAGGCAGTGTTGCCAGGACGGCACCCTATCTAATCATGTCTCATGACAGTAAGCCACAAATTTGACGATGCGATTAAACAGATGCTTATATTCTTTTAGGCAGCCAGGGCAAATTGACGCTCAAGAAGGATGAGCCCGTAATGACATACGGCGGGGTTGGGCGATCAGCATCTGTCGATCGCATCCACAAGTACCTGGAAAAGATGTCAATCGCGGCCGGAGGAGATTTTGTAGCGAACCCGGCCTGGACACTTCTTGGTGCCCAGGAGATTACAGTTCACCCAATGTAAGAGGTTGAACGAACATTTATTGTGTAGTACTGACACAGGGATAGTGGCGGAGCACGAGTTAGTGCAGATGGCACAGGATCTAGCGGTGGCACGAACCACATGGGAGAGCTGTTTACCGGCGGCGACGAGGAAACTCACCCTGGTTTGTTCGTCTGTGACAGCGCCGCCCTTCCAGCTGCAGTGGGTGTCAACCCTTTTGCGACAATCACAGCGTTTGCAGAGAGATCTGTGGAGGAGGCAGCAAAGAAATATGGAATCAACATTGACTATGATACCAAGAACGGTCAGTGTCGAAAAACGACAACTATTTGTATTCGTGCTGACACCTAACAGGTGAACTTGATATGTTCGGAAGCCCTGCGCACCCCCTGCCACAAGACGCGTCCATCACCAAGGTCGCAGATGAGATTGTGAAGGCGGCCAATGACAAGGCCTCTGGAATCGGATTCTCCGAAGTCATGTCTGGCCATATCCATGCCGGCGCGGAAGTAGAAGACTTTGTTGTTGCGGCTAGAGCTGCTAAGGGACGCTGCGAGGACGCTAGATTCTTTCTCAGCGTCAAGTCATTTGACATTGGACAGCGTAAGTGCCGGGAAGTTTGCCTTGAAGCGCATCCTATTAACAACTACTAGTTTTGAATAACAAGCTGCACCCTGCAAACATCACCGGTACATTCTGCAGCGATGCTCTCGGAGGAACTTTCATGGTTCAACGGGGTACTTTCCAGCTGTTCAGTGCGGATAGCCGACAAGCCGAGACGGCCAATCTGGTGTACAACTTTGACATGGTGTCGACCAAAGGTGAGCGGCTGCACTTCAATGGCTACAAGGTTGTCAACACGGCGGCCTTCTTGAACCCCCTGCAAATCTGGCGACAGACAACCACATTGTATGTCACCATTACCAACCCGGAGAAGGAGGTTGTCGGGCGGGGGACCCTTCACGTCCAACCCTTGGACTTCATCTCCGAGCTCCAGACCTTCCAGCCTCAGGGCCCGACCCTTTGGTCAAAATTGGTGGCAACGATCGGTTTTGTGCTCTTTTTCTTGAGGCAGCTCATAGTTCCATTTTTCTCAACTTTGGGTCGTTTGCAGTGGCCCGGTGATGGAGTCAATGCTCCGCTGCGTTTGACAAGTGCATCCGAGGTGATACCGCTCACAGCGTCTGACGGCGTCAAATCGAAGATGCTCATGTGGAACCCCATTAGTGATTCCCCCGGCGACAACTCTGCTCAGGACGCCCCGACCATCCTGTTTATTCCGGGGGCTGCCGTTGACCACACCATGTTTGCGCTGCCGACAATTGAGAAGAACGCCATCACATACTTCCGAGAGGCTGGGTACCGAGTATACTGCATCACCCACCGAGTCGGCCGTACAGAAATTGCGAAGGAAAACTGGACGCCGTACGATGCGCGAAAGGACATACAGGCTGGACTGTCACACATTCGTAAGCTCAGCGAGGCGCGTGGCGGCGAAGCCCAGAAAATCTACGCCGTCGCCCACTGTGCGGGATCTGTGTCGCTCTCTTGCGGTCTTCTCGATGGCACCATCCCTGCCGAGTGGCTCAGCGGAGTAACAGCCTCCATGGTCTTCATGAACCCCAAGTTTGCCAAGGTGAACTCTATTGTTTCTCGCTTGCCCCTGGACAAGATTTACAGCCTTCTCATTGGCGACTTTTATGATTGCAACAGCAGCCGTGACGACTCGTACGTGCAGAGGCTTCTGAATCAAGCTTTGCGCTTCTACCCTGTCGGCAATGCCCGGGAGACGTGCCGATCCGTGGTGTGCCACAGAAGCGAGCTCGTATTTGGCCGGTAAGTGAAATCTTGGCACCCGCAGATCCGAATTACCCCCATGCTGAAACTTTTTTTTTTTTTTTGCAGGCTCTGGACCCACGAAAATCTCAATGAGGCTACTCACAAGCATCTTGATCGATTCCTGGGGGGTACGTCGATGAAATCTCTTGGCTGGCTCATGCACAGCGGCAGGGGTGAGAAGGTCACGGACAATCAGCGCAGGAACCTCGTGACGCCTGAGAACATTGCGAGATTGAAGGGTGTTCCTATCCTATTCCTTTCGGGAACTGGAAACAGAGTCTACACATCCGAAAATACCGATACTTCGTACACGACCCTGTGCAACGCCCATGGAAGGCAGTGGTATGAGAGGGAGATTTTCACAGGCAAGGGTCATTTGGATGCATGGATGGGCGCTTCAGCCCACCTGGACGTGTATCCTCGAGTGAGGCGCCACGTCGATAAGATGACGAAGAAGCAGGAGAAGAAGCAGGCGCAAAAGTAGTGTGTCGAGTTCTATCTAGCTTGCATCGCTGCTGTTGAGTAAGCATTGAGTTCCAGACATGCCATGCATGTGTCATGTGACTGAATAGCAGGCCCAAGTGGATATGATCACGCAGACTGGTTGCAAAACACGAAGTATAGGGACTAGCAATTTCATGAAAGCACACGAAAATGAGCTTAATTTACTTGTGTCTATCTAAAAAGCTTCTTGTTTATGCTTATGGGGCATTTTACTAATCAATCGGCGAAAGCCTTCCTGATTGGGTAGAACTGCACCTTAAGGTTTCATGGCCTCTATATTTGACCGAATAACCTTATAATGCGTTGCTTAGTAGTAGTGCAGGGCTATTTGATGCTATCTGAAACGCTTCCAGCAGGGCGGTCAGACGCCGCCCGGGCCCGGTGATTAGCTGGAGGGATCTAGGTTCATAGAGTATCCTGGAAGGGTGGGGAAAGGTTGCTGGTTAAATACGAAACGTATGCATATTTTGGAACTAATTATCGGTATGATTCGGCTCATGGGTGCTGCTATTGTTCATAATTGCCGGGAGGGGGCGTGGGCTTGATGCATTGGGAAGCAAGGCATGTGGTGATTTCACCCCACAACGATAACTCAAGAAATACTGTAGCAGAAGGTCATTTGTCATTTGGTAACTAAGGAGATACAAACTATGCCGCTGGAGGAGCCGGTCTTGTCCCATTGAATGCCTTGGCAACATCCTCCGTTTTGGCAACCCCGAAGGCGACAGCACCCGTAATTATTGTGCCGCTCATCAGCCGCTTGATGCGATCCAGATCGATCGATCCATATTGATCAAACCAATCTTTCGCTTTCGCAAATAGCTGCATGGCATCAGGGTTGGCCCTCAAGTCTGGGAATACAATCCGTGCCACGGTTGGATTTACGGGAACTCGGTCTCCTGAATCGTCGTCTAGGCGTTGGCGATTGAAAATGATCCAGATGGAGTGATCAGGGCTCAAAACGTCGGCGGCGACAACGTAATTGGTATCTTCAAAATCGCGCTCGTTCAGGCTTCGATCTAACCCAGTGTCGCCCAATTTATCAATCGGGCGAAGGTCCTTGTACAGGAGCCTCCCGATGGGAAGGATGAGCTTTGGCAGCTGAAGAGGTGTTGCCGCTGCTGCTGATTCTCCCGCAGTTGCAGCAGATGGGACTCCACTTGGGGCTACGACTGTTGTAAGGAAGCCAGGATGTACTGGCAAGTCGCTCGCCTGTTCATCCGTTGTGGGTATGGTCTGTGGCTGTTCGTACACTGGTGCCGCGGCCGCTGGGTCTGCTGCCACTACGAACAAATCTGTGGCATTCTTCGCTACCTCTATATTCCCAGAGACGGAAAATTTGAGATCCGTAACAAGGATCATGATGGCCTCTTCATTGCTGTAGCTGGTGTTGAAAAGTCTGCCGAGCACATCTTTTGGAGCGTGCTCAACCACCCTGGTTGAAACGGGACGCTGAAAGGACCAGTTAAGATAAGCGTCGAGGCTCCCGTCCTTATCGGTCTCCGCTGCGAGGCGTTTCATGTACTCGGTCGGGCCGCCTGTATGCAAGTATTAGCGGTGTTTTGGGAAATGGAAAATTTGGGGGACGAGGGAGGGGTAACTTCCCATCTGCCGGACTGCCCGCAATAGTGTCAATCTCGCGGAATCTGGTCTCAGAAAATGTGCTAGACATGTTGGCAATTTAGTCGTGGTTTGAGGGCTTCAGAGGAATGGGATGTGAGGAATAAAGCAAGGTATGTTGGAAGTATGTGAAGAGATGTGGGGTTTTAACTGAGGATACACGTCGGGGCACCTTCAAGAGTCGGTATTTTGCTCTGCGTCGTTGAGAGAGGGGAGGATTCATTCCAGGAGGACCAATATGGTGGCTTAGTAATGGTCAGATGGATGATTAGCGCCGTGGCGTTCGAGTGTCTGCAGGATGCAACACAAAGTTGTCGGCTTGCTGATGAGGCGAGCTATTGCTGCAGCTGTGCCGCGTACATCAGCCGTAAGTGAATCAGCTGGACCATCTGCCGCCTTTTTGCGGCACATGCATCCGACAGAGATGTGACGTTGGGCATCTCATTGGAAAAGCATGGTGGATAAGGCTAATAATTTCGGGGACCTTGTCAAGGAGGGCTGTGTGGCTTCTGTTAGTTGACCAGTCCTGGTGGTCCAGCTCGCCACGCTTCGTATGGCTGAGAAATAGCGAGCTCGATCATGAGCCTGGACCATGGACTGAAGTTCCGTATAGATCGCTAATGAAAGGTGGCTGGGCATGGGAAGGCGGGTTGGCGTGTAGATGATGTCGTCAATAGCGACTTAAGGTAACTTAACACCGAAGTTCGCAATTTCCCACCATTTCAATTGTTAAAAAGTCAAAGGAAAAACACCCATTTACAATAATCAACAACCGCAGCTGATCAATACCCTCTCAACACACCGAAACATGCCTGTTTACCGCGAAGCCGGCGATTTTGTCTGCCCGGGCCCCTCCGTGGCTGCTTGTTCTTATGAGCTTCAGCAGGAAGGATTCAACCGTATCACTTGCTGTTTTCAAGCATGCAATGGGCTTCTTCTCGTCCTTTCAGACTTGGTCAATGTTCTCATAGCCCTCCGGAACGTTGACCCGCCCCTTTCGCCAACTTCAGGCATCTACACAGATGCTCGGCGGCTCGTGCATCTGATCGCCTACTATGTCTATGGCCCCTTGGATGCATGCTTGCGAGTGGTAAACAGATACCCAAGATACTTTAGGCCCTTCCAGCCAAACCAGCCTCTAGATTATGCTGCTGAGTATCGGTGGGTTCTCAATGCCGTATGTATGGCTGACAGAATCCTGCGAGAACAACTCAATAAACCATCTATCGTCAACCCCGTATCCCAGGTTGGGTACAACGATGAATTTCCTGATGTTCCCGCCTATGGGGTCGTAGAGCTCCTTCTACGAATCGAGGCGGACATGAGACAAGCCACCTCGGTTGGTATGTTTGGTCCGCTACAAAGCCTTAGTCCGCAACTGACACTTGCCGATAGAAAATTTGCAAGCATTTTTTACAACACTTCGGTTGCGACCCCAGCATAATGTTGAGCTGACAGGTATCCCGAAAATTGCGTTTGCATGCCAGGGTCGTCCTCCAGCGACGACTGCTGGGTCTACACTGCCAGTGTTCGTGATTACCACATCAAGGGACCGCTGGCCTGATTTCCGGAATATCAGGACCTTCATCGACAACGGTCGAAATACCCGGATTGGAAATGCACCGATCGGGGACGCCGCGGCAGTCCAAACGATTAGGGATGCGAGTGCTGCACTTAAACAAGCCCACGATAATGGAGCAAGGGGCTTCACACAGTGGAGTTCGGAGTTGCTGCAATTCAGAGACAACCTGGTTGCAAATCAACCCAACAACGCGCGCTTCAACCACACCGGGGAGCGAGGCCTACCGATGCACTGTCCTGGGTTTGCGATTGCTCCAAGATGCATGCGATGCCAGGTGCTCTTTCGATACAATGCTAACTTTAGCCATGACCTTCAACGTATCGAACTGCGATATCGACGAGGTCCTTATGCCAACGTCAACGAGGGGATGAACTGCGCCGAGTGTTTTGCTCATTTTTACTGTGCTACGGCACATAATTGATAATGATGGTAGCGGAGGGACTGATTTGATAGATGGAAATTGAAATGTTTTTCTTGTGTAGAGCAAACCCGACATCATATTTGCCTCTCAACTTTGATCTTTGTGTTAGCTATTGCTCAGATGTGTGAAGAATCATGACATGAATTTTTCATACTGATGTGAACATCAACAAAGGACATTGGGCTTGCATCTCATGTTTTTAATCATCATTGCAAGAAACCCTAATTATCTCAAACAACCCATTTTGGTCAATTACAATCCATCATTAGATATACCGAGAACTCCAAGGCGGTTTAGATGTGTCTCGGGTGTAGAATCTTGGCGCAGCTCACGTTAATTTTAAATGCTTCTAAGAAAGTTCACGGCGCATCCAGGAGGGTCTAACTTACACAGGAGCATCATGTCAGTATTGGCCATCTCGGGAGTCCTGGCAGGCAAGCGCGAAGGCTTTGGCCAGCTGGCATCTACTTTGAGGGTGAGGTAGTCAGCCCTGGATTTAGTGCCATTGGGGGGTTGAACCGGCGAGCCGAGCCCTTGCGACGCATCCAAGACGGCGGGCAGCGACTGGCCTGGAAGCATCACTTCGATCCAAGCCATCCATGAAAGAGGGAACCGGTCATCGTCGGACTTGGGGTTTGAGACACCACCAGACCCGAAAATGGGCGAGTTGCAGCTCGGGAGGTTCAGCCATCCAAAGAGGGGTCCTGAGTTGACGTATCCAAAGTAGAACTGACCGAGCGAAGCGTTTCCCGTTGCGGTCAGCCACTTGGAATCCAATAGTTCCTTTCCGTCCGCATCCTGGACTAGAGCGCAGCCCAATTGCGTCAGGGCGGCTAGGTCAAAGATGCCGCAGTAGGAATACAGCCCGAGCACCCAGCGTCTCAGCTCGAACAGCCCTCCAAATTGAGGCTGGAAATATTGTCGCGGAACTCCGGGTCTAGGAGAGAGGTAGAAGCTCCCGCCACCCACAACGTCCAGTTTTGTGAGGGGTCTGTCGGGGTATTCCTTGTGGGGTGTCACACCAAATGACCAGACCGTGGTCACGACGCGGTTGGCGTACCAGGCGAGAAGTGATTTGTCGCTGCTGCTGTTATCAGCGACCTCCCATTGGCTCGGGAGGAAAAGACGGAACAGGTCAATAAATTGGCTGTCCTTGAAGTCAGGCCGGGTCGGCACTTTGGTGGTCTTGTCAAAATCCCAAGGTCCCGTGGGCGGCAAGGCAGCAAATACAAAGCACAGTTCCAGACGAGTCTTTTGCGGAGCAGGAATTTCGGGAACTGTAAATTCTCGTAAAGTGACAAATCAGCAAAGCATCATTCGTTGGGGAGGCAGGTAAGCGGGCACCAAAACGACCTATCGGAAACGTTGAAGATGTCCCAAACGGGGGATGTAAATCACCTGTTATGTCTGTTCTCTGCAGGACCCAAGTCCAGTCACCGGCATTTCGAAACGGGATCTCATGAACCGGGGCCACGACGCGCATCCTCCCGATGCGGATGATGCCGCTTGCGGGGGACGTCACCTCCATCTCGTCGGAGGCGAGGATGTCAGCCCGGCCGTCGAAGCGCGCCATGATTTTGAACTTGGCAGGGGGCTGATCCGGGGGCTTGTACCAGGTTGGGAGAACGGAGCTGTGTGCCTCAACCTTGAGTTGCACTGGACCCCAGTCCTGTCCCGTCTCTGACTTCAACAGCCGAAAGGTGGCGCACTGCCTGGAGCCCGTAGGTCCCTCGTTGAATTGGTCCGGGGTGACTCCTGACCAGAGGTTGCTGGTTTTGTTCTTGACTGTGGCTGGCTGCATTTTGCCGTTGTAGGTAGTGAATTGCGGTATAGCGCTGACCAGGTCAACAGCAAACGGCTCCATTGCTGCTAGTGTAAAGGTGGCGTAATTTAAGTTAGGATGCGAAAATACCAATGACAGCAGATTTTCCTTCAGAACACTAGATATCTCGGTCATGTAATGACCGCAATTTATGAATGCGAGATAGCCCGGCAAACTCCGCAGGTATCCCCAAACATGTACACGTCCAAAGGTGGCTCAGCTTCGTCGGAGCTGAACTAATAGCCTTCACTAGCCGCCCGCTACCCAGCCGTGGGGCGCCATGGCTGATGCTACGCAACCATAGGGCTTAGCTTCTCGGCCCAGCCGTTCTGCAACACCTCTACTCTCTTACGCGCGAACAAATCACTTCTGGATAAAACTGGAGCTAACGCTCCGTGGTGAATATTACTGGTCATATCTAGCCTACCACGCGTTAGCACTTCCAATACTTCCGAAAGCATCTCGGGGACCAAACTGGGCGCCATAAGCAGCCAATGAGCCACTGATGCAGGACTTAGACGAATGATAGTTCTCAGTTTGCCAGGTCTGTGAGGGATTCAAGCATACTGCTCAAAAAAGGGACCAATTTGGGTATTCATCTCGGCCGCGGCAGCTCGACGGAATGCCGAAAAGAACCTCGTGAAGAGTCCAGACTCACCTCTGGATGAAACTATTGATATTTAGACACTTTTCGGGGATCACGATGGCACTTGCGGCGCATGCAAATGACCCTGCTGACCTAGATAGCAACTTGATTGCTCGGAAAGACTGGAATTTCCTTGCTCATGAGGTGTCTATGGTGGGGAGGATGAGCCGACATGCAATCAATGAGAACGTGACATGGAGAGTACAGACTACCAAAGGAACATAAGACCATGCATCGTGGCTATTTCTCAAAGAAAAAACGCAACACAGCAAACAATAGAATAACTTCCCATTTTCCAAACCACTTTGAACAACAACAAACCGATTCTTCACTCTCGATTATTCCAACATGGGTTCTTACAGCATTCAAATCAACATCGGTAGGCATCTAATCCTATAGATCCTCGATGCAGGCTTAATGACCATTCTCAGCTGACCAATGGGTCGATAACTTTAACTCCTCTGGCATGAGCCTTTGTATGGCCAAAGCCACCAAAGATGCCAGCGGCAAGGAGGTCTACAACGTCCTGGCCAAGACCATCAGTAAGGCCTCCAACTGTGCAAGAGACCAATTCCTGCAGAATGCTAACAATGGAAGAATCATTGGCACCGACGCTCAGCGTTTCCTGGACCGAAGAGTACCAAATCCAAGCGACTACCATTGTGTTCAACAAAGGAGGTGAGCTAACACCACATAAAGGCTCTACAGTAATGTAACCTCCTCTTGTCTGCTGCTGACATTTATGGAATAGCCAAGATTGAAGGTTTCGCTAAGGGCAAGAATATTCAGTTTGGAGAGACATACGCTGCGGCTGGCTGGACTAGAATCCAAACTTTCAGCGATAGCGACAATGTTGACCCAGACTCTATTGGATTTAGCAACGAGATGCCGGCGTCAATCCTGCTTAGCATGAAAGACGGCAGCAACTGGATTCCTGGTATGTGTTGAGTCTTGGGCAATGATCAAGAGCTTCCACCTCCTCCCCTTTCCATCCTAGTAAAATACTAATCAATCTACTCAAACAGTTTATATCAGCCCGTTCCAAATCCCCCCTGGCATGACCACCTTGACTCCGCTCCCCAAGGTCATCTTTTGGTTCCAGCAGGATGTTGCGGCTTCCACTATGATCACTCACTTCCGTGGCAAGTCCATCAGTGTCACGCCGAGCCCAGGCCAGACCAGCAACATTCAGTTCACTGATGCTGGTGAATGGAAGACTGTTGTTTAAGGAAGGAGGTCTCGTATTGAGCTATTCCGTCACCTGTGGAAATTTCTAGGATTCGAGTAGAAGTGCGTCCATAACATAGCCATAGTAAATCTATCAATTCATTTTTGTCAAAGGCATTGGTGTCATTGGCTTTTTACAAAGCGCCCTGATCAGATCTTGGAATAAAAGTCCTTCTGTTGTTAAAGATGAAGATTTGAAATACTAGGCCAGGTGGCACGAATATGATACCTAGACACGGTTTTAGCAACCCAAAGATCGTTTTGTCCGAACAGTATCCTTTAACTGATAGACTGGTTGGATCTAACTAGTTTCAAGTATGCAGACTGGTCTAATATAAGATATGTTACATCTCGTGTTCTGATTTGAAGCTATGTGGGGTAGATATTAAACATGTTTGATGACGGTATACATCGTATCCTCATTATGCGGGTTCATGAACCATCAAATGAGACAGGGCTAAAAAGAAGTGACAGACTTTTTAACGCACGTAAATTGAGCGACGATGTAAGTTATCGGTGCTCATGATTTAAAAACACCTAGATCAATTTGGGCGAGATGGCCTTGGGCTATTACGTCTAGGGTAAGTGGGTAAGTTCAGACATGCAAGCGATAGTTAGGCTGAAGAAGAATAAAATAGAAGGCCGGAGCAGTCGAAGACTCCTTTTATAAGCAAGTGAATGCGGATATTACAGCACCTTGTTGTGATTCACTTAGGGCCGAGTGCTTTCTGACAATCGGTCCGGGGTTTAGGTCCGGTTCATTTCCCGGGCCGACTACTTCTTGATGTGGGAACAATTCTGAGACACGATATCTTATATATGCAGAATCATAAATATTACAACAATCATAAGTGGAATAGTCGGATAACTCCACTGATCAGCCCTGGCTATAGTTGTATGCTACATCTTCATCATCGTGACGTAATTAAGTTTGTTAGATATCTTGACGCAGCGGACTGAATATCCCACCGTCGTCAAAAACCAGACGGCCAAATTTCTTTTACTCATACGTGTTACCTTACGGCAAACAGCGCGTATAAAAGAAGTTTTGACAATGGTCACTGAGCATTTAAGCCGCAGTGAAGACCCACTGTCGAAACCCCGCGCTCTTTTCAGAGGCTTGGCTAAAAGGCTGGAACGCGCGTACAGCGTGACTCTTCCAGTGCCTACCAAGCTTGAAGATTGGGGTTTACAAGATTTGAAGGAGTTTTCGACAGGACTCCTCGAAACCTCGGCCCATCCTTGGGCCACGGCTACCTCCGGGTTAGGACCCGATAGCCGACTGACAATAGCCGGTTCCCTCTTCCTCTGGAGGAAGGTATTACCAGCTTCTCCGGTATCAGCAGATGACTTTATCCGTCGCGTCACCGCCAAGGACCCTGAGTTGCCAGACGGCTATCTTCGCCACGTTCGGAAGATAGCGGAAGAACAATTTAGGAAAGGGTGGGATAAAGACTGTTACCTCGCATCTGTAGAAGGGTACACCCCGACGATAAAGTCGGTCAAAGAGAATGGAAGAGCCAAAGGAGGTTATCGATCATTGGCTCCCGATAGGTACGAGTTTGGACTCAAGTGTACAGACTTCCAGTACAAGGGAGAGATTGATAATTCTGTAAAGTTTTTAATTGCGCCATGCGATGGCAAGGACCGAGCCGTGACCATCATGTCCACCAGTGCTCAAGTCCTAGGACCCCTGCATGACGCTCTCTACAAGCATATCTCGACAAAGAAATGGCTTTTGCGCGGCAAAGCCAAACCGACTTGTTTCAAGGAGTTTACCCGGAAAGAAGGAGAAGTGTTCGTTTCAGGTGATTATGAAGCGGCCACGGACCACCTACCACTTAGTACCGCGAAGATCTTTCTCGAGGTCGCCTTTAGGAATAGTGTACATATTCCTCCATTTATTAAAAAGGCGGCCTTTGATCTTCTGTACGCCACCGTTGTGGTAGAAGGAGAAGAACATAAAACTACCCGCCAGCTAATGGGCTCGCTCTTATGTTTCCCGCTCTTGTGCCTACAAAACTACACAGCATTTCGATTTATATACGGTGAGTCGGTGCCCGTAAGGGTTAACGGCGATGACATCGTCTTTCGATCCACTCGCGAAGACTACCAAAGGTGGTCGCAATTTGTAGGAAAGGTCGGATTAAAACTCTCCGTTGGAAAGACCATGGTTCATAATTACCATTTTTCTCTAAATTCAACTTTTTTCAAAAGCCGGTGGTACCGACAACCCAAGCTTATACCTGTGGTTCGATGCACAACGCTGATGAAGTCTTCGGACGCTAATTCGTTGGCTAGCTCGCATCATACGTTCCTAGAGGGTTTTGCTAAAGGGTCGTTGGCACGCACCGTGTTTTCTGCGTGGTTTTTGGAGAAAAAGAAAAGGGTGATACAAAAGTCTGGAAGGAGTGTTGTGCGGGGCTTGAAGATACGAGCCACGGATGCGTCTTTGAAGGAAGCTCGCTTGTGGCAACGAGAACTCTACTACTTAAATAGCGTTCCCAATCAATCAGAAAAGATTGGAGAACAGTCAGAGTGCAAGTTGCCGGAGCCTCCCAGTTCAAAGTTCCGATGGACGACGTGTCCCCGCGGGTGGAAAAGGAGGGAATTAAAAAATAGCACAAAGGAGTTGCTTGAGGAAGAAAAAGAGTTCTTTGATATCCTAGTTGAAAATACTTGGGCCGATGTCCCTCTCGTGGTTCGTGAGAGGGAGGCAGAACAAGCATACTGGGATGAACTCCAACTTGGAGGTTTCGAGCCAGCTTGGAACCGCTTCCGCAAAAACAAATACTTTTTTAAAAAAGGTGTAAACCTTGAAAAGAAATTAGAAAAGTGTCAACTCTTGAGGTCCCTTTTACCGGACTACAAAAAAAGGTCAAGGTTAAGATCGAAACCGTTTTATGACCTTCCGGTACCGAAAAGGGTAAAGCTATTTTGGGCAAAGACCAAGGATGATAGTGTCGAGCTTTTCGAAGCTGGTGGTGCCCGACTTGAAGAGGGAATGTTCGCTCGCATGCCGTACGATTGCGACGACGGGACTTGTCGTCCCATTAATTTCTTCCCTCCGCCGGTCGAGGACTCCTTTGTCATCTATCAAGGATGGATGGGTCTAGCGTATAACGCGCTTTGATGAGTAGACGGTCAGGAATGACGTTCGGGACTTTTCCGTTCCACCCAAAAGGGAGGATGGATCGAGCCCCTTGTCACTACAGTATTAATTTGAAAACGAATGTATAAAATCTACGGGGAGCCTCCCAAGCAAGTTGGCCGTGTGGGTAAAGTTAACCCTCTCACAGACATTCGGTTGGGAAGTTTGAAGGAAAGTTGAGATGTCACGAAGCCGCGTCGGGATGCGGTAGCTAGTAACAGGTCCGGCCCCATTGCGAGGATGTCGGTAGGGAATCCTAGGAGACCCACCTGCCAAGACTACTTCCGGCCTACGGGATGGAGGTCCGTTTAACGGCAACCCCTCTTCTGATCTCAGACTTCCCCTCAGATTATTAATGTTGTAGAGTCAAGGAAAAAGGTTTGATGCATGCTCCCGGAGGGAGGATGAGTTTTCGCCCCAACTGACCTGCAGTGGTTTGATTCCAATTACTTTTGCAAAAGGGGCTTGTTACCTTGCAAGTCCATCCATAAATATTGGCTGGCCTGGCTTTTATCCTAACCCAAGCCAACTCTGCCCAGACCTGCATAACCTCGTGGGAGACCAACATGGAACAGTCTGTTGGAAAGAATTTTACAGCTGACCCATTATTTGTTGGTTGGAAAGTATGCCTCAAACTCATGGGCGTAATGTCGCACAGAGCTTGTTGTAGCTTCGCGCGAACTGCCAGTGGAGGGTGAATATGCTAGCATTGGATGCTTAAAGTGGCGAACTTGATTTCTTCTAGTTCCGAATGAGGCCTTATGCAGCGCTGGATTGCGTCATGCTTATTTATTATCAGGTTTTCTTATTTTATGCCATGTAATCTGTATGCGTCGGCGTTTGATTGGAAGTGAAAAGACGCCATTCATCCTGATGCGGTAAGGTGAGATGCATCTCACAGCCTGGTTATTCTCGTAGCAAAAGCAAGCTGAAAGGTATCACAATGTAACACTTGCGGGATTTAAAGTATTTAGATCAGAGAGGCCTGTTGCTGTGCCCCGCTTGCGTTTCAGCTTCATGCTTAGTACAGATGTTTCAGGAGAACGAGCAACTTTGACGATAACCGTATTCGACAGGTTTGACATGAATCACCAGGATACGCAAGCACTTGAGTATGAAGGGCTCCAGGCTATTCAAGTAACCCATCCTCCACAAGTAACATCACCAAACTCTTCGACATTTACTAAACAGACGTATTACGACCAAACACCGAACATTGCACATGCCCCTCATCCAAATTACCAAGCTGGGAAAGGCAAGAAAATTCTTGGACTGCGACGTTCAACCTTTATTCTCGCATTTCTCCTTGGGATTGCAACTGCTGCTGCGGTTGTTATCGGTGGAGTGCTTGGGGCAAAGGTGGCGAATAACTGGTATAGTGCCATTTCTCCAATGTTCCAGCATCATGAGTCAACTTATTAATTTCTTCATTGATAGTGCTTCAGAGACTTCTCAATCATCCGATGCTTCTGACTCCACTCTGAACCCATACACCACTACCACGAACTTCGTGGCACCGACCGATGTAATTGTTGCGCTAGACTGCAATGAGCCAAACCCAATTACAAAGACTGTGAGCCAGGACGGTCCTAGCATCAAGTATAATGTAACCTGCAACACGAATTGTGCGGGTAATGACATTATTATTATATGGGCTTACTCTATCCAAATGTGTATGGAAGCCTGCTGGAGTTCAAGAAAAATCATGACTGAAAACTCGAGTTGTAACGATGTATCTTTTGCTCAAGACTTAAAAGGTAGGAAGAGCCAAGGTGGCAACTGCTTTTTGAAGGCTAAATGCACGTCTCTGGAGCCTAAAAGTGGAATACTCATTGCACACGGAGCTTTGTATCCAGATTGAAGGGATTGTCATTGCGTTGGCAGGGCCCTTGCAATTGTAGGGTGGGAATATGTGTGAACTTTTGCACCAGGATGTGACTTGAATTTGATTTAATGAAATAGGTCAAAGTTTAATTGAATTGATATGTTAGAAATTGTTCTTTAATTCACGTAATCTAAATTTACTTGTATGGCTACGCGCGAATCATTGTAATATATCCTTTTGAAATCGCTCCTTGCGGTCAAATTAACCTAAACCACAGCTTAGACACTCATATACCCCTTACGGATCCAGTTTCCATCATTGATATTGACCACATGCCAAGAGAGATCTGGCAGGATATTTGACACCATTCCTGTTCTTGGTACCCCTAAGGAGATGCATTAAGATCAGGGAGATCATAGCTATTACCATGTCCCGAACCAGCCTCTGGCCCCACACTGCTTTGTCCAGTGCTATTTGAACCACCTCGAACCTTATCACTCCTGCTGCCCCTACTGAGACGTGAGTCTATAAGACTGGGGAGCTTTTTGACGACTCCAAGCAAGGGTCTTAATGCTGGGAGGGCCACGACTATAATTTGAGCCGCGACTTCAGTTGCTCCGATAATATCTGTAATTTGAGCGTTAGCGTACCAGGATAGCGTCAGAATAATGTGGAATCCTTACAGGTATTCGCAAGTGGGAGCCTCAATGCTGAATGAGTAAATCGAGCAATGCTCATGGCGATGGATATAACGCCAATAGTAAAAATGCCAATCATGCCCATTTTCTCTCTCCGAGGGGTAGACTTCAACCTTCTGAGCATTCCGAATGGTAATGCAAAAACTGAAGTTTTCCATTTGTCAGCCTTGCCTTGGAGCTATTCAAGATAATGTCTTACCAAGTAGTTCTGCTGTGATGCCGATTGACCAGTTGATGTATAGGTTTTTCTTTGCCGTCAGCAACGAGCAATCTGTATTATACAACCTTGAAATTGGGAGTGAATCATTAGCACAGGGTATAGAGCGGCAAGTAAATACGAAGACTAAAATCTAATCTCGAAATGCACCATTCAACATACCAGTTTTGAGAAAGTTCGGAGCCGCACCAAAAAAGGTCTTCAAACCCAACAGTGACGAATGCACAGGTGGTATAAACCATCACGGCGTACATACATTTTCTCAAGCCTTCTTCGGATATTGGAAATAGCTCGTTGTAAAATGCAAGTAAGCTGAACCTTGGAAAGTACAGACTTAAGTCGAATACTATGTTGGAGCCGAATAACCACTGCCTTGTTCGTCAGCAGTCCATCTTAATGTGGTTGATTTTGAAATACCTCTTGAAATCCTGCTTCCGAGTAGCTTTCAAAGCCTATATGGCTTGTGGTGAATAGGTATGTATCCCCAATTACGAGGGTAAGATATGCCAAAAATGCAAGGACGAGAAAGACCTCGGAGACCCAAAATGACCACATTCGCTTCCAACGGCGTACCGCAAGCCGGGTGCCAATGACAGTCAGACATAATGCAACATAGACCCACTCAATCGCCTGCAGATATTAGTAGAGGCTTGGGGTGAAGGAGCTGTCCAAGCACTCGTCATACCAAGTACGTGTTGGGAGCGATACTCATTTTCCACCGACTTCCAAAATCGTTTCTGAGCTGGGGGTAAGCTAGCAAACAGTCATGCTGGACTGAGCGCCGGGGAGTGGGAATTGGGTCCGAAGTTGATTGACGTCAGGTATTCGTCATTTCCTGGGGTGCAGAGTGCAGAAGTTGAAATATTGCAAAGCTCGACCCCGCAGAAATTCCATTATAAGAATTACAGGATTAAAAACAGCCACTTCGGCCGGAACTAGGTAGCCTCAAACTTAGATTATAGCCCTTTCGAAGCTTGGTTGAGACTCGCCGGCTCGTTCGGGGATAGCTCCATGTGGCGTGAACATTATACCTTGGCGAATAAATGTTTGCGGTACTGGCCGCGACTTGGCACTTTGTAGTATTTTCTTCCATATTTTGGATATCTATGAGTTCATCAACGTATGCCATTGGACAAACCGATTGATACGCTGCATGATCGATCAACAGCTTACGTCCTCACATGTATTGTATCAAATTTGGCTACGCTTTTAAGATTCATGACCGTAGGTTCTGGCCAACGAGCTTGCATTCCTACGCGGAGAGAAGGGTTTAGTATGCCCCCTTTATTTTTTTCATAATACCTCAGTACGCGTCCCCCACACTACTATGGAATGTGGGTTTGAGGTCCGGAGGTCAAGTTTGGCCGCACTTCCGAACAGCAGCAGTTGACTGACACAATATACCGTTTCTCTGTTGTGCTGATTTGTTGATTCTTTTGTTGAGACATCCATCTGCCCAGTGTTTGTGACGATTGGGTATAAAATTAGTTATCCATAGACGGCCAACGATCGTTGTATATGTTCATGTCACGTCTCCTCCGCTACCATTTCCGTTTCCATCATTCCCCAAAGCCCTTTAGCTCTGTATCCCGAAAGCCAATAATTACCCTCGGCGTCTTTACCCACGATGATAATCCCGTCCGAGAAGTTATACGGGCCCTGCACGCTCTGCACATATGACGGCAACAACGGCGTCGTCCGTGGCTTGACCGCTGCAGCCGCCAGGTCGGTGCCGTACATGTCTGCCTTCTTCCAGTTGGAGAACATCAGCAATTGCATCCGGCTATCACCAAAAAAGGGAGGCGCTTTATTCTGTTGGTCCAGTCGGACAAGCGATGCGTAAGATTCAACCTGTTCGCGCGAGCCTTGCTCGTTTATCGAGTGGCGGACCTGCGACGCTAGATAGCTCAGCGGCTTTTGGAAAAGATCCTTCGCGGGGATCAAGGTAACGAGAAATCCAACGCAGTTGCTGAGAAAAGGCCTGCCGGCTGGGATGATGTCTGTCAACGCGCGGCGCCACTCATATGCCTGCTGTACAGCAACCTTATTCCCTGTCAGTGCGTCCTCTGTGACCTTTGGCATGATGACTCACAGTTCTCTCAGAATTCTTTGCCAGATTGGCCATTGCTAGCCGAGTTGTCCACGCTACGAGAATATCTCCTTCACTCAGAAATGGCACCTCTTTCTCCCCCGCGGCCACTGACTCAGCCGCCAGTTCCGCTAATGCTCGTTCCCTTAATTTGGCGAGGTATGCTGCGGGAATACAGACCATACGATGCTCTTTACCACGGATTGCCAGGTTATAGCCATTCATAAACACCCAAAAGATAAGACCGGGCACAGATACACGGCGATCAGAAAGAGTGTGGGGTTTAGAGGGATTCTTTCCCAAATCCTTCAAGGCATAGCCCTCCGGGTCAAGTGGTTCGGGTATCTCGTCTTCCCTTCCTTGAAGCATCAATGTCCAAGCGTTGACGAGGGCCTTTTTGGCGATGGCATCGCAGGTAAGGTGCATCCAATGCAAGACTACAATTGTTGAGTTCTTAAACGACACAACCCTCAGGCCAAGTTCCGGTCGATCGGTGGTGAGATAGTCATTGAGTGTCTTCGGGATTTGTGGTCCATGGATCAATTCCGAAAGCTCGTCAGGGTTTCCCACAATCGCAGGTCGGCCGTCGGAGGGCGGCCGGGGGATATGCGATCCAGCAGGGTGGTCTTGCACATCCAAATCGCTCAGGTTCATGTGGTCGAATCCGATAGCTGGGCGATCTTGGGAGAAGGCAGCTGGTATGTGGTGCTCCAATTCCCCGCGGCCCTAAATGTGGCATTGTTATATATGATCCTGGGGGTAATACGGCAGTGGTGTGGGTCGTACGTTTCTTCTTATCCTGGCTCCCAGCTTGTTCCAACCAGGGCGACTGACAACGCGCTCGAGTGAGCTGCGAAGCTTTTGTGCATCCAGAACATCGTCAAAAACGAATAACGTGTACATCACAAATGACCTAAAAATGATGGTGTCATCGAAAAAGCCTACGGGGACGACCCGATCGGTCGCCACACGTTGAGGCAACTTGGACTGGCCTGACCAAAAACTGAGCATGTTGGTAGATGTCCTGTACTATGCCGTTGCCTTGTCAGAAAGACGACAGGTGGAGGAACTGACGGGCAAGGGATGGGAATTTAAGAGTAGCATACAACTGCCGTGGTTTATGCACAATCCTACACTGGATAAGAACTCGTAGAGATCTGAACCAGGGCCCTAGTCCCTCGGGTCGTCTCACACTGGGCTAAACCCCGATGAGGAGGTGCTACGATTCGTAGAACCGGTATTTACCTGAAGTAGTTTCGTTTCGATCGCCAACACACCATTATGGTCGCATCGTTTCTACCCAGGATGGTCTATGTGGATCATTTGGAGTGTCAGTTGAGCGATTGCGTCAGCAGGGCAAGGTTGAGGTCCGCCAAAAAAGAGGCGGACTCGACCAAGCCAACTTTCGCAATCCCAGTCGCTGTTCGACCTCTCAAGCGCACAAATAACACCCCCGCATCCTACAATCCAGATAAGCATCCCTGCATCCAATTAAGAAAGGCAGCCCGCGAAGCGGCTGGCATCCAGCATTTTCACAACTTGGAAAGCCCGTTATGCCCGCTGAGACTGCCAATTTGAAAGGAAGACTTAGTGCAGTTACGTTGTTGGCTGGTGGCTTTTACAGGGGGGCCTTATCAACCCACTATCAATGCAACTGTTCGTTAGCTGTGGACCAAATCTATACCACTGACGGAAGTGCGGCACCGCATAATCCACCGAAAATGTGACCGTCTGTTGGACGTGTAAACGTCTGTCCCTTTGAGGATGCGGCACAGTCCAAGAGGGAGCTTGGCCACTTTCCAATTCCACATGTGAGTTCATTCATACCCAAAGCAGACCTGTGAATTACAATTTATACTGTCGCTGCAATTTGGTTGATGCTTTTTTAATTATAATTTCTATCACAGCCTCTCGACTGCTGGTACTCTTTTGGGATCAAATTCTTGGCAGGTAAACTTTAGAAGCGCGAACGCATGTCACAGATCGCTAGATCTTTAACGAATATCAGTTCATAGGTTTTCGAAGATCACCTAGGTCATATTACTAGTCATAAAAAAGAACAATGGGGATAAAGCCAGCAAAAATGCTGACATCTAGTTTTGGTATGCCTAGTTGGGAAGCAGTTGATATTCTCGGGTTTGTTAGGGACTGCGACAACTGTTGGCTGGCTTGATTTGCCGATTAAGTAGACCTTTTTTACTATGAAGCATGCTTGTTGCAAATTTTTAGCATACCAAACTCCTTCACTCATTGGCAATTGCGGCGTCTATCTGCCTTCATAACTAGCGTCGTCTGATAATCTGGGAAACAGACCGAGCCTCCACGATTTGGTCGCATCGGATGTTGCGGCTGATACATCCGCAAAGGCCCCTGAGGTAATTATAGGTATACTCCCTCTCGAAAAAATTTCCTTAGAACGCCTAATGCGCTGATTGGATGGTATGTCTCTTCATGAAAACCCAGTGGTCGATCAGTATCACCCATGCTTTTGCTTCTGCTTCCACTATACTTTAAGAAGCCATAGTCGCCCAAACTCCTATCACCATGTCAGGTCCTTTATTGGGCTCTGCACATTTCTTGGCATTCGCCAAGAAAAGCGGTCAGGTCGTATTAGCGGTCCGCCACGTCCCAGATTTTCAAAGTGCTGAGCCTCAGCCTGTAGGCCCCACCGCACAGACGCAAGCAAAAAAGCGAGGACCAAAATATAGTATTGCCCCATATACATTCAAACAATTTTCGCTACTAACAAGGCTACGTAAATCTAATAGGAAATCATATTTAATTTAGAGAACTATTGTCAGTAGTGTGCCTTGGTCAGTCCTTTGGTTGAGGCTTACCCCGCTCAAAAACAATATGCCAACTCATCCTGCAGCCACTGGCCTCACATAGCTCTCCCAGGCACGACAAGGGCGAATAGCGAGGTTGATTGCGTGGTGTATTCTCCGCACTCATAACGAGAACGATGCTCCTCCAATCACTATTTTTCCTTTCACACAGATTGCGTATCCTCCTCCAGTTGAATTGTCCAAATCGCGCCCGCCTCGCTTTTGGAACATGGAAGCCCCCACCCCTAGACCATCACCTAATTCCACGCAGCTTGCGTTAATAGGGGGATATTTCTTCTAGGGTTTGCTTATTGCTGACGCCCTTGGGTAGAGGCAACCTGATCGTGATGCCGGCCGGGCACCGCTATGCCGCTGTGGGGTTTAAATGCGAGAACTGGCGTATCACATTAGTGGATGAGCGCCCCCGATTCCAGGACAGAACCACTTGGCCATGGATTCGGTCTCGAGACTGCTGCCCAACGACCAAGTGCTGCGTACAAATAGCTCACTGAGATCCCTTCTCCCCAGCTGCTTATCCTGCGACTGACAACTCTTCTCCCCCTGAATCCCCCATACACTTAAATTCATCACCATGATTCCCTCCACCATAATCACCATCTCCACCGCCCTGCTCGCAGCCATTAGTGTTGCGGCATCTGACAAGGCCCATGCCAGCGGATGCGACATCGGGGACTCCAAGAAGCTTCACTGCTACAACGGCCCGTCGGATACTCACCAGAAGCTTGAGACACAGCATATTCTCCACGCCGCTGAGTATCTGAGAACATTTGGCGAAGGGTCCAGGGATGGGGGCTACTGGACAATGACTGCCAAGGAGGCCCCTGGCTGTGCTGAGTGGACCGTTTACAAGCACGAGTCCGTCCTTGTGCTGGCCAAGCACATCAACAACAACGACTCGAGTGTCTTGTACACGGACATTGCCAATACCATCGATGGTGGTGAAGATGATGAGGTGCCAGAAAGCCTCTACAGCGAGTGTGACGATACAGTCTATCATTATGGAGGTTCCTATGGGGTTCAGTTTGACCCTTCCAACCCGGCGTACCATGCTTTGCAGTTCACCAATGGCAGTTTCACCCCCGAGGGTATAGTAATCAAGCTGGTCCATAACCCCGAGCATAAGAGGGAGGAATTTTATGATGAGGAGGATGAAGTTGATGATCAAGAGGAGGAATCCGGCGACAAGAAGGAGCAATCCGATGATCAAAAGAATGACCTGTAAATGTGGGAACAGGTCCATGCAACTGCGTGCCATTATGGCGTCCTAACAAAGATGCATCACTTGCTGGTTGTTGACAGATGCCTTGCCTTTTATATGTATTAGCCTATTGCTTGAGCTTCATAAATAAAATGATGACGGAGAATGAAATTTCGGGTATGGGCCCGTTTATAATTAGAACCTTCTTCGGGTATTTTGGAAACTTCTTTGCAACGAGATGAGCCCTGCTCGGATCTTGCGCACTCCGAGCTCCTATCCAGAAATGACGCGACTTGACGCGGTATTGCCGTATTAGATATGTTTTTGATGGTCTTTGGTTGAAAAGCTGAAATAGGTGGAGACGAGAGACAACATGGGGTAAATTAGGCTTGCTCCTTGGTGGTTGTAACGTTGCCTTTTGCACATCTAGCTTTGCGACCGACCGGCACGTAGCGCCTCACAATACTCCATACAGAATACATATTACATAAACGTCGTACCTCAGCCTCCTCTGCATACTAATAGAATGAATTCGGAAGTGGCTCAATCAATAATAAATACCCAGGCGTGGGGGACTAATCAGCCTTGCTGGCATGTGCGGGCAAACAGCGAGGCCAAAAATAAGTGTTGCTCAGGCCCGCTCATCACAAATGAACGCACCTGCACCTTTTTGACATCAATAACTACCACAGAAACCACAGTTTGATGAGTAGCCAGAACTTCAAATACCCATTTGCGACAAGTATCGACCGCCATCCCATCTAATTGAGAGGTCTCACTCTGGTCCCGCACGGGGCCCAGATCATTCCAACCAGCAACCCACATGGATGCAGGAATGGACATGATCTCGGCTACCAAAGTCCCTCCAACGGTATGTTCCGTCAAGCTCAAAGTGGAAACATGGACGAAAATGGACGGTCGGTGAAATCACTCAGGCCGGCGACTATCTAGGAATTTGTCCCCAACGCGATATCCGGCTATCCTGATTTGGTTTCTAACCACCATCCATTTTCCCGCCACCGAAAGCTCATATCTACCAATTAATTTTTCATGTTCCAGAAAAGCGCGTCCATCTCATCCCACTTGGATTGAACACGACTCAAATGAAAGTTGGCGAGCACAAAATCGACAATTTGCAAGGTTTAGGGCTGAATTTAAACCGACCTGCCTGGCATGTTCTCAAAACACACCATCCGATCAAAATCGTGTCACTTCTCTGCTCGTCTCCAACAGCCGGTCTTGAAATCACCTGGGTAATTCTGGCCGCATAGTAGACTTGGACACGAACGGTGCATTGGCTGCGACAACGTTGTCTCGGCCGGATACCAGCCAACCATCCAGGTCTTGGGCGTGGTGGGGGTCGTAAAAACGGGCCATAGCATTCCTCAACTTCCCCATCTCATTTAACCATATGTCTGGCGTGCATATTAAGGAGTACATGGTCATTTTCCATTTCTCCCATCTTTTGTTCTTCGAAAAGCTGGACCCAGTTCTATTGGTCTTTCCCGTGGCAAGCACAGCGTCAACCATGTCCAGCATCACAATTCGTGAGCCCAAGTCCCTGTCCTTCTCTCAGACGTCTGACAGTGATCAAGACTCCATATTCAACTTCGCCGACACCGTATTCCCATACGATCGCCACCCTGTTACCTTGACCCAGGCATTGACGGGATATGTACCCGAAAGAGAAGAGGATGTGGAAGTCGAAGATCCTCCCCTGCCTTTGACAGGGTGGCGAAAAGTCTTGGACAAAGCCGTATTGGTGACGGCATTTAGTATCCCCTGGATAACATCCGTAATCATTTCGTGGCTTCCTCTGATTAAAATCCGACTGAGTGAGGCACCAAAAGAAATGTAATGCAGCCAATTGCCAAATCACCACCCCTTTCTTACCAGCACGGCTAACAATGACACTATAGTTTGGTAAGCATGATAGCCAGCACGGTCGAACTGGCTAGCCTTATCATCATGCCTTTTATTGCCGTGTTCTGTTTCCCGCAGCTCTCTAAACCATCCAATCCCGGGTCGATGACTAAGTTTGCAAAGTTCTGGGTATGGTTTCTATTGCTTGATCCTCCGGCCACCGGGATATATGTTTGGACTCAATCGAACGAGCTTTCATGCGAGAGCGACCCCTACACCCCCCAATGTCGCGTAGGCGAGGACTTTATTCGTGGAATCGGTGGTTTTAGAGTATTTGGAGTGTATGTCAATATGCCCCCTATGATTTCCATTTTCTGATTACTAACCGTTGCAGGCTTGGTACAATGTTTATAACAATGGCGATCTCTGATACAGTCACCAAGAAGATGCAAAAGCTGGAAAGAAGGGAAGTGAAAGGGGTCTGAAAGGCCTGAATACTGCTTCACAGGCTGCGAAAATAGATGAGACCAAGATAAAAATGATAATGAGATGAGTGCATCAATGATTCTGCTTTACCAGCACCGTGATTC
Source organism: Calonectria honghensis (assembly GCA_013403855.1). Classification (NCBI taxonomy): domain Eukaryota; kingdom Fungi; phylum Ascomycota; class Sordariomycetes; order Hypocreales; family Nectriaceae; genus Calonectria; species Calonectria honghensis. The sequence continues at coordinate 703,687 of VTGB01000014.1, forward strand.
AATGACAGCCAGAGCCATCAATCAATACCAGTGATCCAGTCGCCGACCTATCATGTCCAATAGAAGGCAATAGATTGACAGCAACACTCTAAGGTTTGTTAAAATGCTGTCGTAGTCGTCAATTTTCCCTAAATATACCTAGCTGCAAGGTAATTGGCTTGTTTTTGTCTCGTCCCTAGCTTGCCCTCCCCAAATTTAGAGGACTTTGCTGGTCGTATGCAGCCGATGTGATCAATTCAGGATATGTCACTCCACCTTGCTTCAGAACCAGGTCTACCGCATCCATTATCTCAATACTCTCTTCCCAAGGCATAATTTCACTCTCCTGCTTTCCATCCCTAATACATCGAGCGCATTCATCTGCTTCCCAGAACGTTCCGTTGCCCCAATCACGCTTCTCATCTCTTGGAATCGGGTGATCAAATACTTGCTCCTGGTCGCCTCCATACTTCTTCACGGAGTACTGAAGCGGTCGGAATGCAGGCCCTTGCACTTGTATCTCGCCCTTAGAGCCCTGGATACGAATTGCTGGGCTGTCGATGCAGGGGTCGACTCGTAACGAACTCGTCGCAATTCCCATCGCATTTTGATTGGGAAAGTGGCAAATCGTACTTGCCGAATCGTCTATCCCTGTCCTATACCGATTAACTGCCGCAACCACTGATGGTGATTCTCTGTTCTCCCGAGGTTGGCTGTGGTATAAAATTTGAAAAACCCATGTCAATGGGTAAACACCCAAAGCAAGCAATACACCCCCTGCCAAGTCTTTATTGACCATTCTATGAGATTCTTCGTAGTCCAACTCTCCATTCGGAAGGGACTTGTTCCGTGATAAATCGGCTATTCATCATTATCAGGTTGTGATTTGCCAGAAGTTCAGCACTTTACTTGCCTGTGACTCGATATACAGAACCAATCTCATTTGACTGCACGAGACTTTGTATTTCCTTGCAAATGGGGAAGAACCGCGTCCAAACAGCTTCCATAAGGAACAGCCCTTTCTGTTTCGCAACTTTAACGAGCTCCCTGGTCTGAGCGGCTGCCACGGTAAACGGCTTTTCGCATAACACGTGTTTGCCAGCCTGTAAAGCAAGCATAGCGTTCTGGAAGTGATGGCTGTGTGGAGTGGCCACGTAAATGATGTCAACGTGAGGATCAGCTACGAGTTCTGCATATGACCCATAAGCGCGTATTGAGCCTGGCGCATCGAGCTGCTGGACGAACTGGGCAGCCTTGTCCTGCGATGTTGACGCGGCGACGGCTACTATTTCATGGCGAATGTCGCGAACATCGCGAGTCTCCGGATTGGTGAGAAGGTCTTTACAAAAGTCTACAATGCTCTGTTAACACAAAAACATGACAAATGGTGATGGCCCACAGACGTGTTGAAATGGCGCCTGTGGCCAAAATGCCCCATCTCAGTACAAATGGTGTGGAGGTCATGGTGAGTGTGCCAGCCGCAGACAATTCATGTCATTAGCGATCAGAGATAAACGGCAATGCGAGCCCTATAAATAAATTCCGCATTAGATTCCATACCAATATTTTCGTGACAGCGTCCAATCACCACATCAATCTAATCAACCCTGGAACGTGAAGCACCCCACAGCACTAGGCCACACGCAGTAAGCTAATCAATCGCACAGGCGCTGCTTCCCCCAATCTCAAAATCGTGCCACGAACGAAGAAGGTCGCGCTGCGGATTTACGATAATTCTGCAAAATTATCAAAATAGTGAGCCTTTCAACCAGAATTAGTATGACGGTTCATTTGGAGATGTTCATTTGATGCCAATTTCCGTTGACCAGTGCCGCTGAGTGTCATATTTTCCTATACGAGGTTCGCCCCCAAGATTGGGGGCTAGTTCTTCGGCTCGGTGTACGATCATCCGAAAGCCCTGCGGAATTTGTCCGACCTCCGACGGCTAACTCATGAGCTCATTCATCATACATCATAGCTGAAATTGATCCTCTATAATCAGACGTGGCGTTTAAAATTCGATGAATTTAGAGAAAATTACAAATTATCTACATATCTATATTCTAAATTTTGTCAATGTCCTCACTTTCGGTATTTCTCCACCCTCGCGCCCAAGTCAGGTTTATACCCACACTTTCAACCTCTACCGCTACCTTTCATAGCAGGCCTAAATTTTCTAAACTGCTCGTCCTGGTCCAGATACGCCCAGGATTGTTCAGTGAGCGACATAGCTGCAACAATCTCCCCAGTGGCCTGTTTTCCTTGAATCAAGAATACCAGCCCATCTACCAGTGATGTCGGAGTGAACGGTAGTCCCATGAGTGTTGACTCAATGTCCATTTCTGCACCAGCGTACATGGAATATTTATTCCACGCCGTCACAATGAAGGCAGAGCTATTATATGGAAAGTTTTGCCTGATTGCGTCTTTTCGAGGTTGTGCAGCGACCCATTTAGCCAAATTCTGTACGTAATCTGGAGAGATTGACCGAGTCATATGATGCACAGCTTTTGCGACTTGCCAGAGAGGAGCAGTAGCAAGGTCCGAAGCCTCATGCTCGATCAAGGGCGTGACAACGGAGCTAGGAAAGAAGCGCGGTGGCAAATTTAACATGGAAGAGAAATTGATGCTCGTAAAGAAGGCTGACGTTTCGGGAGACGGTGAGTCTTGTGATTTAGAGGTTGCAAGACGTGCCTTGTGCGAACACTGCCAGAGATGGGCAGACAATGCAGAAAATGTGGACACCCACGAGCTGCCATCTGGAGGTGATGCGTGGGCCTTGATCGCGGCAAGTTCGGCGGCCGAAAAGCAGAGCTCCCGGCCGATAACTGGTGGAGGAGGCGAAAACGCCGCCGGGGTCTGGTTTACTTCGCCCGTCTCCACTTCGGGGACTTCTTCATGTCCGACCGAGTATCCTGACGGCTGCATCGCAAGTGCATCTGGCCGCGCCCCGGAGCATTTGGACTCTGCCATCTCCTCCATTGCAAAAGGAATGATATTCGGTGTCTCATTCAACCTTCCGCCGTTGCCGCGGCCCGGTTCAAGACCCCGATACAATTCGGCTAGATCCCTGTACAGCTGCAGAAATCCTGAAGCATCGCCCACAAGCCGGGCTAGCCTCACACCAATGGCCACACCACCACACTCGAAACGTGTGTGCTGCACCGTCAGAAGCGGGTCTCGCTGCACGCCTTCGGGGGAGGGGTCCCATGGCGAGAGCAATGCATTCCCGGAGCTTGGGAGGTCCGTCATAGCCAATTGACCAGTTGATGCATTCCGAAAGGCGGAGATCGGAGCGCGGCAGTGAGCCTCGTAGAAAACAATGCCGCTCCCTAATCGGTCGATAGATCGGACTCCGTCCGAAGGGTTAATTGAAAGACGACCAGTCAGCTGCGGATAGTGGTCCAGGAGATAAGACAAGGCTTCTTTGAACCGTAAAACTGAAATTGGCTTGAGCACACCCGGCGCTGATTCGTAAACCCAAACTGCGCCCACAGGGATGGCAGGAGAACCCAGATGGTCCAATGGGCCAAGCAGATAGGGAGATGGCAGAGTCAACGGCGAATCGGGATCAGCACACTGAACCACATGTGTGGCTACAACAGTGATGGTGGTATCCTCTTTATTGGCGTACATGTTGGCAATTTCTCAAAGATCGTCGAATAATTAAACTCTTTTCAGATAGTTTTATGGTGTTGAACCCGAAAGCACTTCTGCCTCATTGACCACAGAATGCGCCGGCTTTATGGACACTCAAATCTTTTCTACAAGAGTTCCGTGCATTGTCTTTACAATGCCAGCTATGTTCGATGTGGAGCATTATTCTTTCGATTTAGAGGAAGTGGAGAAGTTATACAATGTGTGTCACAATGAGTCATTATCGAAATGATGGGCCCGCGGATTCCGTGGAACAAACACTTAGGCCAGCACACGATATGTACCAAGACTACCCTACAATCCTATCCAAATTGGCGTTTTTTCTTTCACGATATCATTAGTTACTGTATAGAGTGTTCTAATAATGCCCAAACTATGAAAGAATATTATCCACCGTGTTCCTCGTCGTGCTATTGCGGCTTCACCCTATCAAGAATTATCCGATCAAATGATCGCGCTACCGTGATATAACTACGCCCAAAATTCCCATCCCTGAGAACTATAATTGAAATGTCAATAATATCAAATAAATAATAATTTTGATTAATTTCCCTAATAAACCCAACTAGACCTGGAGCACATACTTAGAACAACCTTTCTCATGCCTTCCACGAACATGATTTTTCCACAGAGCACAGGTACAAAACAAGCCCAGTGTTAACAACGAGAAAAAGACTGCCGTGGCGAAATAAATCCAAATGTAGCTGGTTATTATAGTTCCATCAACCCGTGGCCACTGAAAAAAGTCCATGGAGAAGAAGGTCTGGAGGGCGGGCGTAGATGCGTTAGAATCATCATTTTCGAGTAGGTGAGAGCCCTTGAGGGCTGGGTACTTACGGATACGAATGTTACTGGCAAAAATATCATTGTGAGAAGCGCGATTGATTTCATCAAGTTGCTATCCTTTTGCGTCATTTCTGACACCTGTAGGCCGGTTTTTGAGATGGCCTTGTTTGTTTCTGAGTCTTGCCATGCAATGTCTCGAATTTCCTGTATAATCATTTAACGCCTGTGCAGAAATATGAGTCTTCTCGTGGGCGCCTGGTCTTACCATTGATGTAGCTAACTTAATACCGTCCAATACGACTGCGCAGGGCTTTCTGAAGCCCTTTCCAAAATCCACAACGCCCCCACTCAAATACAAAACCATAAACGAGACGACTTTGGGATCCATGGAGATTTGTCACCTGAGAATATATTACATTTCAACATGGAGCAGTGCGGTGACCTTAGGGTGCTTAAAATATCCGATTTTGGCTTAACAAAGCTCCATCGGTAAGCCTCCAGATATATTCCGGGACTTTGTGTCCCTGTCAATCAATCATACGCGTCTCCTGAGCACATTATACAAGGAGGCCAACTTTCCAGAAGGACTGACACTTGGGCCTTGGGTTGTATCTTTTCACAGTTTCTCACGTGGGCCATGAATGGCCCACAGGGATTGAGAGAATATGATGAAGATCGCAGCAATGAACATGACATCAATAATCGCCTGAAGTGGAGCAAGGATAGGTTTTTTTGAAAGTTTACAGCGAAGACCCAAACAATCTCGTGCCGCAGGGATACAGGAGTAAAGGTCCTGTAGCAAAAGTAACCTAACATTTCTTTACTTCAATGTGATGCCCCTGAAGGCTAACGAAAAACAGCGGTTTGCAGAGAATATACAAAGCGTGAAGCAAGTAGGCCAACAGCACACCGATATGCAACATAAGGACTGTATTACGGCTTTATTAGAACTCGTTCGCGACAAAATGCTCGTCCTTGAGGCCGAGCAGCGAGCCAACTGCGATGAAATGTGTCATTTTTTTCAAAGTGTCCTGGAATCCGGGACTGACTCGGATCGTTGGCAAATAATGCTCCCTACTTTTACAAATAATGCATCCAAGAACAGCAGTCAAGCCCCTTGACTTATAAAATCTTTAGATAATAATTTACTGGAATCATAAGATCTCAGCCGCATGTTTTGTCGATTACAAATACGCGGGTAAAGATTGACGACAAAAGCACGCCTGTCCTATGCTACCCAGATTCAGCTGGATTACCAGCAGAGTTTACTCTGCTGACAACACATGAGCCAATCCGAAAATTGAAGAATAATGAAATAAGAAATAGAAACCAAAAGTTGGGCTTGAATACGTACATCCAGCACGGTGTTATGGATCCTGGCCTCAACATTTTCAATCAGCCAATCATCAAAGTACATCACCCCCAACCAAAAAATGAAAAGAACACATATTTTACGATAATCCGACAATGAGGCTACGATAAAATCAGATACAGAAATGGTATTTGAGAAATAGATTATCCAAACTAGCAAAGAATGAAATTAAAGTTCACTGAGACCTCCGATGGTAGTTGCTGCTAGGATTGGCGCCTCCAAGCCATGTGTGGAGTTCTTCAACTCGTCGCCTATTTTCTTGAGTTCACCAGAATGTACCCTGCGTGGCTCATCAAGCTTCTCTAGGTTTCCAACGTGGTAGTAATCACCTTTGATGCTACCATCAACTGATGAATCATCTTCCTCGCTCTCGCAACACTGGAGTGAATATCCCGTGTCGCTGGCATCGACATAAGCATCGATACCTTCACCATGGCGGGGAAATTGGGCCATGGTGTTCTTGTGAGCCTCGAGCACGCGGCACATTTCTTCATGGCTGACATCGTTGAGGAACACACACTCGCCCATTGGGCTGGTGGGGACCGCAGCGCGCAGCTTTCCATCTCGCGTCTTCAGGATAGCGGCCGTGGCTTGTTTCAGGAGTGGCCCATCAAACTGCGGGTGGTCCATGGAGAGGCCTGCACGAGAAAAGAGTCGCAGTAGTCGAACATGGTCATCGTTAGATAGCAAACCACGTGAGTGGGCTAAAGTCGCCGAGTAGGCCATGTCAATTGAGATGGCATGTCCGTGGCGTAAGGGAGTCTCGGGCACAAGTTCGTGAAGCGGGGACCAACTATTTTAATCAGCCTTTTTCTCAAAGAATGAATCCAAGAAGGACGACTCACGTGTGTCCGTAAGCAATGACTCGATCCAACATGATCTCATGAAGGTTTGGAGTCTCCAATTTCAACATTTCGTAGATTCCAGCTCGACAGACACGATCGGCCACCTCCTTGATCTTATCAGAGGCATTGTCGGATCGGCCAAATGCTGTCTCGATGAGATCCTCACAGTAGCCATCAAGAAGGTCAAATGTCTCCCGGTGGGCACAGGATGAGATTTTTATGAGCTCAGCGAAACCGTTACGGATCTGAGGTACTGGCAAGGTACGCAAAAAGGTGAAGTCAAGAAATGTATGGGAAGGAGCGTGATATGCACCGAGGCGGTTCTTGTAGCGACCATAATTCACGGCGACTTTGATGGAGACTGAGGCATCGATGAGGCCGATGACTGTAGTAGGGATACGAATGTAGTTGGTGTTGCGACGATAAGCCGCACAAGCAAAGCTGTTCATGTTAGACACAAGCATTCGTAAAGTTGAATGGGGAACTTACCCAGCAACATCAGTCACCAAGCCACCCCCCACCACGAGAACTGGCTCCTTGCGATAAATACCGAATTCGGTCATGGAATCAACAATGGATAACATTGTTTCCATAGTCTTGGCCTTTTCTCCAATCATGGTCTTGTGAACTTTGAGGGTAATGTCATGGTGATCAAAGTATCTCTGCAACTTTTCGCCGTAGATGTTGAAAATGTTGAGATCCATAACAGCGAGGCATCGCTTCCACGGTTGATAGCACATGGATAGCTGGGGGTTTGCCAGATCAAAGACGCCGTCCAGGAACTCGAAGTCGTACTCGATCTTTTCGTAACCACAAACGGAAAATCCCTTTGAGGTGGACTCGACAGTAGCCTTCATATCAGACATTTTGGCAAATAATTTTGTGAGTAAATGTGAGAGGATGTTTGAGTGATGAGAGTTGGTTTGAGGTGATGCAGAGACGGCAAGACTTAGTCGTCCATTTATATAGGCCAAGTCATGGATTTTCAATCATCGTTGACGTCAATCATCATGCCATTCACAAAGAAAAACACGTTTCTTCTGTGTCCAGTATCGGGATTCTCGATTCCTATGTTTCTCTCATTCACACCTTATCAAAGCCCCAGAGAGTCTTGCCTGTCAAGGGCGAACACCAGAAGAGTACTCAGTACCTATCTACCAAGGCATTCTGTGATAGAAACGGAGTTACCAGTACAATGAGCAAATGTCCGCATTTTGAATCACGACATTGTCCGATTTCATTCTCAAGTCATTCAACTTCAATCGATGAACCTTCTGTCTATACAAGGGGCGAAAAGGTCCGGAGATCAAGATTTACGTGCTGCTCCATCTATTTTACCCCACGTCCGCACTATCGTATTCGGCCGTCGCCAATAGCCTTTGTGCCCTCAAGCCTCTTTCAGAGCCCTCAACAAGCAGATTTCTTGTCTCGTTGCTTATTTTTGCCTCGCCTCGATGCATGTGCCTGGGCATTGGCGGTCGGATCACGGAATGCGTGAACAAACAAAACATATCGAGGGCGGGTCCCTAAATTAATCGGGCCGCACCCTTAGATCAAACCTAATCGCAGAGCGTGACGGATTCAGATATGCGCGTCACCATCTCGGTTTCTAGAAATCATCATTTCTTACTTACAACCGGTCCTAAGGTTAATGGGTATGCATGACGCTTGTACTTGAAACAGAGCGAAATGGAGATTTGAGGGGTGGTATGGGAAGATAACATATGTGCAATCCTCCCAGCATCACGTACGGGGTGGTTTTGTTCCAACCTGCTTGCAGAATTGTTTCTTGCACACAAAATGGCGCTCTTGAATAACCAAAACACGTACGCTCAACAAGAGGCAGACGTCTTCTTCGATGACGGGCGAGAGATAGAACTTCTTCATCATGTTCACAACCAGCCCAACATTGACGAGCTCCGGGGCTCACCCCGACTCGTCTTGGAAGCGATTGACAATTATGCGCGCACAAAGTATTTGATGAACGTGGGTAAGGAAAAGGGCAGGATTGTGACCGATTTGATCAGCGAGTTGAAACCCAGAACCATGGTGCGTCGATTGCACATCTCCCATTCTCCCAAACTGCATCAAACTTACAGCGCTCATAGATTGAGCTTGGGGGGTACATTGGATACTCTGCCATTCTGTTCGGCGATGCGCTTCGCTCAGCGGGCGGTGATTGCTACTGGAGCCTGGAGCGCAATCCAGAATTCGCCACAATCACCAAGGCGCTGGTTGAATTGGCTGGCCTGAGCGACGTGGTCAAAGTTGTCATGGGTCCCAGCAGCACCTCGCTCCGCCAACTCCACGAGCATGGTTCGGTTGAGCATGTTGACATGCTATTTCTAGATCACTACAAACCTGCATATGTGCATGACCTCAAGCTGTGCGAGCAACTGCAATTGGTTCGGCCTGGTACCGTGCTGGTCGCAGACAACGTCATCAAACCCGGGAATCCGCCGTATCTCGATTACGTGCGCAGCAGTCCAGCCGAGAAGCGCTCCCAGAAGGGCAGAGGAATGGATGCAATGAAATTTCCACAAAAGACCACGCTGCAATATGGTAAGGGAGAGACAGCTCCGGACCATGAGGTTGAAGGTGATGCCAATCTCATCTACGAGAGCAAGTTGGTCACAAGCTTTGAGCCTACAGGCATACTGGTAAGTGTTTTTTTTGTTAGCTACATGAGCCATACATCTAATTATGGGAAGGACGGCGTAGAAATTACGCGTTGCGTGGGTAAAGAGTCTGCTCCTCGGCTGTGAAGAGATGCCTTGAGGAGCCAAAGTGGAAAGGCTGGGGTTGTGAGTACTGCCGACGGCATCAAGGGTGTGTAAATAGTCTAGTCTTGGCAGTTTATAAGATAACACACTGAGACACCACATCAACCTTTTTTTTTTCGTGTTCAAATCACTGAATTAGCCGTTCGCTCAACTGTGAAGAGAATGCATTGTCACTGTCAACGGTTATTTGGATCTTGCACAAAAGAATTATAAAAAATAAAATAGCACACAAGCCCGATTTTAAACCCCAAAGTTTTGCATCAATGAATTGTTTGGCTATTCCCGAAGCAAACTCAAAAACAATGGATGATTGGCTCCGCCTTTGTATGACCTCATGACTCAAAATCCGCCCTAGCATGAATGCATCGTGAAGTCGCGCGCCAAAGTTTCTCACCGCCCCCAGAGTTTCGCCAGCCCCGACGTGGCGTATATTTATCATGGAGCTTTTTCAAATTGCGTTGCGCTTTTGAATTCATAAAGAGGCGAGTCGCAAGTGTTGTGGTAATGCCTGAAAATTTCCGACGTGCTCTTTCACCGCTGGCATCCCCGAGACCCGCTTCGAATTGTGAAACCGCATGACAAACTCACAGCACAATGGGAGCTGGCAGAGCGTGGAATCTTTTCAAGAACCTGACTCTTTTATTTTTGAGTCTCGTCTTGCTCCCAATCAACACCTTGGTAGCTGCCGTAGCCTACGGATGGCACAAAATCCGCGGCGATGGAATCCATCAGGAACAAAAGCCACACCACGATAGTGATGAAGATGTTCGAACGGTGCTCATTACCGGCGTGAACATGACCAAAGGTCTATCGCTTGCTCGCATGTTCCACCGCCGCGGCCACCGTGTTGTTGGAGCCGACTGGCACTCACGATCTGTCGGAAGCGTATCCAGGGCACTTGATGCGTATCACCGGCTGCCTTCTCCGCTTGGACCTACCGGCGTCAATAGCAACTACATTGATGCATTTCTGAAGATCATTTTTGAAGAAAAGGTAGAACTCTGGATCTCTGTCTTTGATGTCACAGCCGCAATCGCCGATGCCGCCGTCAAGGAAATTATCGAGAAGAGAACCGCCGGTGTCAAATGCATCCAGCTAAACGTCAACGACACCGAGGTGCTGCACGAAAAGAGCAAGTTTATGGAACACACGAAGCAGCTGGGTCTCCCCATGCCCATCACGGAAGTCATACAGAACAACAACGACGCCGTCAATTTTCTGCAGCGGAACGGGGGCCTGCATTTTGTCCCGGGAGCCAAGCAGTTCCTCATCAAGCCGATTGGCGTCGACGACGCTGCGCGCATCGACATGCCTCTGCTGCCCATGACATCGGACGTCAAGACAATCGCCCGCCTCCAGGACATTGAATTCGATCAGCCCGGATCCTCGTACATTATCCAAGAATTTATCCGAGGCCAAGAGTTTTGCACGCACTCGGTCGTCATCCACGGCAAGGTCCGCGCCTTTGTCGCGTGTCCCTCGACCGATGTCCTCACCCACTACGTCGCCCTCCCCGCCGATTCCCCTCTCAGCAAGGCCATGCTCGATTTCACGGCCAAGCAGGTGGCCTCGTTTGGGCCGGATTTCACAGGCCACGTTAGCTTTGACTTTCTGGTGGACCAGAGCAGGGAGCTGGAAAAGAGCTTTGATGAGGAGTCGCTTCGCATTTATCCCATTGAGTGCAATCCCAGGGTGCACACGGCGACGGTGCTCTTCGAGAATGACCTTGAGCTGGTGGATATATACCTCTCTGTCCTTTCAGCTTCCGAGGATCACATCCTGACACCGCTGTCGCCCACGAGCCCGGGCTGCTACTACTGGATCGCCCAGGACGTCGTGGAGCTTGTGCTAAACCCAATCTTCCTGGCCTGCTTCCAAAGAACAATTTCGCTCGCCGAGTGTTGGGGCTCGATCCGCCAGTTCCTCTACTACCTGAGAAATGGCACCGATGGTGTGTTTCGAGCATGGGACCCTTGGCCGTTTTGGTGGATGTGCCACGTGTATTGGCCGGTGCAGTTCCTGCTGCACCTGGTCTATGGGTCCTGGGTGAAGATTAACGTGAGCACGGGAAAGATCTTTGTTGATCCACAATCGTAATTGCCGACAGGACAACCCATGGTAGTTGGTTGATCGGCTTTGGAGAAACAATCGTGATCCTTGGAGCGCACAATCCATAGTCGTATCATTCGCCAACCAGCAGCTTCTGGGTATTTGGTAAAGCTAGCTATGTGTATAGGTTCTGTATGTTCATTATTCCCTCCTGCCTATCAAACATTCCCAAGTGCGCTCATGACTGCACGCAATACGCAGCCAGTTTTCTGCAGTAATTATGACATTGCCCTACCAACCAATATTCGGCCAAGAGCAAAATTAAACTGTTTCAACCTTTACCGATTCCTTGGACGCGTTTTTGCCATCCTCTGTCACAATCTGGACGTGGGGGCCTTCAATCTTTTTGACTTTGCGGCCTTCCCACCACGACATCAAACCGGCGAACATGCCCACGCCACACCCTAAACCAATGAAGGTACCGGTGGCCCACGACTGTTTATGGGTCAGTAAATCGGTTAGGACAGGGGCCTCTGAGGGATCCACTTACCGGCCTGTCAATTCGGTTGTAATGCCACATGAAATAGCAGAGCACAACCTGAAAAAAGGTGTTCAAGACCATCATCCAGATGGTAAAGCCGAGTTTCCAGAGGGGAGTTGGTGGCGCGAGATGTCCGGTAAAGGTGGCAGTGCGAGAAAGTCCAGGCCTTGTCGTTGTCGCGTCAGATGCCTCTGCAGACGACTGATCCTCGGTCGCCCAGGCAGGCGGTCGGAACCAAGCCTTGTTCTGCTCAGCAAGCTTCATCATGGACTCGCGGTGCTTGAAGTGGGCGGCACGGGTGAACCACCACAAATCACGGAAACGCCACGGCGCCAGACCAAAACCTGTGACGCAGAAGAGGGCGTTGAGAATTTGACTGGAAATCTCCAGCCACTTCTTGCGAGGCGAGTTGTCGTCGTCTGCGCTAGGGTGGTTCATAGCGGGAGCCGCCTTGAGCAGCAAGAAAAAGAGCATAGCCTAGAGTGAGGGTCAGAATCCGGCGAATCAAAAATTACAGTGAGACATGTAATCTCAGTTAACGTGGCGACTTACACCCCATGCCTGTGCAAATTAGCTGTGAACGCGACTCAATTGATCTGGAAACGGGGGCTGCTTACGACAATGTTGAGAGCGTAGATGGTGATCAAGAAGCCGGATGGCGTCAAGAAGAATTTCCAGAATGCCCTGAGGCCGTTCTTGATAGTGGGGCCCCATTTCTCCTTTTCGTGGGACTGGTGCTTCTCATGAAGACTCTTGCGGCGGTGGAGATGGAGATGGTGATGGTGGTGATGCTTCTGCTTTGGTTCCTGGGCGTCATTCGTGGGCGTCTCCTGGCCTGAGTTGTCGACCTGGCCTCTGGGCGCATCGGCGCTGGGATCAACGTCGCAGGCGTCGGCGGTGATGACGGACTCTTCCTGGACTGGGGCGTCGAACTTGGGGGGCGTTAATGTGGGCCGGCGCGTGTTGGAGTTGTACAGCGTCAGCTCGCCGTCCTGGTCGTGGGCGGCGATGCGCGACGAGTGGCCTTGGGCGTTGAACTGGATGTTGCTGCCGCCGGAGTGGGCGTCGCGAAGCTCCGTCAGGTTGGGCGCCTGGGCGATTGCGGTGCCGGTGGCCTGCCACATGCCCAGCTGCGGGTTGGCGTTGATGATGCTGACGGACGCGCCCCGGACGCGCCCGACGATGCCGTTCTTGGGCGCCGAGGAGTCGGCCATGGTGGCGGCGCGGAGGGGTTTGGTGATGGTGGTTTGGGCGGGTTTCGAGCAGGCGCCGACCAAAGGGAAACGATTTAACAGGAGTCGGGCCCTATGACAAAGTGTTCCAGAACGGACACAGCCAAGGCGAGGTGCCGGCCAGCCGGACTTTTACAGGGCCGAAAGGGCCCAGGGCGGCCTCGTCGGAAAGCGAAAGCGAATCAGATCATGCCGTGGGGCGCCAGTGCATCCGCGTACAGGCTGCGTCCAGGCTGCGTATAGGCTGCCACCCGCTGCATGGTACTCAGGCCAGGGCAGCCCATGCCAGCCTTGACAGCCCAGAGTGGCCCCCAGCGCGCTGCACGAGTGGCCCGTTGCAACGTCAACCCACCTAATTGAACTCAAAAAATCTATATTCAAGGCCGTCGCCTCAGCGCCCCGACACCTGGACACCTGGATTGATCTTCACCCTCTGCTCGGTCCGGGCCCCAAAGTAAGTCTGCATCCAAGTCCGTCGGAACCACGGCGGATGGTCTTGTTGTCCGATTACTTGTCGCGCCGCCCAGCTCCGTCCGCCATCCTCGGCTCGGTTGCGCCTTTGATGTCATCGCATATCACCGGCCTTGTTTCTCCCGCGCTGCGCTGAGCGCTGCTCTGCTCTGCTCTGCCACGCTCGCCTCCTGTCCGCTCACTACGCGCACCACAACATGGCCCTCAACCGCACCAAGTCCCACGGCCTGGGCACCCTCACCATCGGCGATGCTGACTCCAACAACAACGTGACTGGCGGAACCGTCGGTACCGACGGTCGTGTCGACGTCCAGTTCCACGAGAACCCAGAGTCGCTTGTCGAATGGTTCAAGCAGTCCTCGGCGCCCACGCCGAGGCCTAAGCCGCCACGCAGGTTCAGCAGCGTTGCATTCCAGGATCAAAAACTCGCCAGCACCAATCCGCGTCTCAACATCGCCATCCACATTGTCGGGTCACGCGGGGACGTCCAGCCATTCATCCCAATCGCGCAGCTGCTGTCCAGGCCGCCGTACAACCATCGCGTGCGCATCTGCACCCATGCCGCCTTCAAGGATTTCATCGAGTCCCAGGGCATCGAGTTCTTCAACATCGGTGGCGACCCGGAGGCCCTCATGGCCTACATGGTCAAGAACCCGGGCCTGCTGCCCAATCGCGAGAGCGTCAAGGCCGGCGACATAGGTAAGCGGCGAAAAGAGATGTGGGACATCATCCACGGCGCATGGCGGAGCTGCATCGAAGCCGGCGACGGCATGGGTGAGCGCCTCACAGCTGCAAACGTGCCCTCCGCCGGGGATCTCTTCATCGCCGACGCCATCATCGCCAACCCACCCTCAATGGCGCACATCCACTGCGCAGAGAAGCTCGCCATTCCCCTGCACATGGTCTTCACCATGCCTTGGTCGCCTACCGAGACCTTTTCGCACCCGCTGGCCGCCATGAACTACGATAATGCCGACGCCGCCTTTGCCAATTACTTTTCCTTTATGCTCATGGAACTACTGACCTGGCAGGGGTTCGTATTGCCCCCCCTTCCCTGAACCTTGGCCTGCTGCTGACCACTCACAATTCAGGCTTGGCGACCTAATCAACAAGTTGAGAACGCAGATCCTGCGTCTAGATCCCATCAGCCCCATGTGGGGGTACCAATTGCTGCCCAGGTTGCGCGTGCCCTACAGCTACCTGTGGTCGCAGTCGCTGATACCGAAACCACCCGACTGGGAATCCCACATCAACATCACCGGCTTCTCGTTTCTGCCATTGGCGCATTCGTACACGCCGCCCCCGGACTTGGAAGAGTTTTTGCGCAGCGGGCCCGAGCCAATCTACGTCGGCTTCGGTTCCATTGTCGTCGACGACCCCCAGGCCCTCACCAAACTTATTTTTGACGCCGTCAAGCTCGCCGGAGTCCGCGCAATCGTCTCCAAGGGCTGGGGAGGAGTCGGCGCCGGCGACAATGTTCCCGATGAGGTCTACCTGATTGGCAACTGTCCCCACGACTGGCTGTTTAAGCATGTCTCCGCTGTGGTCCACCACGGAGGGGCCGGCACAACCGCTGCAGGCATCGCCGCGGGCCGACCCACTGTAGTTGTTCCCTTCTTTGGCGATCAGCCATTCTGGGGCCAGATGATTGCCCGCGTCGGCGCTGGCCCAACCCCGGTGCCCTTCAAGGAGATGACGGCCGAGACGCTGGCTGCGAGCATCAAGTTTGCGCTCAAGCCAGAGGTCAGCGCTGCCGTGCAGGAGATTGCCGACCAAATCTCTGATGAGGATGGTGCTGGCGGCACCGTCGTCGACTTCAACGATCGCCTTGCTCTGAGCGACATGGCCTGTGATATTTGCCCCGACAAGCTTGCAGTTTGGCTGCACAAGAAATCCGGCGCGCACTTGAGCCCCTACGCTGCCACATGTCTTGTCTACCATGAGATAATTGACCCGAAAGAACTCAAGTTCTTGCAGCACAAGCGCTGGTATGTGGACGAGGGTGCCGAGCACCCCGTCATCGGAGCCGTCGCTGCAGCTTCGGGATTCGTAACAACATTGGGCACGGCGGGCAGCGAGTTTTCCTCGCGCATAAGGAACCGACCCCGACGATCCAAAAAGGCCAAGAAGGAAGAGAAGGCGGCTGCAGCACAGGCGGCGGCAGAAGTAACAGAAAAGAAAGCCACAACAGAAGCTACAGTGCCAGAGGTGACGCTAACACAACCAAATTCTGATGAGGACCTAGCAACACTTGCTGCCAACACAGATCCAGAACTCGAAGTGACGCCAGCAAACAGAGACGTGGATCAAGAAACCATAGCAGTGCAGGTGGAGCAATCTCCCCCACCACGCACCAACACCATCTTGAAAGAAGTCCTGTCGCCTGACATCACACCCACGGAAATGGAGAAGTTTGCCCGACAAATGGCTTACAAGTCGCTCCGACCCGACGACCTTGCCTCCAAGGTCCACGACCACCACGAGAAGCGCAAGAAGAGGTGGAAGGCCCAGGAGGAGGGCCGATACGGCGAGGCCTTCTACCTCGCGCGGGCCACCGGCCGCTTCACCTCGGACGTGGCCAAGGCGGGTCTCAAAGCACCCGTTGCCTTCTTCTACAACGTCGCCAACGGCTTCCACAACTTCCCGTCGTACACCATGACTTCTTCCGAGGTCCGCCAGCGTGATCAAATCACCGGCCTGGGAACCGGCCTGCGCACAGCTGGTAAGGAATTCGTCATGGGATTCTACGATGCTTTCAGCGGGGTCGTAACCAAGCCTTACAAGGGCGCCAAAGACGAAGGCCTCAAGGGCTTCGGAAAGGGTGTGTGGGCTGGCTGGATCGGCTTCCTTTTCAACATAGGCGCATGTGAGTATCCCCTTCTATATAGATGTGTGTATTGACGAATACTGACTATGTTCCACAGCGGTTTTCAGCCTTCCCGGCTACACAATGAAGGGTATTGAAAAGGAACTCTCCAAGCACCGCCTTACCAAGCTCAAGGCAGAAATGATATTAATTAGACTACGTCGCGGAATCGACGAGTTCCGACGCGCGACACCAGAGGAGAGACAGGAGGTAGCTGATCGGTGGAAGGCTGCTCGAGCTGAGCAGTAATGGACCGACCCACACAACACAACAGACACAACCGATACACATGCAAGCTAAAAAGCTTCATACATTTCTTATTTTTCTTTGTAACATGACATTAATCTGGGCAGATATCCTGACGATGCTTGGTCACAGGAGGGCATCGTTTTTTGAGAGGCGTGGTCTGAGTTTTTTGGTGGTTGGTGTAATATCATATTTTTCTGGATGATATCAATAGAATAAATATTATCGCGTGCGCCTTGGCAAAGTTGTTTAGAATTCGGGATTGAAACCTTGTCGGTTTGCCCCAGACGAACCGCCTGTTTCAGTGCGCGCCGGAGGAGAAAGCTACCACCACCAAACGTAGCTCAAACGACGTTGAAGTCGATGATGCCGTCGACTGGCGCGCCCTTCATCCAATCGCGCAGGTCGTCGTACGAACTCCAGATCCACTCCTCAAACTTGCGATACTCGTCTTCCTCATCCGCAGGCTGTTTACGAGGTGATTGGTGGGTCCAGCTTTGAGGCGTGCTGGGCTGCGGTAGCTCCTCTGGTGTCTGCGACTCGCTCGGGGGGTCATTGCCCGGTGACGTCACTTGTTCATCCTCCTCGCCGTGAAACAGCCCCAGCAAAGTGCTGCGCTCATTCTCAGTGATGCTAACGTGATCGAGGATATTCATTTCCAAGCTCGGCGCGTCCGAGTCGGAGTCGGGGTCGGGGTCCTGAAGCTCTTCATCACGTTCCTGTTTCGCTGAAAGGCAATCTTCGTCGGGGCGGGTGTGGCTTGGGCTATCGGGCCATGTCCTCCGCCGCTTCTTGAACGTTCTTTGCATTTTGTTGAGCGATGCATCTGCGTCAGACACGTGTCTCTGAGTTGGTGCATCGCACATTTTTCTCTTTTTCCGCCTGTGAAGCAGGCAGAACTCGCTCAGCGGTCCATCTTGCTCGCAGGCGAATTCACCGCGCTCGTGCTGCCGTCTTCGCGCGGGGGGATCCTTCCAAAAGCATGTGTGTACAGCGGGTATCTCTTTGAGAGGAAATGTCATGGTGTGAGTGAGAGATATGGTCGAACTCATCAATAGCGCTAAGCCATGGAAGGGGGAGGGGGAGGAAAAGTAATCATAAAGGGAGGGTAAAAGAGCGACAAGAAAGCAAGCCTCGACGAATTGTCGCCGAGATGACGTCGGGAAAAAACGACTAGAGCGCGCAACGGGCATCCAACGCACGAGCAGAACGAGGAAAGCTGAAGAATAGGCCAATGGGCGGTTTTATCTGTCGTGGTTAGCGGCGGAACAACTGGGCGCAAATGCTCCGGCCAAGACAGTTTGAGTTGTTGCGTGAGACGCACCGAAATGATGGTGTGATTGTTGGTGTGCCGTGCGCCTGCTGAGAACAACTCTCTTCTCTTTCTCTGCGCCAGAAAACATGCCAAACCCATGCAATTACGAACCAATCTAGGATTGCAAAAAAGTCAATGATTGCTAGCTAAACCGGTGATTGGGCGCACAGATCCTTCCCCGGACCAAGATACTTTGATCTTTGGCCTCGTCAGAGCTTGGAATGCTAGTTGCTCAATGCGGATGTTGGGGTTACGAGCTTTGGCCGCCTTGCTTGCGTGCGCTTTCTTTTTGCCAGACAGCGGTGTCGGTTATATCACCAACCACTAAGATTGCGCACACCTAGTCACATTACTCCAATTGACAAGTCTCACTAAACTGGGCTCTTAAAATTTCGTCCTATTTCTCGAGTTCTTCCCCGCCTGTTGTGGGTTATATTTCTTGCTACCCTATACCAAGAAATGGGCTTCAGTCGCACTCACGATATTAGCTTAGGGTTGATATCACACATTCAGAGAGTTGGTTACATGTCTAATATCCCTCTTTTGTTAATACTTCATATTTTGATGTAATAATATCATCTTGCTACTCTGTGGAAGCCACCTGATTGCCAAAGTTGCTGTCGAGTGGATCCCTGCCATCGCTGTTTGTTTTAGCTCAAAGAAACAGGTCAGGCCAAACATAAGTAGCCGCAGTATCTTAGCATTCAATTCGACAAAGTTATAGGCTCGGCCGTAGATATTTTAAGCTTGAATTGGGCTGGCTGGTGGCGAGCAGGCCGCTTCCGAGACCAGCCTGTGATGGGCCAAGTCCACTGCATAGCAACCCCATCCGGCCGAGCCAGCATACCCACAGAACCAACTCTAGCGCCAACTAGCCCATATTTCGATTGCCTAGTTAGGAATGAGGCCCTGATTTTTGGCCCTTGCAGTCTCGCTAACATAATTGAACAAATGGTTGCGGATGCAAGATGGAAGAGAGCACAAGCATCATTGGCCCAGCCAAGGCAGTTGCTAAATCCAAAAGAGGCGGGAACAACTATTTAATATACCAAGATGACCTGAATCAACTTGATCGCGCTCGAGCCTGATGCACGAACGCTTTGTGTGATATCGTGCAGCCGTCTCGGCGCTATCTGCGCCACCCAGGAGCATCCAGCTTTGAGACATTTCCCGGCTTTTTTTCCGAGTCGTAAAGGCCTACCACCATCTTGCCTAGCCTGGTTCCTGGCTCTGATCTCCTGATATCCCTGAATTAGGATCGTCGACCGTGTGGCCGATCTGGCCAATCGACCCCGCTGTGATTATGCAGGACCCTTCTAGCCTCCGCGTTCCATCACCACCGGCCTTTCGACGCTAGACTCTCCGTGACTCTCTTTCTAAAGATGATCTGTGTGTTAAGTCATGTGTTGCCCACCCGCCCTTCGTCTTACTTGCCCAATTATAGTTCATTATAAGAGATGCGCGAGTAAGTGTCTCTTTTTTTTTTTTTTTTTTTCGCCGTCCTGTCCGGGACTCTTTGTTCACAAACACCCATGACCGCTTGCACAATGGCGGCAGAGGCGGAAGAGAAGATGGATCCGAACCCATCAAGCGACGTCTCACGGATGGATGAAAAATCTCCCGAACCTGAAGTTGCCGTGGCAAAGCGGGTGCCAAGCGTTTTAGTGATTCTGATCACTGTGCTGCCAATAGCCTGCATCTCGTTTGACAATTCAGCAAGGTTCAGCGCTCCTCTCCAATGTTCAAATCTAATAGTCTGAAAATAGATCAACACTGTGGCAATTCCTCGAATTACTGATCACTTCCAAAAAGCAGATGATATAGGATGGTATGCATCGGTCTATCTTTTTACGTTATGCGGTATGGTTGCGGCTTTTGCTCAGAGCAAGCCAGTACTAATTAGCCATTAAGCCTTTCAACTATTGTTTGGAAAGCTGTACGCTATTTGCAGCATCAAGATTGTTTTCTTAGCCTCCATCATCCTCTTTGAACTTGGATCGTTGTTGTCTGGTCTGGCGCCGACCTCAACAGCATTCATTGTTGCCAGAGCAATCACAGGTCTTGGGTGCTCTGGTATTCTTCTCGGGTCCATGGTGGTTGTTATTCATTTGGTGACAAAGGACAGAGTACCTGTGTTCTTGGGATTAATTGGAGCAACCTATGGTATTGTGCCAATCGTCGCACCAGTGGTAAGGCGAGGCTGAACAAGATGACCAACAACTGCTGACGCTCTCAGATTGGTGGCGCTTATTCAGACCATGCGACTTGGCGGTTGTGCTACTACACCAATTTGCCTCTTGGCACTATAGCAATTCTCGTTGTCATCTTCTTATTAAAGATGCCTCCAAGACAACCGGATCAACATGTGTCAACAATCGAAACACTGAGGCGGCTTGATCCGTTGGGCACAGCGACTTTTGTTGTCAGCATAATATGCGTTCTACTTGCTGTCCAGCAGGGTGGAATAATGTATGCATGGTCGAGTGGGCGAATCATTGGTCTTTTCGTCGCATTTGCAGTTCTATTGCTGGCCTTCATTTGCGTGCAAATCATACTGAAGGATAATGCAACCCGTAAGTCAAATGAAGAAGAAACTTGTCATCAGACAATTGACCCACACGGGTAGTTCCGCCTCACATTGCCACTCAAAGAACCGTCGCATTTGGTGGGATATTTAGCTTCTTTCTTGGAGCATCATGGTACATCAACAGCTACTATGTCGTGATATGGGTACGAATCATCCCATGCAAGGCTTGAAAAGCTTCTGACGCCGAATAGTTTCAAGCAATCAAGAATGCAAGCGCAGTCCAATCTGGCGTCTACTCGCTACCAATTATTTCGTCAATGGCTGCGGGACTTGTGGCTGCTGGGGCACTCACAACAAGGTTCGGCCACTATGCTCCGTTTTTTATCATCAGCACCGTTTTCATGTCAGTTGGAGCTGGCCTTGTCATGTTGCTTGACGAGCACTCGCCTCCAGCTAAATGGGTCATATTTCAACTCATTTACGGCTTTGGAGTTGGATTGGGTTCACAGCAGTCTTGCGTCGCAGCACAGGCTGTTCTCCCACTTAAAGAAGCTTCAATTGGCACAGCCATGGCTTCATTCGTCCAGCTCCTGGGTGGTTCGGTTTTCGTCTCTGTGGCTCAAAACTTGTTTATCAACAAACTTGTCGAAAATATTGCCGCGCTCGACATTCCCAACTTGGACCCTGCAATGATTGTCAACACAGGAGCAACAGGATATAGAGATTTGGTCGATCCTGAGCACCTCCCTCAAGTTATTAGTGCATATAACGGGGCTTTTGTCCAAACATATCAGCTCGCTTTAATTACGGCTTGTTTAAGCATCATTGGCGCGGTTGGTGTCGAGTGGAAGAGGATCAAAAAAGAGCCCTGCAGAGAAGCTCTGACAGAGTAGTCCCGACGCTTCTAGGACGGAATCAGAGGCATTAAAGTGCGATATTAGGAATATCAATAGTATAATACTTGAACAAAATTTGGCGGGTTCTGAAATTGGATGCCTATTTATGGCAATTGATCTGATCAACATGCCTGAATGCCTATAATAGTCCATGGCTACGGTTGTATTTTTCAACTACGCCACCTTTGCTTCCAGATCATCAAATTTTGATGCCGCTAAATAACCGCCGTCGATAATAATGTGACGGCACATTATTAGTGTGGTCACAGACCGCGCGACAACCCGCGTGGATGGTTAGCTTGTCTACACTGGAAACTAACTAACCAATTATCCAATAGATTATTTGAGGATCAACAGTCAAACCTATGGATCATTGCGTCCTTCATTCCCTTCATGGCCGTGCTCTGTTGATGTGGGCTTGAGCGGTATTGTGGATGTAGCATCTTGCCTTTTCCCGTCTGCCTGTGAGTCGCCGGGCAGTCTCGATCCCGTAGCGCGTGATTGAGCAAGAATATGCTTGCACTTATCAATACTTGCATCTCGTTTAGAATCATACACGATAAATCAGTCCAGCTTTTAGACCTTCGTGTTGGCAGGTCTTTGGAACTCACTTTTGAGTGCCGGCGGTCAGCTTCCAATACATTCTTTGAATGACTGTCAGCTCGACTCTTTGTTGCACAGGACCCTTGCCAAAAATAATGTGCCCCCGCATTTTTAAATAAATAAATAATGAATAAAATCTAACGAAATACATTCTTCTAAAGACCATGTCTCAAGATTTCTTTTGCGATTATTTGACCAGACCAACTTGTGCAGTGGCTTTAGTGGAGAAGTATCTCCTTATAGTCATTCAAGGGTTCGATTGTATTCCACAATGATGAGCAATAAACCTCGGGCCGTTACGCGGAAATTCCGTGTTATTATGGGTCCCATTGAAGAGAGGAGAATGGGATGGTCACGCAGCACGGCCCTTGCGCCTGAGTAGGATTGACTCGAAGGCAGATTTTCGTTTCATTTGCAGCAGGGAGCTCGTATAGACCCCGATTCCGCCCGTGCAATTTAAGCACCGTGCAATCATGGTGGAGGATGAATACGAGTTCTCCACAAGAAGTAGTGCCAAGACTTCTTTAACTAGGGCCTCGTATTTTTAGGTGATGTTGAATATAATCACTATTGTCCTGCGGTCGCAGATTTTTGAGATTGATCCTCATTCAGAAAAAGACGATTGACACAACAGTCAGCATATCACCATGCATCCTACCATTGCTACTCTTATCGGACTCGCCGCTTTCGCAGTGGCTCACCCGACCGATGGCCAGATTTTTGGCAGACAGGATTCTGTGCGTTGCAGGAGTGAACCAACAGAAGACTTTGTGGCAGCATCCTCTTCACTCGAGAAGCGTGGAATCGTGATTAATCGCAATATTGTCGCCAATACAACCAAGCTTTTGTTAGACGCCTATTTCCACGTCGTTACGGAGACCGCAGACGAGATTAGTGACGACCAGCTGCAGCAGCAAATTCAGGTCCTGAATGACAACTTCGCCCCTTACGATATCCAGTTCAATCTCCGCGGGATTGACAAGACAGTCAACGCCACTTGGGCCCACGATGATTACAACTACGACATGATGAAGAAGCTTCACAAAGGCGATTACAAAACCTTGAACATTTACTTCTTGACAGACGTAGGCAAGGGAGGCCTCGGGGTAAGTTCTCCCCCAGAAATGATAAGGAATGGTATTAATCATATCACAAGGCATGCACCTTTCCCATGAACAACACTCTCCCGACGTTTGAAGAATTTGGTCGCGTCATGGACGGCTGCAAGGTCGCAGCTCAAACTGTTCCAGGGGGTACAAAAGCGAATGCCAACCTGGGCAAGACGGCTACTCACGAGGTTGGCCATTGGTTCGGTCTTTTACATACCTTCTACGGCGGATGCACATACAGTGACGGAATCGATGATACACCAGCTCAGGCTGAGGCTGGAAGCCCGGAGTTCGGGTGCGAGACACCGAGAGACACCTGCCCAGACCAACCTGGTGTGGATCCCAGCTTCAACTACATGGATTATTCTGGAGACGCTTGCTACAGAGAGTTTACTCCTGGTCAAAAGGCTCGCATGTTTGAGAACTTTTACGCGTATCGTGCATATGTATGAAGTCCGCGCTACCTTTTTATCCGATTCAATTATTCGAAATTTAAATTCACAAACGGAAACCATTAATTAGCTGAGGGGAAAAAAGGGTACATCCTAGAAAGATGCACCAGGTTATATTTCGAAACTACCTAAGTTTGGGGAATTTTCAGTGTCCACACCGATCGTGACATACCCAACCATTCCATTTCGTACATCCTTACCATCCAAGGCAGATACTCTAGCAAGCCATTATTCATCCACTAAAGATGTCAATATTTTCTTCCATTACATTATCCATTTTTCTCTACACAGGCATTAATACAGTAGCTAGACCCATTGCTTCTTTTATCACATTGCTTAGATCGGCCACATCGAGCTATCGAATTGAGAATTGACAGAGGCTTGTTTCCTATGACTAAAGGGGCGCTCAATAGGGGCCTTTATGGCTTGTTGAAGCTCGCTTCCTTGGTGGCGCTGCGCTAGTCATTCAGCCACCTCACCAGCCTCAACACTTTCCCATTATGCAACCACTTGAATCTAGACTAGGGCAACAGCATTTCAGGCTTCATTTGCCCAGCCTTTACACCCATTCCACCTTTATTCCACACTTACGGCAAAGCATTGAGAAAGCGCTTCCCGGCTGATCTAGAGTGGGCCTTGCTCATAGGGGACAGAATATCTGTTACAGAATTGATAGAAGGGGGAAGGAAGCCTATAGATGAAGAAAGTTCGCCTCCATATTGTTGATAGATGTTGGCAACATTTCAAGCCATACAATAGGATTCACAAAGATACGTGCCGGCAATGGACACAACCAGATATGAAATCACGTGTAATCCATCACTGTATTGTCTTGCATAATATTAACATGGTTTATGCACGCGGCAGACCTCACAATTTGATATGCTTTACCCTAGACCCTCAGTGGGATTTTGCTTGAATGTCTGAAGTAGATGGTTGAGATGAGCGTTGTTTTAGAAATCAAATGGCCAGTATTGACTAAAAAGTTTTTAATTTCTCTTCCGGTTTATCGATGACCTGCGAAGAGTATGGTGACATGACAATCAAGAGGCAGGGGATTGCTACCCAAAGCAAACTGAGGACCTGTGATTTTCTCCAACTCTCCACGTGCAGTCCATTTACATCTAATACGTTCGCCACCTTTGCTGCTCAAAGTTCGTAAATGCCCCGTTTACAGTTGGCAATTCATGCTCTTGACCGACTTCATTGTCTCAGAATCGTTCCATGCTCCCAGCTCACCGAGACAACGAAGCCACCTCATATGAGTCCTGCTAATTATGACCTATAATTTTTTTAGGGTTCATATTCAGCTTGGCAAAAATAATTGCCGAGTCCTATACCCCACAGAGGCTTCACGTCGTGGAAGACACGGGGCGATCGGCCGCCGAGCGCAGTAGGGCTTACTATGCATCGCGGGTGCGTGAAGCAAGTCATTGCTACTTTCGTCTACAGAAGCGAGTACGAGGATGGACGTGGCAGCTTCTGGGACGTACAGCTGGGGATGGCTTGGGGCGAGATGGCATACCAACTGCATGCAATTGGATCCTTCGGGAGATCGCCCGCCAGGCGCCACTTTGCGAGTTCCGGCCGGACATCCGAGCAGGCACCGCACATTGCCTTGAGCTTATGCCTGCATGCGAGCGCGCTCCCCAAGAATCCACTGATTGACCAGTGATGGCCTTGAATTGTGGTTCCCCGCTTTCTCAGCTCATGCAGTCGTTTTGGATCCGAGCTTTTCGCGGGTTTCAGCGTTTCAGCCTCGGCCTGTGTCTTTTGCCGTTCTAAATCAGATTAGAGACACACCTCGATAGCCTCGGATCTTGACGTGTCTAGTATTGCCGCCTACACTATTCTGCTTTTCTCCTACCGTGTCCGAGAGCGCCAAAAAGGTACCTTATTCACCATGAAGCGCCCAGCCTAGGCCACAGATCGATGGCAGTAAGGCATGCGTCTGATTGAAAGGCTGGCTGGTTGGCAGCTTGGACGCCACACCGGAAGTGTTTTGGCTCGTGGCATCACTCAGCTTTCCAATCCCCAGCACTGAGTGTCATTTTTGTTTTTTCCCCTGTTCTAGGCGCCCGAGATCCGAGTGGCGGGCACCAAGCCGAAACGCCTAGTCGGTAAGCTATGGTCTTTATTGGATCGTCTACGGGCTAGGCTTGAATAAGCAATAACAACGGCTCCTGACCGCAGCTCGTATTGGGCTTTTGAGGCTTTATCTCACATTATCTTTTTATGCTTCCCCATACGATGAACGCCTCCAGGCTGATTCGCTCCACCAACGCTTCCATGGGCACTGAGCCCATTGGGTAGCTGCGATGCTGGCAGCCAGGGGAAAGGGCCAGACTCAGCGTGGCGTTTTAAGCATCTGCCGATTGGTCTTACCACGAGAAGTGGGTATGCTGGAAGGCGATTTCTAAATTGAGGCGCAGGCTATTGGCCCAACCCAACATCTAGTTGTGCTTGGAAGTGGAACCCACTACCAACTATTACCGAGTTGGTGATGCTTCATTTATTGACATCTGAGCAGGCCAGTCAAGTCAAATTTTCTATATAATACCCTACCGTCCTCCTCTTCCTATCGCTCATCAACCTACCATTCACTCAGAGTCTTCAACACCTTCGCTCAACTCCAACTCCTGAAGAGAATCTCTTCACTGCACTCTTGTACTTCTCCATTTGAGACTTGAACTCGTTCACCATGCTTTTCAAGCAACTCCTCCTCAACGTGGCTGTTGCCATCACCGCAGTCACTGCACTCCCCAGCCCTGAGGTTGGTAACAACGGTCTTGAGGCTCGCAACTACCCCGACACCAACCCCTGTGGCAAGGATGCCAGCCTCAAGTATGGCAAGTGTGTCTGCACCAATGCTGTGCTCAGCTACAACGCGAAGGACAAGTCTTGCGCCTGCCCCTCCGGCCAGGAGCTCAAGTACGGCCAGTGTGTTGTCATCTGCGGCAAGGATTCTCAGTATGACACCAAGAGCAAGACCTGCGTCTGCACCAAGAAGGGCCAGGTTTACGACTCCAAGTCCAAGACCTGTGCCTGCCCCTCCGGCCAGGTCCTGAACAGCTACGGCGCTTGCGCTCCCGATTGCGGCAAGGATGCTTCCTACGACGAGAAGAGCAAGTCCTGTATTTGCACCAAGAAGGGTCAGGTCTATGACTCCAAGTACAAGGCTTGCTCTTGCCCTGCTGGTCAGGAGTACTCTACCTACGGCTGCCAGCCCGTTTGTGGCAAGGACTCTACCTACGACTCCAAGTCCAAGACCTGTGTCTGCACCAAGAAGGGCCAGCTCTACGATTCTAAGTCTAAGACCTGCGCCTGCCCCAGCGGTCAGACCTACCTCAACGACAAGTGTGGTGTTGACTGCGGCAAGGACGCCACTTACAAGGGATACTCCTGCGTCTGCAAGACCGAGGGCCAGCTCTACGACACCAAGTCTAAGACCTGCTCTTGCCCCTCCGGCATGGAGCTGAGCTACGGCAAGTGCGCCTACGTCTGCGGCAAGGACTCCACCTACGATGCCAAGTCCAAGACCTGTGTTTGCAGCAAGAAGGGCATGACCTACAACCAGAAGACCAAGTCCTGCTCTTGCCCTAGCGGCCAGACCTGGAGCTACGACAAGTGCACCAAGACCTACGGTGGTTACTAATCGAGCAATCTCACTGAGAGATTTGCCTTTCACGAAAGATGTTTGATGCAGTGATTAATTGTGAGAATTTCGGGCGGTTCTGTTGATGCCCCTGGGGATCAGAGTGATTTGAAGGGTATGGGTGGTTGGTTGGTGATCTGTTGATGCCGTTGGCTGAAGTCGTACAAACCTTATGGATCATTTTTTTTTCACTTCCAGCTCCATATAGCTAGTTGAGATTTATACATTGATTTTCATCTCCGCCATTCTGTGCTCCGTACTCGTAATCCATATACTGTGATCAATATGGCATTCAACTACCAATAGATGTGCCTTCCGGGGTACCTTTTCATCACCGGAAGGTGAATCTTCTAGCGGTTGGTCTTTGGCGGGTGATTTGGCAGTCAATAAAATACATCATAAGCCACCTAAATCTAGACTTTGATTTTGCCCTTGTTTTAACAGTGCTGGGGCTAACGTGACTTCGACCCCACAGTCCCAACCAAGATTTACGCATTACCGACTTTAGCAAGATCAGAGGCTTCTTTGTTTTTCGTCATTAAACAGCTTTTATTATTTTCTTTATTCGCTCATGTCAAAAAGAAAAGCCGTACGCAACGCGATCTTGATACACGTTTGAGTCGAAGATGAAGATGCGATGAGAGGCGGTTGCTGACGTTGAAGCAGAGGATACCCACCACAACTCGCCACTCTCAAAGGCTATATAACACAAGCACAAACCAATTTTGAAGGTGTTATCAAAGGCGGGTTCTGACCTTGACGTAATAAACACCGATCACAACTCACCGCTCTTGCTGGCTAGTGGTGTGCAAATAATAGCGAGTTTGTTGATAGGAAAAAGCGCCAAAATCGAGATAGAAGAAAAATATGGCCAGACCTCCCTCTCTCTTGCTGCAAGCTATGGACATACAACTTTCGCAAGAGACTCTACGGTCACTGTCAAAGGCGGGGTAAGAGCCTTCGTTGTTCACACATGCATTGTTTTGGCCTCTGGCTGCACTTTACTGTTCACTTCTCCCAGAGAGGTTGCCCTCCTAAGTAGAGGATAGAAAGAGTTATGATCGATAACTTTGGCAAGACTGCTGGTGGTAAAATGTGTTAATACTGAGACTAGGATTCAATTGCTGCCAAGTAGCTAATATATTGATGTGCCTCTCTTTATTGCCTATCTTCAACATAACGGTGGTCAGGTGGAATCGTAAAATTCACGGGCGAAAATCATCGCAACACAGCATCCTATTCTTGCAGCCCTTTCCCTTCCTAATGGTCTAAATAACTGCTCCCAGTACAAAAGACATGATTGCGTGCGCCAGCTACGCGATGTAACATCACAATTGCTGCCCATAGTCCAATACCCAGCATTTGGCCCTTTGCTGCCATTGGCAGACAAAGACTGTGGCGGGTTAGGATTTGGGTCCTCTTCAGCCTTTTTGACCACGACGTGCGAACCACCTGTTGACTACCAGTTTCCAACAAGGCAAGTTCAGACGAGCGATACCGTTAGAAATTGTGATTATTTCCATTGTTGGTGATTGGATAGAACCAGATGGTTAAGATCGGTTCAGTGAATAATGTGCATGTGCATTGTATTGTGACATGCACCATAGCATGTACTCTATTCACCATACCTGGAAACATGTTTCTGGGAATACGCTGACCCCTACTGAATATTTATTTTCCAAGCACAATGAACTCATTTTCTTTTGAGAGTGGTCACAATGAAACAGAATATTTGATGAACCATTTTGTTGATTGATCCTAAAGTTACATGGCTATGTGTTGCCAATTATCAAATCGCTACCCGAACCTGTGGTATTCTCGCGGTCCAAAAACCCCCAATCAACGCCCTGTGACAAAGAAAAAGAAATGACGACAGTAAATTAGGCTTTCGTGCTAACCACATCATTTACCACTATCGTTGAATCCGAACTGGCAAACTTTTGCTGGCGCACTACCTTTGATGGTGAAACAATGAGATATTTGGCAAGGGATGCTGGGAGGTGGTATCTCTTTTTAAGAGCATGCTTCATCATCCCTAGAATGACTTCGCGACGCCCCGAGAAAGCCTCCAAGCTTGAAGCGTGTTGTGAGGGGAAGAGGGGCCAGCGCGATTGTTCCAAATCGCTCATCTTGTCCCAGACACCCTCAGTCTTGTACTGATCAAATGCAAATGATGTTCCAAAAATGGTGAACAACTTCGCAATGGGCCAGACCTTATCGGACTTCCAGTGCTCGTTGACCCACTTCATCTTTGGGCGGATCCACCAGGAGCGACGCATTTTGCATGCACTGTCAAAGATGTCTTCTGTGAGGTGGCTGTTCTTAATGCCAGACACCGCATGGACGCAGCCGCTGGAGCCGAATGCCATGTGGACTATTAATCTATTGGCGACAATGTCTGCGGGAATTTCGTCGATGCTTGACTGGGATGGGGCGGGAAGGTGGGAAGGAAATTTGAGAGTGCTGGGAGGGTTCAGGATGGCTGCTGTCACGCAGGTAGTGACAGGACACGAGCCTGGAACCTCGAAAAATGGTGCGGGCTTGGACTCTGTGGGGCCGATGCAAGATGGACGGAAGATGAGGAGCTTCTCATCGGCTTGCGCTTCGTGGAATTGCTCCTTGAGAAGGCGCTCCGCCAGATGCTTGGCGTAACTGTAAGGAAAGGGGTGTCGAACAAATGTGTACTCGGGTGTGTTGCCATACTCGGCGAGGTCGGCAAGTTCTTGAGCAGCAGAGACGGAGGAGCCGCTGCGGATGGGGGTGATGTCCTCCTTGATGACTGCATCTGAGCCAAGGACATCGCCATTGGCAGTCTCCCGAAGGAATGCGCCAGAATAGGCTGTTGAAACATAAACGAATTGTGTGAGCTTGGGGCACTCGAGGGCCAGCTTCGAGAGTGCAATGGTGGGACGAATAATTTCGTCGGCTACCTCGCCCAAGGACTTTGAGAGGTTGATGGTTGAAGCAGCGTGGATGAAGAGTGATACATTGTCGCGAATTAATTGGACCTTGTCGTCGGCGAGGCCGCAGTTGGGCTTGGTAATGTCGCCGTCGAGGATGACGAGTTTGTTGGAGTTCTGCACAGCTTCGAAGATATCTGAAGGAAGGTTTTTGCGCCACAGTTTCCACAGACGGCTGGGAATGGTCAGTTATGGAGTACTTTGTTCAGGAGAAGAGATGATTCTTACGTTTCTCCGCCTCTGGCCAAGGCGTACACACAAGAGATGGAAGTGTCCAGCACTAGTCGGCTCAAGTGTACAGTACCCAGCATGCCAGTGGAGCCAGTGAAGAACATATGACGGCCATCATAGAAGTCATGGACTCTGTCGGTGAGAATGTCTGACATGGTGGCTTTGTGGGGGAGGGATTGTCTGTGACAGGTGTAGTAGGGACTATAGGGACTGTTGAAGGCGACCTTGAGCACCTTGGGGCGGATGAAGCCGAGTATTTACGGGATGAAAGGAAGGACGAAAAAAAAGGAATGAACAACTTTGCTTGAAACCCGCTAGCTTATATGAATGTAACAGATTACGAACCTGACAGAAACCCAAGAGTACTGGGACCCCGGATCTCGAGGCACAGGGCGAAGAGCGTACATATACCCATCTGAGCGTGTCTCGAGCAACTATTACACGACATCAAAGCACATCTCCTGCTGATGGCGCGAACCACGGATATCAGCGCCGTCGAACGCCACGAAACACACTAGTGGATGATCTGGGCTCAGGCGAACTCCTCATCGTGCCCGTGCGGGAGGCGAGCAAGTCGCTCACGAAACGGGTCCAGCGGGCGTGCTCAGGCGTTTTCGAAGAAATGGTCTGATCTAGCTGCATCTAATAAGGGCTAGTAGAGTTTCGTTTTGGAAAGGGGACGGTCGACCACAATCAACTAGGCAAGGTTGCCCCCTGTAGCGCCACAACGGCTCTGGAGCTAGCGACTCTCGTAAATCCTCCGGATGGCCATGGGAGGACTCGACCACGATGGGAGTGAAAAAACTCATGTTTTTTGCGATAGGGGTAGGAAATGATCTCCGCCGATCCGATTGCCATTAAGATCGAGCTAGATTACCCTTTGACACTGATAGATCCGAAATGTGATATCTGAGAAACGAAAAGACGAGACGGCTGCTCCCATTTTTTTATTGCGAGGTTCATGCCTGACATTCTGCTTAGAACGCGTTCCTTACTGAAACAGTGTCACGCCGTTTACGCAGCACGCAGCACGCAGCAAGAAATCCACCGTCTCCTGCGCCCAATACGGCCATGAACCCCGCCTCCTGAACCATTCTTTCCAGTTTGGCTCCCGTTCCTGAGTCGCTGGATGTTGGCGTGGTCTCGCCCGCGTAAATAAGTCGTGTTGGCGCCGCGCTAGTTCGCTGTGGCTGGTGGCTGGATGGCTCGCATCAGAACATGGTCGGAGCATCCGTCACAGGGTAGGTAGAACGGACTTGAACGGATGGGAATTCCAAGATTATGTTTCACGTCAAATCTTCGCGTAGCTGTAGTAATGTCTCAGTCTCAAAATTATTTTTGTATTTTAATTTCTTCTACGAAAGAATTGCAGATATGATGCGAAAGAATGTTGAGCGAGGAAGCAGGTATCGTGCTGCGTCCATGGTGAAACAACCATCAAATGGTCGCATTGACTCGAGCGAGTCCATACTGAAAAATCATGACTTGTGCACAACTCTTAGTGTACTCCAGTAACAAATTTGATGAATGGAGAACCGACATTAGTAGACGTCAGGCACAACTTGCATTTAGGCTACATTCATCTCCAAGGCTGGACATTACGGTGAGACAGTTCGTCGGGTGTGACTGGCCTGGAAAATGATTGGATGGCGGGAGCATCCGTTGTCGATAAACACGTCCAAGTGAAGAGTTGCATGCGCACGGGCATTAATTTTGGCTCTTCCGTCCCATTCGTTTTTCGTAGTCACACGCTCTATACGCGCAAAATAAGGGCGCCACAAATGGGGATTAGAGCAAAAAGACCGGGGAGGATAAATGTCATGGGAATAACTCACCCATTTTTGCGGCAGGGCAAGTCACTCTTTGGGGCGGGTGCAGACAAAACTGAGGGCGAAGAAGTTGATACGCGCTAAGATATGTAATTGATGTCAGGGTTTTTGGTGTGGGTCCTTGACAATTTGAGACGCCTCAATGTGGTGGACCTTTGACTCTTTCTCAATTTCTTTTCCAAGGCCAGGATGCATTTCTGTCTCCGATGTCAAGATATGCATCTTTTTTGAACTCCGCAGCCCTGACAACGGGCCATTGAAGATGCTCGACATCTCCTCCAAGCTATAGCCTCGGGTCTCGGGGAGTAGGAAGTAGATGACAAGGAGCCACTGGGCTAAGACTATGACAAAAAATATGTAGTACTTCCAGCCAATATTTTCCAGAGCAATGGGATTGACCATGTTGTTGAAAATGAGCGCAATGCTGTTGCAAATGAATACAATGCCCATTCCCTTTTGACGGGCATGGAAGGGGAGGATTTCTGCAGGGTAACCTGGTCGCATGATTAGAAGCGCCTCAGAATAATTGGTGGCGGCTTACTAAGAGAAAGAGGCGTGATTCCGACGGCATATCCGAGCTGGAAGAAAAAAACAAAGGCCAAAACACTGGTTGCGAGACTTTTGTCTGTCGTGTTTCTTTCAAATAACGCGGAGCAAATAGTCCATGCAATGAACGAAATGAGTATCACGCTCACTGCGAAGAGCCAAAGAGCTCTGCGCCCTACTCGATCTACAAGAGAGGTCCCACACAGAGCCACGACGAAATTGAAAATCTGCAAGATGCCATTAACTAAAGTCTGTCGCGTAGAGTCCCTGATGCCGATGGTGTTGAGAATTAGGGTAAGGTAGTAGCTGACTAACGCGTTGCCACACATTTGCGTCATGAATCCCATGTAGATGATCAAGGCAAGGCGTCTCCTGTCGGGAACAGTTTCCCAGAGCTGCGTGCAGAAATATAGGCGTTAAAAAAAAGGTCAGGAGGCAGATTTCATTTCCGTACATACCTTGGACCAAGGAAGTTTGGAGTACTCCGAATCTGTGGCAAGATACTCCTCAATTTGGCCGATCTGGTAGTCAACAAGAGGGCAATTCTCGTCACCACCACCATGATACTTGACAAGTATGCCGCGTGCTTCTTCCAAACGACCCTTGCTAATCAGCCACCTTGGAGATTCTGGCACCCAGAACAGCACCAGAAATTGAATGGAGGGCAGGAATGCCTGCAAAAGGGATGGAATGCGCCAGGTCCAAGTAGTTTTATTCATTCGATACGTCCCGAATACGGTCCAGCTGGCTATAATGGCGCCGACAAAGAAGCAAGGCATGATTAAGCTGCTGAGTTTGGATCGGTGGGAAGGATAAGCCACTTCAGTGACAAGTACCGGCCCGCAAACCATGCAGAATTCGATGCCGATTCCAATCAGAAATCTGGAGGAGACAAACATTCCGAGGTTCTGAGACGCGGCTTGGAGAGCGGAAGCAAAGATGAGGATAAAGCAGCCGAGCTGAATCGTTCTCAAGCGACCGAAGCGATCAGAAAACCAGACCACTGGCACGGCGAATACGATCTGGTGTGGAGTTAGCGATGTATCATCAATAAGGCAGCAGATGTCAAACAGGCGCAATGTTCAAAACAGCATTGGTGATTCCCAGCAAGGAAGATGAAGGATGGTTGAAGTAACTTTTCCATGTGTCCAAAGTTTGCAAGGAATTGACCATGGACGAGTCAAAGCCCATGCTAGCTCCACATAGAATAACGAAGACCAGACGGAGGTTCAGCGAGAGAAGGTGTGGGCTTGTCCATTTGACATTGGAGGGGAGCACATCTTTGAGCTCTTGATTGGTGGCGGTGTTTTGTTTGGGAGGCATTCTGTAAGCGTAAGAGGTGGTTTGAGAATATAATGGTGGAGAAGAACTGTGGGTTCATGTTGTCGCGATCAAACGGCATTGTACATGTATAAATACAACAATTACGATTGGTACACCTAGCTAGATCTGGTGTATTAAAAAAAACCTGGGGAATATGGGGTAGTGCGGGGGCGCAAGTTGGACCCTGGAACCAGGCTGCATATGGCCGCGGACGGATTTTGGCTGCAACTGATTTGGCGCCGACCGCGGACGGACAGACGCGTCGGAAGTGTCCGCGGATTCCCGAAGGCTATGGTAGTAGATGTGCAGTTATAACGAGACAATGAGTTGGACGAGGTTGACGAACATTGAGAAAGCCAAGTCAATTCCATTTTCTATTTGTCCTTTTACGAACCCAAATCAATCACAATGCCTGCTCCTTGCCAAATCGCCCGCAAAGAAATTGACCCCCCAACTATAGGGCGGAACGGGTACCAGGGTTTCCTGAATAAGTCTGAGATCCTGCCAAAAGGATCTGCGCCCTTCGGGGCCCGAGAACTGCCCTGCGATATCCTCGTGGAGCATGACGTGGGCATCAAGCTCCGCGATGGAGCCGTCATCTATGTAGACATTTACCGGCCTCCAGGCGATGCCAAGGTGCCTGCCGTCATGTCCTGGAGCCCGTTTGGAAAGAAGCTGAACGGAATAAAATTCCTCGAGATGATGACTCCGTACGACGTCGGGGTCCCGCCAAAGACACTCAGCGGATTGGAAAAGTTTGAAGGGCCCGATCCTGCCACGTTTGTGGACCGCGGATACGCCATCATCAACGCCGACACTCGTGGTGTTGGAGACTCGGACGGCATGTGCGTCATCATGGGCACCCAAGAGGGCGAAGATGGATACGACTGCGTCGAGGCCATTGCCAAAATGCCGTGGTGCAACGGAAATGTCGGCATGGCCGGAAACTCGCACTTGGCCATCGCGCAATGGTTCATTGCGGGACTGCAGCCGCCGTCTCTCAAGGCGATTGCTCCGTGGGAAGGCTGCGGAGATTTGTTTCGCGAGCAGTTTGTCCGCGGAGGCATCTGGGCGGGCAATTTCTTCGAGCACATCAGCAAGGTCATGATCCAGGGCCGCCACGGCATGGAAAGCTTTCGCAAAATGTACCGCCGGAGTGGCGGCGTGGGAAACCCGTACTGGTATGACAAGCGGCCTGACATGACCAATATCAATATCCCTACTTACGTCACGGCCTCTTTTTCGTCTGCACTCCACACCATGGGCTCTATCCGGGGATACATGGATGCCAACACGTCCAAGAAGTGGATCCGGTTCAGTCCCTACCAGGAGTGGCATGATATTTGGGCTGTCCCTAAGTATACGGAAGAGCTGCTGTCCTTCTTCGACTGCTATCTTCGCGGCGAAAAGAACTCGTGGGAGGAGACACCAAGTATTCGCATGACGACACTTCACTATGGGGACAAAGACGCGACAATTGATGAGCCACTCCAAAGTTACCCACCACCCCAAACAACAGACCGAGTTATGTATCTTTCAGACTCTGGTCTCTTGGCAGCGGCTGCCACCCCAAAGGCTGCATCTCTTGCATCTTATGATTCCCAGAAGGCCACCTCTTCAATATCGTGGAAATACACGTTTGATAAGCCCGGTAGGCTCTGTGGAATACCAAAGGCTGTTTTGTACATGTCGTGCCCGGATCACGATGACTTTGATGTGTACGTTGTGATCCGTAAACTGGACGTCAACGGGAACCGCACACTCTCCCTCAATGTTCCGTGGAGCACTATTCCACCGAACTCCATCCAGGAGATCCCGCAGGATAAAATTAGCGACATCCTCCTCTACGTTGGCCCCATTGGAATGCTGCGAGCATCTCATCGGGAAATTGATGCCTCCAAGTCTATGCATCCCAACTATCCCTTCCATCCTCACGCCCGTGTCGAAAAGGTACCCCAGGGTGATATTGTTAGGCTGGAAATTGGAATATTCGCAATGAGCGTCTCCTATGAGGCTGGAGAATCGGTGGAGATTGAGTTTATGGGTCAAACACCTCAGATACAGTCTTTCAAGGAGCTGGAAGGGAAGCTTGGAAACGAGGATAATCGAGGACGCCATCAGATTCACTACGGCGCCGAATATCCCAGTCACGTTATTCTCCCATTCTCTCAAGAATGAGCGATGGCCATACACTAGATAGAGTTTTCCACATAGAAATACAGAATGAGCTACCCATACCTAAATGGAAAATGTCTTGTCAAAACCTCGTGCACGGAAATGTGACTGTAGCATCCGATGTTCTGCACAGGATTTTCTTTCCAACTTGCAATTGAATGGTCCAATTCTTCACTACATCAGGGTATCTGATCAAGCAGAGTAAAGAACCGTCAGTAGATAGAGAGACAATAGTTTTGAAGTTTGTGTACAAGTGATCTTGGGATTCTTGATACCGTAGGTGACAAGATTGACTGTATTTTCAAGCAAGGCTCGCAATAGCCATCAAAATGAATGGATTACTAGCTGCTATAGAATTGCAAAGGATCAATACTTATCATACTACAAAAACAACAGTGTCATTGCAATTTAGTCTCGTACAACATTTCCACCTGCCCTTTAATATGGCTTCACACCAGCAAGCTTTAGCAGCTTGTCAGAATGCTCTGGCTTCTCCAGTGGCTCGTCTCGCTCTCCAGGACAAACCTTTCCATCGCGCATGGCCTTTCCCTGTCCAAAAATGTTGCAGTGAGGCCAGTGAGTGGTCGCTTCGTATTTGTTGAACAAGCTTGCCTTGAGAGCCAAGTCATCCGGCTTAGCAAGCTGTGCGGGGGTGTAGGTTGCGTACAAAATGGTACGAATGGTATCGCTCTCTGGAAGCTTGGCGTAGTGAACTGTGCGAGAGTCCCAAATAATGAGATCGCCAGGCTCCGCGTCTACCTTGATCAATGTGCAGCCGTGGCTCTTGAACCACTCGATATCCTCGTCCTTGAATCCGTACCAATCAAACTGTCCCGGGGCATTGGCATCTTTCGCCTTGGGAGGGTCTTCCTTGAAGAATCGCTCAAAGAGCTCTGAGCTGCCTTGATAGAGCTGAAGCCCACCATCTTGAGGGCCAGCCTCAGAGAAGTTTATAATACCCTGGGCACAAGAAAGACCCATTCGGGTAGGTGACTGGTCTACATGGGGCCATGGTGCCCACGGAACGTCCTTTCGGCCTGGAAGAGTGATGTTGACGGCGTCAAAAGATACCAATAGCTCGTCTGTTCCCCACAGCCGAGCGAATGGCTCAATGACCCCATCCTCGCTAGAAACTGTCTTTAGTACATATAACAAGGATCATACTTTGTGAAAAGAACTTACCATCGAGCGTCCCATACCCATTTCTCATGCGCAGCACAATAGTTTAGAATCATACCACCCTTCATCATCATGGGCAAATGGTCTTGATCCCAAGTTGCCTTGTCATCAACGTCGAAACCAAACTCAAACTTGGAAAGCCACTCCATAGCTTGGCGGCGATAATTTTCGGCTCGCTCTCTTGGAATGGCACCCTTGATGACGACGTAGCCCTTGGAGAAGAATTCGTCACGCCAATCTCCGAATGCCACAGTACCATTGGCCTGTCTCTCTAGGATATCAGTGACACCACCAACTTTGGTGTCCTCATATTGATGCATTTTGCCGTGGCTATTTTGGAGGTAGCCGTGTGCCGAACCGAGCCCGGCCATCTTCTGTCCTGTCATCGTAGGTTGGGCAACAGCAGCCATGGTGTGAATGCGGGTTCTGGTATGTTGAAAAAGATGAGGCAGAAGAGCTTATCTGATGGTAATGATGTATTTGGAAGTTAGAACCCGTCTAAGCGAGACTGCGAAGCCCGTAATTTATCCTGGATAGGGCGTCTTGTGCTTGCGCTGCACAGCGCGGTAAGCCACCAGACTCCGGCATCAACGGGATTCCGTGACCAATTCCAGCTCAAGCTTGGATTCTACGGAATGCCATCGGCGAATCGCTTTCAAATGCAAGTACCACGCCGAGGGTCACGGAAACCATTTCTGTGGACGACTTGGGATTTCGTATTCGGTTAGGTTCCTTTTGAGGCCCTGGGAGCTCAAGATTGATAATAAGAAGGGAATATAGTTCCTTCTAGTCCATGGTTGATCATCAAATCTCGTACAGAATGGAACCTCAGCACAGATGTCCATGGAAACAAGAAATATTTACATGTCACCAAGCCATCTCCGGTTGCAAAAACTCAACTTAAGTTGGCAACCAATTTGGTAATTTTCCCAAATCATGTAGAGACCAGTTGTGAGAGCCCACGATCTTGTCAGGGAATCATAATATTACTGTACAATGCCCGGTCTACTTTGTGACTCCGCACGATTTGGAGAAGCAAAAGACCCGCGTGTGCGAGAGCTCGATCTACCAACAGTTGCTTTCATAATAAGCGCAAGTAATGGCCATGTATAAATATGAACTGATGTCAAGAGCCATATGCCTCGTTGGATTTGCATGTCATCAACGGGTGACATTTAAGTCGCAAGCAGTGTTTCTAGGTCCTGGCACCGTCATGATCAACCATCGAAATTCTGTAAATTAATCGTTGCCAGTAAGAAAGGAAGGGAATTTAAAAAGTAAGCAAATGTATTTTTCAGATTCTACTACTCATCTCGCGATGGGATCAAAGGAAGGAGCAAGAAGGACTCATAGTCTCCGCCAGCGTGAAATACATGTTTTCCCTTGTTTTTGAGCCTCGGCTTTTCATCAAGTGCTCTCAAATGCGGCTTTGGATTGAACCCTGAAACTGTCAATCTGAGTTCATCCCCAGGTCGGATGATCCATCCGTAGGGCCAAATTCCAATATCCAAGCATACAACCTCTCCAGGCGAAAAGAGCTGTTCCTTAGAGTGAGTATAAATGGGGTCTAGGGGGGTAGAATTGTCCTGGTCCAGCTCTCGGTGGCTAGCACGTATACATCCCAGCGGCCCGGTGTCAAAGAATGACTCTCCATATGATGGATCATCTTCGTGCTTTTGAAGTAGCTCGTCACGGACCTTCTCGGGGTTAGACTGAAGCCGACCAACATCGGTCATAAGTGTCTCCAGAGCCTTTCCGGTCTTGGAGTCAAACTTTTGTAGTTGAGCAAATATATCCATATCATCGGAACCATCTGCCTCACCCCATAGACGAAGTTTGATGTATCCAACAAATTCTGTAGCCGTCGGAAACGAAACAGAAAAAACCGATTTGCCAGTAATTGCATCATGGCTAAAACTGGTCACTTCTTTAGTTGGATTCTGCGACATTGTCATTGTTTTGGCATCCAAGAAGAGTTTGAGCTCTTTCTGTCGAGCCAATGGAAATGAGCTCTCGGGTCGGTTGACAATGTCACGACCACCAGGAACCAAAACGCTGAGGCGCACTTTTGGAGTAAACTTCCAGTCGTTATTAATGTCTTTCAAGTACCAGTCAAAGAACCTGCGGAGATCTTCGACGCTTTGGGTGTCGTAAAGGTCTGGATTCTGGTTAGTATCACTTGCCAATTTTAAAAGACCAAGATACTTTTTACCTGGCCACTCGTGGTTATTGTGGACGCGGAGCCACTTCTCCTGGCTACTGCATTGCTGCCAGCCGCGGAACGTGCCGTACGTATGCACTTGATTCGTCCAACTGGCCACGATGTACAACGGGCATTTAATTTGATCGAGCCTAGCGCGATGGCTGTCCCAATAGTCGTTCCAAAGTGGATATTCGTAGCACATGGCAACCAAATCTTCAGCTGTGCTTCCAGTGGCACTCGCAGTATCCCCGCGAAACGTACCACTGGTGAAACCGGGATTAGGGGAGCCTGGAAGTTATGAATAAAGCGTACTTAAACCTGGAGAGCCGAATGCAACTCACCTCCTCGTCGTAGTGTATCATTATACAGATCAGAGACACCCTCCCAAGGTGCAAGGCAGGCCAGATGAGGAGGGTTTTCAGCCCCGGCAAACCACTGAGTCATCGAAAGATAGCTGTTACCAGCCATTGATACCTTTCCGTTGCACCAGGGTTGCGCGGCAAGGAACTCGATGATATCACAGTTATCCTCGCCTTCTTTCTTACAAGGCATGGTTACGTTGCCCGTTGACTTCCATGTTCCACGGCAGTCTGACCATATTATTAGTGAGCTGCTAGGGAAATTAGCGGGAACACTTACCAGTGTGTACAATTGCGTATCCATGCATGCACCAGTAGCCGGGATCCAAACCCTCAAACTTTTCAAGACCAGTGGTGGCAATCTTGGGGCATCCAAATCGCCAGGGCCATTTGTTGAAATTTCGCTTATTTGGCCTACCATTTTTACCGAACGGTCCACCCATAATAATGGCAGGACACACCTCGGATGAATTGGCTGGGCGAAATACGTCGGCGTAAATAACGACGCCATCTCGCATCGGGATTTTAACATCCTCCTCCAGTAGAATGTCCTCATATAACGGTCTATGACCATCCGCCACAATATTCCCAGCTTTAAGCACGCGTGATGTACCGGGTGCAACACTGGGCTTGTAATTATGCGCCTCCTCGTCCAGGACTGACATAGGCCTCTGGGCGACAGTAATGTTCTTGAACAGGTCAGTCATGATGATGGAGTATGTCAAATAATTCCGAATCGTTCAATCTAAAGAGTGTATCTAGACTTGAATGCGATAGTCGGCTTGCTTTGTTTGGCCGATATGACTTATTTAACAGTTGGGAAATCATTGCAGTATAACAAATTCAACGACGGCGCGGTAGCACTTCACACTAATCCCAAAGCGATTGGCATTGACGGAAAGCCGTCGGCGGATGACAAAACCCGAGGAATGCCGCGGAAAATGCAACCCCGCACAAAGCCAACATCCATATGCGGAGACTTCAGAAACGAGAATTGTCAGTCAATATATGGTGTCAATACACCAATGTTCTCTAATGAAAACAAGATTCCACTGGAAATGCCGAGTAGAACATATGTTTTCGTAGCGACGTCTGTCAGCAGATCATAATACCGCCCTTTATAATCGGGTACGATGCCAGGGAGTAGGGTTGTAGTGAGAGCGCAGTCAACGGATCTTTTTCTAAAGAAAAACGACCACTATCAGTGCTCTCAGATGGAAACATCCAAAACATCTCCTAGAACTTTGACTCAGGGTCATATGCTCATGTTATCGAATGTGTTTGGCAAAGGCTCTATTCTGATCTAACTTGTAAGAAGGGATGTATCTCGATACCACCATCTCGCTTATCCCTGTTCCCCCGCTTCCTGCTAGATCATTTAGTGGACAAGGGTGGCCGAGGCTTATTGACCCAAATGATGGGGTAATCATCGAACATTGTACCCTCAAAATATAAATGGATCTGAGGCTTTTAAAACCTCCTTGAAATTTCACTGTCATCTAGTCACAGCAAATAGAATCTGCTCCATGGAAATTCAGAACGAAGATACTGAACCTCAAGGTTCCACTACCACTCAAGATGCAATGCCAAGACCGCAAATCCACAGGTCACAACGTCGAAGACCAAAAGCTGTACGTGCTTTCTACCCATCAATTTCATTTACTCCTATTGGCCCAACCCCCTGTCTATTATTCTTCGATCTTGGAGTTAGCACGAAAGCTCACTACCAGGCCAGTGCGACTTCTGCTGGAAACGTAAGGTATGCCTCCTCATGGCGACTTTCTTCGGATATCTTTAATGAAGTGGGTTTTCAGATAAGATGCGACGGAAGAGCAGGGCGCTGTCATAATTGTGAGAGCTATGGGTCATCATGCACGACAACTTTGGTTGATGGTTCCAAGGCTGTTCGCGGAGAGGAAACGGTGGAGCTAGCCAGCACAGCCAAAACACCTCCTCTGCTGGCATCTGTCCCACTTGACCAGTCCTCCGATTTACAAGTACAAACCAGGAAGCGTGCGCGAGATATATCATGCAACGAAGAAACGCAACCAGCGCATAGGGCAACGCGAGGCGCTTGGAATTCACCTAGTATCCAATATTCAACCGGTCAGAATCGGTGGACCGATTCGCTTTCAATCTCCAGTCCATGATTGTCAACAGATGAATGCACAACGACCCCGCTTTCTCAGCAGCCACAGAATAGTGAGACAGGAATGACTTCAATGTCAAATGACCCCGAACTTGAAGGTGTCGTGACAATCGAGAATACAGCAACATGCGACAAATACAAATACGCTGGGAAAAACTCGACACAGGTTTTGGCCAAATCAGCTGAAGAGCTATTCATGGATCGGGATATACGCATTCATGTAATGGGCTTGTTTAGTCCTTGGCTGACTTCCTCCGAGGAAATTGGTATTTCAAAAAAGAGCTATTTCCCACTGGTAAACCATATGGATGCATTGAAATTCATCGATAGTAAGATAAGTTCTTTTTTTCTCCTCTTCGAAGGAGGCGGAGGGGAAAG
Source organism: Calonectria honghensis (assembly GCA_013403855.1). Taxonomy (NCBI): domain Eukaryota; kingdom Fungi; phylum Ascomycota; class Sordariomycetes; order Hypocreales; family Nectriaceae; genus Calonectria; species Calonectria honghensis. The sequence continues at coordinate 746,403 of VTGB01000014.1, forward strand.
CCACTCTAACTTGGGAGATTAGACTACTTTTCTGCCGTCGCAAAGTTATTACCCTTTCTTGATGAGCAGACTTTTAAAAATGACGTGGATCTGTTCTACGCCAAAGAATACACAGAAGATCCCGTAACGGCCAGTCATATCTATCTGGTAATTGCTATTGGCGCAAATTGCGACGCGTACCGACCAAAAGAATCAGAACGGCACTTTGAAGCGGCTTGGGGTTTGTACGGAAATGTATTGGCTGTTCCCTATCTTAAAAGCGTTCAAGCACTCTTACTATTTGTAGGTGCACCTCTGTATTGGTTCAATTATTGATTCTGACTGTCTAGACCATTCAACTTATGAATCTCAACAAAGAAGGGCAGGCTTTACTGTCCATTGGGACGGCTGTGCGAATCGCTCACTCCCTAGGTCTGCACCGCGCGTTGTCGGCTCACAAGCACTGGCATGAGAGAGATTTTGTACAAAAAGATTACAACTTTAAAAGTTGTTTGTGGTGGTCATGCTACTGCCTCGAAAAGTACACCCGTGATTCTATTGATCCGTTTACTTAGCTCTAATCGAGAACTAGGAAGTTGGCATTCGAAACAGGCCGACCATCAGTCATTTCAGATACTGAATGTGATGTCACACATTCCGAAGTAACTTTCAGCCCAGGGACAACCGATGAGAGTAATCCGGAAACGAGATCCGCTGTTGAGGCATCGGAGCAGTTTACTAGACTTTGCAGGATTCTTTCTGAGATCACGACACGACTTTTTAGCAAGGTTGGAACACCAATCGAAGAATCTTCATTACTAGACGAGATTGAAGTTGTTGATACGATGCTGGTTGATTGGAAATCAAAGTTACCACATCAGATGCGCCAAGAGGCTGAACTGCTGGATCTGCAGATTGACAGCACATCCATCATATCTGTCTTTCTTCACTGTATTCATTGCAATGCAATGCTGGTTATTCATCGAGCTGCTCTCTTTGGTACCGTGCCTGCAGAGCTTCGCAAAAACAGAAGTCGGAGGGTGATTAAAGCCGATTCAATTTGCTTGAATGCAGCTAGGACCTTGGCCAAAGCCATAAATGAGCTGGTAAACACTCGGGAGAGTTGGTTCATAATAGGGTCAATGCACTCACCATTCTTCCCCAATTAGCACCACCGCTAATATCCTTCAGATGGACGATGCCGTACTGTCTCAACGTTGTCTTTGTGCTGTACATTGCATTGATGAGAAGCATGGCACGGTGCTTTTCGCGGATTAACCCTAAAACGGCCGTCATTTCTTCGTTTGAGCTACTGTTGGATTCTCTCTGTCACGCCATCCAAACGGCCAAAGGGCGCTACCAAAGTATACAGGATAGGCATCGAAAGGTTGAAGGACCGCGAAATGCGCTCCCGCAACACGAGCTATTTGGTTCACTGGGCGAAGCACAGAGTTCCACAGATGGAACAGACGGAAATGAGCTATGGAACGTCGGACAATTATTTGGATATCAAGACTTTTTCAGCATGGGAGGGGAAACGGATTTTACCAATTTTGCGCAACTATGGACAAGTGACCTAGTATCAGAAGTAGAGCGTGGGAATTTGGCAGGTGGATCTTGATTCGCCTTGAGGGGCTCACGGTTATTTTCCAGCTACCTTGTTCAAACATTCACCTCCGGGACGTTTTGCCTTCTGGTGGTCTCAAAAGCTAGTACCTTGTTGTTTACAAATGACACTTCTGGCTCGCCTTGGTTCGCATTTTGATACCTTGACCTCCCGGAGGGTCATCGGATATTTAAATAGCGAATCGCGTCTACCATCTGAAGTCGGCGAAAGAAGGGTGGATGCAGCTTGCACATTATCAGAGTGCAGAGCCAAAAGGATACCTGCGCCACATATCCTTGAAGGTACAGTTTCAGCCTCAATCGCAATGTCTAGCTCATTGGTTGCCAACCCTGCCAGCTGAGCTGCTGGTACCATAAGGCAAGCTGGGAGCCTGGTATGCAACCCAGCCGTTGAAATATATTGCCATACCAATGAGGATTGTAACCTGGGCCGTGCTGCCACGTTGTCCACGCGGCCACCTTTTCGGCTCTTCTCGGTCTCACTTTTGATTCGGTATCCCCGTTATGCGAGGTTAAGTCCCATACGTCGTGGGATTTTGGCCTTTTTAATGCTCATGCCCACCTCTGTTGATCCCCGATCCCTTCCTGCTCTCATCTTCAAATTTAAAAGCCAAAGCTTACGATGACCAATCATCTAGAAAAGCATAATACTCCAGCAGCCCCGCCCGATCTCATAGTCGGTATCGACTTTGGCATGACGAGTAGGCTTGATACACCATCCACTCAATGTTTTTGATGAGTAACTAATATGTTGTAGGAACCGCTGTAGCCTTTGTCGCTCCAGTAGACCCGAATATCTCGGTCCTTCGTGAGTGGCCAGGTAAGTTGAGTCAAATACTCTATCAGTTAGGGGAATGACGGGGGGGTCAGAGAGACGCCGGCGACGGTGTATCCCGCGGACTGTGGTGCCGAAGCACCGGACAGAGCCGTGCATTACGGCGGAGCCGACATGGCAGACGGCGAGAGGATCCTATCTCGTTTTGCCAGGAAATGATGTCAACGTAGTCCATCCCTGCCCATTGTATGTTGCGAAATGGTTGCCGCTCTCAAAGGAGCTTCTGGATCGCTTCCAGCGTCCACTGCCAGTGCGACCTCCGAGTACACAAGGAACACGGCAAAACGCCGTTTGGGAACCGGTCCATCAACAACAACAAACTTCAACTCTTATCCAAACAGCTTCCTCTTTTTTTCTCCCATTTTTATAATCAACAGACTACTTTGGTCTTCCTTTAATTCCACCTTCAATATGCAGTTCAAGACCCTCCTCTTCTCTACCGGCCTCGCCGCCGCCGCTCCCTAGGCCGCCGACACTGCCGCTGCTACTCCCACTGCCACCAGCAGTGCCGTTGTCACTCCCGACGCCTTCAGCCTCGTCTCCATCCACTCCGGCAGCGACGTTCGGTACAGCCCCTTCCAGGCCGCCCTCAGCAGCATCCTCCTGCAGCTGCCCAGCACCAACGCCACGTTCGACTCTGGCGCCAGCAACGACGCTGCCAACTTCTACATCAGGAACAAGCAGCTCTTCCTCTACAAGACGGACATCCCTCCCCAGCAGATCTACGTCGACCGCTCCGGCATGGCTACGTTAACACCAAACCAAGCTTCCACTCAACTAAGAGAACATATGGCTAACAAGATAATTCACAACAGACCAGGGCAAGATTGGCTACATCACCGGCGCCCAGTCCCCTCCCCGCAACGCCGAGCTCGAAGGCTGGGGCATTGACGGTGCCAGCTTCGTCGCCTGCCCCAACGCCATCCAGGACGCCTGGTCCGTCTGGGTCAGCACCGGCGTGGCCAACCCCGGTGGCAACACAGACTGCGTTGGCATCAAGGCCCGAGTCGAGGCTGTTGCCAGCCCTGACAGCTGCCTCTATACTGAGTAAAATGTACCTGCAGCGTCAGTAGTGTTTGGATTATTTTCGGCCGGCCTCAACTTGGTAGACTCGTACCAACGTTTAGATAATGAACGTAAAAGTAATAATATATCATGACGCGCTCGTTTATAGAGAACAACTAATTCTATTTCGCTTCTATGATTGCTGAATTTTGAATACTGTACAGTATGAGGACTTTAAAGTTGCAGTTACAGTATAGAGCATTTCGCTTAAACGGGAAATTCATTGCAATATTTGTTTATTACATAAACTTAGTATTATTCGAGCTTGGGCTGGGATTACCTGCAAAATTACACTCTGTGGAGAGCAACGTCTAGTAAGATGACGAAAGACATGTTTTTTTTTTTCGGGGAGAAGGATTAAATTGTGCTATGTGTAATAACTCCCGCCTGAAATCGATAGCCCTTGCAGTCATGTGAAACCTGACGTGCTACCATGTGCGATCAATGCTTGCACGATTCTTCTCACCTTTATTTACACACTAGGAGTGCATAACAAACATGCAAATTTCAAGCGCCGCTTTTTACTCACCGAAAAGTTCAGCACCTAATAGGTAGCCAGCTGTGGAAATCCACAATCAGGGATGGTATGGCTTAGAAGCCCGTTGATGGTGGGTTTGCGCGTCGGTTAGAATAACCAAGGTCTCCTGAAACCCGCACTTTTTTCATGAAAGTGAATCACGACCCTCAGAGTTTCCAACAGGCCATTGTTCGTGGCCCGAACTTATGTCTCCACACGCCGATCCTCAGTTGAACAGTCACGTGATCAGTCAATTGCCCTGTAGTTGACTAGCACGTAAATATAAGACATATTAAAGGGCATGGAAATAACATCGTCACTGTGACATCGCAATGTTCTTGGTGCTGACCGGTTTGCTGTACCGTATTATCTCGCCAAATCCGACCATGAGGTGGAGACGATTTTGTCTCCATAATTATGAAAAGAACCAATCAACATTGTGATCAGAAGCCAAAACGCGGGGGAAAAAGCAAAAAGCTGATCCACTCCATGGCCGGATTTTGCGAGATAATACGGTATATACAATGTGGTGTATTGTGGTACAAATTGATTACAATACGGCTTGGTACCACCCCTAAATTGGCAATGGGAAAATATGTAGATACTTTACCTACGTCAAGACTATTTCTAGGCTCGGTCGAACATTTCGGAACCCGACATGGCTGCGCGGTGTTTGCAACCCTAGCTAGGCGAGGTTGAGGGACCGATGTAAAATTTTAAGCACTGTGGCTGCACGTAAAATTAGACAGTAGCAGCATTTAGCAATGTTGTCCACATTGGTCCCGCAATGTTCTTAACACTCAAGAGTGTTCCGGCCTTTGCTCGCAAATCCAGATCCAGGACCAACTTCAAATCCGATAAATTGAAGCCTTTCCCCTCGCTTCCCGAAACTATCCGTGTCATTTTTATAGCTGTTTGTATTTGTCGGCGGTTGAGCGGATAGTTCCCGAGTTTCTCAATGTTTCCTTAGGGAACAGAAGCATCATGAGGCTTCAGGGTCGTTAGAAAATTGCGCCAAATCTAGGCTCTGCCTTCCTACGTTGGATCCGGATACTGCAACCTGATGTCTATACGTGATTCAAACGCTCTGTCGATCATAGCGATGCGGTTAGTAGTTGGGATCATGAAACCGTCGTAGTATTCCAGGAGTCGGAGAAAGACTGAACCAATATCAGTTTAGAAAGCAAAATACATGCTGGGTATACTGTTTACTAAAACCAGGCTTGTTGTACTGAAGGCTATATGTAGACCGAGCCTCGAGAAATACATGTTATGAACTACGCCTAACCTCGTAGTGCTTAAAATGATAGTTAGGCTTATGGCCAGATTGTTATACTTAAGACCAGACTATTATGGCTATTTCTAATCAACTATCCTAGGTTATAATACTAACTCAATGTATCTAATTTCTTTATCAACTTTTGTTGAAATTTCTTTAATTTCAGATGACTGGAGGGCAGAACTTTTGTAAAAGTCTCAAAGGATTCTTGGTAATACTCCATCGCCTCTTGTCTTTTTCCACTAGTCCAAAGTATACCAGCAAAATCACACAAAGTATCAGCTACCCCGGTATGCGGCTGTTTAAATGTCGCTTTCTTAGCCTCAAGCACTTCTTTTGCAATCTTCATGCTTTCCTCCAAATACTCGTCGCAATCTTTGTACAAGGAAAGCGCAAGAGAAAGCTCCATTCTGATCTGAAGATGGAAATGAGAAGGTTGACATTGTTGCTGATTGAGCCGGAGCGAAAACCAATCGACTTTTCTCGAGAACGCCAACTGTTTATGATTCTTCTTGGACATGCCCTTACTTTTTGCGTAAGTGCTATTTGCCCTTAAGACATCTGGATGAAGCTCCGGTGTTGTAGACCATTTGCGTCTCATATCCCGATATCCCTCCATCACTTCCCATAAGTACTCTCTTGTCTGCTGTCGTGCCGAGTTTGAATCCAAAAGGACACGACCCAAATGTTCATGCAGGGCGAGATCACCAGGTTGTATGTCTTCCGTCAGACCAAACAGCCATAGTCGCAGCTGGTCATGAGCCGCGACAACCTTTTTTCCAGATGGAAGCCCTGATTTGGAGCGCCTCGACACGTACATGTGATATTTGGCGTAATCACGCATGGGCTGATCTTCTGATTTAGTCTCATCGTCGAATAGACCCCTTGACTCTTCCCAGTAATCCTCTCTGTCAAGTGCGATGCCTATGTCTGAGAGCGCAATGGCAAGCCTTGTCCTAGAGTCAGATGTTGTTGGGTGGCCTGGCTCGAGAGAGTCCGTCGCAGTGTCCAAGACCAACCGGTGAGCCGCAATACAATCGTCAAAAATTGACAGATCTTCTTTTGAGAAACCATGAGAACCACAAAGAATTTTCGACCATGCAGCGTACAAGTCTGCTTTCAAGCGCAGTGCTTCGAGTGCAGATTCACCAGCTACCGCACGAGCTACTTCGACAGCTTTGTGAACGAGCTTGTGGGCCTCTTCCAATCGGGATTGGTCTTCAAATGTAGATCCCATATGAATCAAGAAAAATGCAAGCTGACATCGAAGTTTTTGTATGGTAGTCAGTTGCTCCGGGAATCTGGATTCAAAAAAAAACAAAAATCCCGCGAATTCACCGATTCCTTCATGGACACATTCGGCCCGAGAAAGGGTCCAAAATAGCGAGACAATTTGACGCTGAACATCTGGTTTGCCGAAAAAGTCTTTGCACAGGCTAACCAACTCTCTTTGGATCTTTGCTGGTGTTTCAAGCGCTTCCTTTCCATGAAGACTTAAGCTGCCTGCTAAATCTGCCGCAAAGCCCAAAGAACGAAGATGAGTATCACCAAATGTCTCTCTTCTGATTTCAATAATCATTTCCATAGGTTCAGTAACATCGCCATGCTGTGGGTACTTTGATAGTGCAAACGAGTGAGCCAGCAAAAGTGAAAGCATTTCAGAGCTGGCGCGTTGATATAGGTTGGAGGCCCTCAGTTCAGTTTGCATGATGAGAGCTTCCTTGACTTGTTCGTCTGTCCCGAGTGAAATCACGCTGGCATATTCTTGTTTAGCCTTCCAAACCCGACGGTCCCCTTTCTTGTCAGTTCGAGGCTGTATGATATTGGCTTGCCTTCTCCTCTTAAAAGCCGCGTATCTTCCGAGATTGCTCCTTGCCTGTGTTCTGGAAGATGGCTGATTGTTATTCCCAGCCTCGTTGTCATGCATATTGGATCCACTTGTATTTAGCAATCCATCCTCGATACCACCGTCTGCGTCACTTCCACTGTCGTCTTCATTGTTGATATTGGACTCGGAACTGCTATCACTGTCATTGCCACCAGCATTCCCGTCCTCAGAAACTTTCGAATTTCCGCCAGCAGTTCGTTTTTGCAGCTGTATGACATCCAAAAGAAGCTTTGCTGCGTCGCTTACTCGGTTGCCCGTGACCAGAGCCCATGCCAGGGTGTTGGCAGCGGCGATAGTAGACTTCATCTGACGTCGAGAAGACGTATCCCATCGCCAATACTCTGAATCTCCACATCTAATCATTTCAATGGCCTTTGAATCCAAAGCTTTATCCAATTCTCCGGCTTCCACGAGGAAGCGCAGAAGATCAGTTCTTTGTTTCAAAAGCCTTCCCCACTCGAATTGCGATGGTTTGGTTTTACGCATGAGAATTCCTTTTCGCGATGTTAAGTCGTTTGAAGATCCCGGGATAGATTCGAGCTCCTTGATTGCTTCAGCCAATTTCCCCTGGTTCTTCAACGCAAATACGATATTGATTCGCGTTTCAATGCCACCCTTTGTGCGTGGCTTGAAGCCTCGCCGTACAACATCGATGGTGCGTAGATATTCTTCCACACTTTCCGCGTCTCTATAAACATGTTCTGCGTCTTCGTACATGTTGTATTTGTCAAAGAGGTTTCCTAAAGTATTTTGTAGTGGGATCGCCGAAGACGAAAGGGACCTTTCTCCCGTCTTCCCCTTGATTTCCTCCCTGTATCTTGATATTGTGTCAGTGATATTTTTGGAGTACCCGTAATCATCAATCAGCTCTGCAACAAATTCGTCTGAAGAATTGTACAACCTCCCATTCAGAAGATCAAGTCCTGGGACATGGCGGTCCTCCCAGAAGTCAACTTCTCTGCACAAATCTGCCACGTTTTTGGCCATACTAATCTGAATCCAGTTTTCATATGTATGACTCGGGTCCAGAGACTTTCCAAATGCAGCTCGATGACAAAGTGCAAGTTGAAGAGCTGCGCGTTCCTTGCAAACATGACATTCTCCAACAGGCTCTTTTACTCGATTGATAAGGAACTTAACTATCTCCTCACGCACAATATAATGTTGGCGGTTCAAAATAGGGAATAGTTCAGGGAGCTTTGGGCTTTGTTAGCTCTTGGACTGCAACGGAATGAGTGACAGCTCACGTTTGGAATCGGATGTTCCATATATCCAAATGATACAAAGGTCCCTTTCCCAACTCTGTATCGATCTCTTGTCCTATATTGATTCCAGAAAAACACACTAATGACCCCCAAAATTGGCAATAGGAGTATTAAGAATACGACTCGAATGATAACTTGAACTCGGTTGAGCTTCTTCAAACGCGCAAGAACAACGCATAGAAAAATTGTCAAACCCAAGCAGGTCATAAATAGTAGTGTCAAGCCAATTGATATCTTGCGACTACGTTGAATTGATACAGGGAAATTACCGGGCACATTGAATTCGGCCTTGTCTGATCTTAAAATCGATAGTGACAACAGGCCCGATATATACTGTCGTTGGCGGAGAGCATATTCTCTGAAACCATTTATGGCGTCCTTAGAATAGGTCAATAAAGTATGATAGTGAGGTTCAGCGTGACTATAATTTTCAAGGATGTTAGTGTTGAACCAAGATATTTAGGAAAGCAGACTTGCCTTTGCTCCCATTTTCGAAGAATGGAGGTAAGAATCTTGGTCAGCCCGGCAACAGATTGCCTTTTCTCGTTATTATTGTTGTAGGATGAAGCAAAGAATATCTGCAGTTCAGGTTCAATACGTTGGATGAGTTCAGATATCGATTCTCCGTCTGGCTGGTTGATAGTGCGATTTCGCAACTCGTCAAGTGCTCGCTTTAAATCGAATTCTCTGAAGAGCCCTGGGATATCGTCACTGGGGCGTTGTGAGAAAATAAGCCACGCGCAAAGTTTTCCAAAGGAGTAAACATCCACTTTCTTTCCCATGGCAATGGTGAAAGGTTCTATAGGTTGATTGGGGTCAGTATCCTCCTGCTCTGGAGCTCTCCACTCCTTCGTAGAGCCTCGTAAGCCGATGATATCGGAATCAGCTGCTCCGAAGCATACGCAACCAAAATCATTGACCTTGGCAACCAGTATGCCCTTTTCTTTGAATATTAGGACATTTTGCGGTTTGATATCTGTATGCACAATATCTATCACATTACACGAGGGTTAGCGACGAACAGGAAGGAAATACAAAGGTAACTTGCTGAGTCTATGCATTGCTTTGATAGCTTGTCCAATGTCGACACACAGCCGCAGACGGTCGCCAAACGGCAATATCGAAGACTTTGTCATGAATTCCCACAAGGAACCATAGCGAGACTTCTTGAATCCTAATTGAGGTTGAATTCGGATGAACTTATCCCCGAAGAAGTCGGGCTTCCACGTTACTCCAAGAAGTTGTGGCATATTGGGGTGCTTTCTCAACTTCGGATGTCGAAGCACGATAATCTCTGCGATGAGACTTTTTGTTGCATCCGAATCCGACTCATTGAGATTACAACTTGCTCCTTTGAAGACGATACCTTCTCTGCCACCCAGTTTAATGATCCGGGTTCTGTCCCCCATCGATATACTGTCTGACGTGTCAGGTTCAAATCCCAAGATTGGAATTCTCATTCGTTGGACTATTGCCAAGAAAGAAAGGAAGTCACAGTTGTGCATGTTTTTGAAAAGGCTTCCCTGACTTCGACATGTTACAGTGGCATTGCCAGTTGGTTGCACCGCTGGTTGGTGACTTGCAGGACCTACATTGTCCAGTGCAATGCCAATCTCTGGGTCATTCACCAGGAGTGCTTCAGTGCTTGCCATGATGTGTAGGGGCGACATAGTTGGCATATGAGGTAGCTCAGTCAGTACACTTTTCTTTTCAAGGAGAGCGGGTTTTCCCGGTAACTATGCGGTCCAAAAAAAAAGGAAGGAAGGACAATAATGCGGGTGATTGCGGGGAGTGGGAAAGGGATTGCGCGAATGGTTGGTTATTTACTAGGCAAAATGCGGACTACAGTGCGAACTAACAATACGTATCTCTAATTCCAAATTTAGACAGCCTTAAACTGAAAAAAGCGGCGACGCGTGGCCTGTCCAACTTCACATGCCCCCAACTCATGCGTCTCAAGGGCAGTCCAATGTGATTGCTTTTTGTCAATGTACTGAGAACTGGCTTCATCAAGGGACGCCTTTTGGCATACTATTCCGTTCGGAAAATACACTTTTATTCGAAAAAAATAACCAAATTTTACGTGAGAATCCTGTTCAAGTCAAGAGATGTTGATGTTGGCACGACTTCTTTTGTTCCTAAAAGTGACAGATCATAGTGATGTCACGTCGCGGTAAATAACACCCATTACCGCCAATGTCACCCCTGTAAATACCCCTGTCGAAAAATTGTGCGTTGTGCAGATAAGCTCAGTGTAACGTCCTCAAGGTAACCACGCAACACCCCAGCCAGTTGATTCATCAAAGAAAGAACCGTGGCATCTTGCTGGAGTGGAATGTACTTGGAACCATGATAGGTTTGAAATGAGAATTATGATGGGAATTGGAGACTACCAATGACAGACTCATATATCGCGTAGGTAGTTACCAATCCTGTGCCGCCCTTAAGCGTTACAGGCAGTGAGTTTATTGACAACGCGTTCTTCAAATCTGTTCGCTTCCCCAGGTGATGAATTTAGGCAAAACTCAACAGCACCACGGTACTGATTTCCCATTAATGTGCTAAGCTGAGGTGCCCATTGTGATAACCAGCGCGATTGAGCAGTCGCTCCTATCATTGCCGGAACCATGTCCTCAGCCGTTTGCCACATTCCAATTTCAAGCAAGACAATTCCCATACTGTACCAATCATACTCTGGGCAGAAGCGCTCGTTTGGATGCTTGTCCAAGTGCTTGGGGTGTTGATAGAGCTTCTGGGTATAATCGCGAGGGCCTGCTGTGGTGAAAGCGTGATCATCGCTTTCTCGGGTGTGATTGAAGCCCACAAGATGAGGCTTCTCTAGGGCGGATTGAAGTTCAACCTTCACCTTTTTTTCGTGTGTATCCATTAAGCTTAACCCAGATGATCTTGGCTCGGACACATTACATTGCGGTGGAAGAGGTGGGACTGGTGGTATCGAATGCTCGGGCGTGGCGGCTTGCCGCTGGTTTTGGCTCTTTCGGCTTCTTGAGCGACTCAAAAGCCGCTTCAGCCTTGCTCTTTTTCCTAGAGTAGTCTCAACTTTTGCTTCCGAGCTCGATTGAGCTCGACTATCCAGGGGCGGGGCCGGCAACGAAGCAGACGCAGCAGCGGCATCAGCCACCCTGGGGACTCTTGTACGGCTTCTTCCTCTGCCCTTCCGCTCGCTGAGAGGTTCGGGGAGCAGCTTCGCGACAGGAGCATCAAAGAAAAGTATGTTGTGAGCAGATATGTTTTTATGCAACCATCCAGCCTTGTGGAAGGCCGAGATGCAATGAACGAGAGCCGATGCCAGCTTGAAGATAGAGCCAAGATCGGGTCGTTCAAAACTACCAATAAGTTCTTTCAGCGTGAGCGGCATTACTCCATTTTCTGAATCGTCTGGAAACTCGTACATGAGCCCAATGCAATTTTGAAATGGGTCATGGAAGTATCCGATGCAAGTGAGAACACAGAAATACTCAGGCATGTCATCCAAGTGCCCGTCCGGGAGCCCGCCACTGAGAAGGGTGGCCAGTCTTTTTGCGCGCCTTTCAATAGATCGCCAGTTTTTTTCTCGTTCCCCAACAAGGTAAGAAACGAACTCAACTAGGACAGTCTTTTGATCGTTGCTCTTGGGGTCAGTCACGTCGGCAAACCTGTGAACTCCTCGAACTTCCCGAGTACTGATAGCCTTATCGAAGTATAATAACTTTCCAACCCGTTCCAATTTGCTATTAGCCTCCAGCTCTATTGACATGAACTTGAATGCTGCAAGCCGGGCAATGTTTGAGTATCGACTGCCATCCAGCGCTTCCCACATTGTGTGGAGTTTTGTTTTGTCGCTGCTGCTTAACAGTCGCGATTCCAGAAGGTCTTCCATTTCACCGTGAAGTTTACCGTTTGAAAGCTTTTGGACTTCCCACAGCTTATCAATAAGTTTTCTCAACCTCTTGTATACTGGCCATGACTCAGATTGCTCTGATTTCAAGATTTCGTCGAGGTTTTGCACCTCCGTATAGATTTCAGGCAGTTGCTGATTGACTTGATCTAGCTGTTCGGACGACCACTTCTCCCAGTTTCCTTGAGACAGCTTCAACTCGGGAAAACTCTCATCATCTTCTAAAAGTGAAGAGGACCATCCCCAGATAAGCAAACGGTCTTGCTCAACCTTTAACTCAAAAGATGGGTAGGTTTGTTCGAGTGACGCGAGTGCCTTTACCACTTCGCTGTATATTACATTTTGCGATTGGAAGAATAATTCAAAAGTGACCTTCTTGGCGCCAGGTCTGTCTTCGGGCTTGATAGCCAGCATCCGTTCAATCAGTGGTCGAAATCCGGTCTTGCTTAGGCGTTCGAAGTCTGGGCGGTCCAACCATTGTGGTATTGCTTGGTTTGGGTTCCCCAGGCAGTGAAACTTTGGAGCTGTGTATTCACCAAATTTTAGATGATGCCTATTGAACTTTTCCCTGAGATTGGTGAATTCGTCTGTGAGATCTTTCCCGCCAATATGATAGGTAAGAACCACTAAGATGATGCACCCAAAAGACCAGATGTCGCTTGGTCGGCTGATGATGCCGGTTTCGAAGTCACCGTCCTTCACTGGCTCACACTCAGGTGCCATGTAGTCTCCCATCCCCTGTTTAAACGTAGTTTTTGATGTCTCATCATTAATGCGAGATAAACCAAAATCTGCCAGAAGTAATATCCCCTTGTTCACCAGAACGTTGGATGGCTTCAAGTCGTAGTGACACCCCATTCGCTCCATCTTCTTCCTGTCAACATAATTGTGCAGATGCTGAATAGCTGAAGATAGACCGTAGAGCTGCTGAAATAGAGCATGGTCACTCGGGAACTGAGTGTTCCATGTTTGCTTTGCTTCTGTCTTCAGTAGCTCAGAGAGATCGGTCTCCGCAACTGGGAACAGAAAATTGTACTCTGGTAAATCCTTGTCTATGGTGTAGGATGCCAGAAGACGAACAATGTTGTCGTGTCGAAGTATCTGAAGCATGGATAAAATTTGTTCCTCGTTCTTGTACTTTTTCTTCCGCTTCGCTTCTGCAACAGAAGATTTGTTTGTGCGTATTTTCAGAGTTTTCTGCACAACTTGAACATCTCCCTAGTTCCAGTTAAACAATGGCCAGTTTATTGAAAATATATCTCTTACAAGTCCCCCAGCCAGGTCTGAGAAGCGGTGCTGATTTCCAGCTATAGTAACAAGAAAGACGTTCCCAAATCCACCCTCACCCATGGGCTTAGTAGGCTTAACGAATGGTAACACCGTTTTCTGTTGATAGGTCCTATGCGTAATACCTGGTTCAAAAACCACCGGTATGACAGCCCATTGCTTCTCGTAAAAGTCAAAAGCTGTAGCTTTGCTGTCGAGGATCTCTTCCAGGTGGTCTCGCTCAAACGGAAGTTGGGAATCTTCAGCCCGGCCTTTGTCCACGAACTTCAAAAATGAGACGATCCTTTTACATCTGATCAGGGTGGCCAGTATTTTGTGCGCGCCTGCCTTGGCTTTGACAATGCAATCATTTACCTGATGATCCTCAAGCTCGGATTCTCTGAAGCATTCCTCAATGACGGACTCCGATAGGATCTTGGACAGCTTTTCTTCCGGCAGGTATAAATTATCATCTGCAGTGCCAGTCAAAGCCTCTGCAATTCTGTCTTCAAGGTCATCCATAGATAGATTCTTCTGTGCGAATAGCTGTAAACAAAGAGACAAGCCAGGATATCATTTTAGAAGACAAAACGGAATTACTAATGTAGAAATTCTGGGATGATCAACTGCATCAAGTAAGTTAAAATAGGGTCGGGCTCTCAAAATCGATATGCCCTAGACAATGCGATAACACATGCGGAATCCAGTAATGAATTTGTCAGGCTACCATTAGGGTATGTACTCGGCCCCTCTGTTAGGCAGCTTCTGACTTGTACATTTCTCGACCCCTGTTGTTTGCCTTGCTTATGCCCCTGATCAGCAGGCATAAAATGCCTCATGAGGAGCCATACCATTCATACATTGATTGTTTTGCATGCACTCGCCCCCTCTCTCAGACAGCTTCTGACCTGTACATTTCTCGACCCCTGTTGGTTGCCTTGCTTATTTTCCTGGTCAACAGGCATAAAATGCCTCATAAGGAGCCATACCATCCATGGACTGACTGGTCTACACGTCGGTTGGGTGGGGCGCCTAACCAACGAGTACATGGACTTGTCCCCTCTCTCAGGCACACCTTTCTCGACCTCTGTTGATTGCCTTGCATAATCCTAGTCAGCAAGCCAAAGGATTTCTTATCAGGAGCCACATCAAGGCGAATCAGCCTCCACATCGTCCAGGCTATTGCGCAGAATGCTATCTAGTCACGCCTCGTGCCTTGTGGCAGTTGCCTGTTGTGCTGATATTCCAAGATGGACGTTGTAAAATGACGCGTAGGCGGTCAATATGAGGTTTGTTTGAACTTCACGGCTTTTTTTAACTTCTGCCACGGCCCAGGCCCTCTCGTCATCACACAAAAAAGCAATAACCCCGCGATACCATAAGATTACGCTACACCAGACAAGCAAAATAACTTTGGGAAATACCTACCATGGCATCCACAACAGTTGTTACACAGATTATTGAAATGAGATACATCGATAAGAAAAAGCTCATTAAATACTGCACGGGCCTGTGGAAGAAAGTCAACATTCAGGTAAGCAGATCGCCATCAACAGACCGTGATGTGATTTAGAGGTGCTGAAAAAGAAATCAATATCAGGAACGTGAACCAAATTACCACATAACCATTCCAAGACTTTTGACTGAGGTAAGTTAGTTCCTTTTTAATTGAGATTGTTGATAAGAGTTAACCCGATTTAGGCAGAACTGGAAGCCTTAGAGCCTGATGAGTAAATTCATGGTCCAGTTCAATGGAGCAAAATCCCCAGACTTCAGGTAGCATTTATCGATCTTCGCCCATTCCAACACTGCGTTAAATCTTTAGTTCCTCTAATACAAACAAAACAATCCCGTCCCAACTGCTCAATCATCTTTGACATCGCTTTGATCCAACATCCACTATGGACTTGGAATGCCTAGAAGATGGCGACCGTCTCCGCCAAGACCTCCGCCATGATGCCAAACGGCTTTGCACCCCCGCAAACCTGCCGTGTGAAGTCTTGATATGGCCCAGCACAAATTCATCTGGTCTGCTATGTGTTAAAGAGGAAGACAAGATAAACAGACACCTTGAAGTAAGCCGCTGATACCTTGGTATTCTTTATGGTCGTAGTGAATTGACCAGCAACTAGTCCTGTCGTTCAGCAAAGAGCAGCATCTTGTAAGTAATTATGTAACCTGAACAGTAGACTATCTAGACTTTTCTAACATTCATCAGCATCATACAACAAAAGAACACCCTAAGCTGTCTCCTCATTTCCATGCACTGCCTTCAACGGCTCTTGGAAGCCTATGAGGTGTTTTCTCCTTTCATCAATACCGTTAAAGCGTTCGGTCGCCACGGCAGTGGAGAGCTCTATAATGCTTACTTCTACAACTCTTCCTCATTATGTTCCGAAATATCCTACAACATAAGATATCCAGTATTGCATGGACGAAAACAACCTGGGTCGCCTTGGTCCATGCGACACATGGCCATATATCAACAGTACAATTGCGAGACCTTGGGATCGCGAATCATTTCCATAGGGCCCTCCAAGACTGCAATTAGGCGATTGGATATAATCGCTAAATGTCCTATTTTGTTGGAGAACAACCCGCTGTTGCCTCATATCGCGATTCTCGAGGCTGCTGAGGCCGGCTGGGAAGGTTACATTAAGTATCTAAAACAAAAATGTAACGAAATTGTGAGTGTTCAAACATTGAAGCCCTCTACAACATGCTAATCGTCCTTTTTAGGCAGCTCTTGTTCAAATGGCCCAGGTCGGCATGAACAAAACGAAGACAAATGCTATCCAATATTCGCAAGACAGCCGTGGTACTATCATTTCAACTGAAGTTGCTGCCAAGGACGATGATAAGACGTTATGTTTCGAAGATTCACAGCGGCTATCGCTAGCTCGTGAGACTCTAGCCGCAGGATTGGCCATACTTGAGAGTTCCTTGGAAGTATTGAGCGGATGCGTAGAATTTGGCACTTCCCTTGAGGCCACTTTCAAGCTGCGGTCGGCTACCATCAAGAAGCTGCAGTTACTAGAGCGGAATATGAAAACCCATGCAAGGGCTGCAAGCTTTGCTCTTGATCAGTCTCATAACACAGCACAAGCGGCAAGTCTCAATCGCGTTTGCTCTGTACGAAAAACAAATGCTCATAGTTGCAGTTATCCCATATCCTTGATCTGAGAAATAATGAAGAAGCTATAAAGAGCAGCCATGCTATGCAAGATATCCTGAAGTTCCTAGCAGACCTTGGAAACTCTTCCAAAATTGAAAGTGAGGCATTAAGGAAGCTCAGCGAGCAGTCACAGAAGGATGCCAGGTTTGTCAAGATATTGACCTTGGTAGCAATGCTATATCTTCCTGCAAGTTTGGTCGCTGTAAGTATTGAGCACTTTAAAACTTTCGACATACAATTACTTATTTATTTGCAATAGACCATATTTAGCTCTAATTTAATACAGAGTGTAGATAAGGGTTCATCAGTAGAGAATGAAAGATTTACGCTCGCTGCTCAATTTTGGCTATTTCCAGTTTTTTCACTAGTATTAACTCTTGCTACTATTGTACCACTTGTTATCTTGAAGCAGCTGGAGAAAAGGGCATGAACAAAACAAAGAAATGGATCCTATTTTCTTTTCGATATGTGCAGACACTAAAAAGGATACTATAAGTCAGGCTCGGTTCATATATGTGTCACTCTTGGCAGCCGTGTTGAAGCTGCCGCTGACAACAACAAGATTTGGTATGTGTCGTAGCTTGCAGTTGTTAGCTCGAGGGCCGAGAGCTCCTTTCTGACCCCAGGCATCTTTTTAGGTTTCCGGACGACAAATATGGTAGCAAAGGAACCCATTACCAATATGTACCTAACAAGGGTGAAAATGGGCGTAAATTATTGATCCGAACTTGGGACAGGCTACGAGAGGATGAGCCGAACCGAGGTGAGCTGTGCGGCTGAAGTTAATATTGGCATGAGTTGAATCAGCACTGCATAGGCATGTTTCAGATAACTATCGCAAACCTATCGTGATTTGATCCAGGGACTTCGTAGCACAGACTCAAAGCGAATTGTCTCCGTCGCCGCTCGCCGAGTTCGAAATCCCCGCTTAGCTCAAGTTCTTCGATTGACAGATAAGCCTCAGCACAAGTCAAAGCATGAGTCCCGATACAGCGCGCGACATCAGCATCGCATGCTCAAGGCCCTGGCTTTGGACCATCAGTGGAATTGCCTGCTAGCTCACACGAGGTTTATGTCGCACTCGATGAAGCACAGGCAGCAGCCGCGTACTTCTTTGCCGAGTCAAAACTACCAGATGTTGGTGATCATCTTTTGATAGCGGATATTGGGGGCGGAACCTCGGACGTTTGTATTTTTGAGGTTGAAAAATACGAGGACACGACCCCAAAGCTGAAGCTAAAAACAAATGATCAGGGTCGGAATGCTGGATCGACAAAGATTGATGAAGGTTTTGAGAGGTTTCTGTTGGACAGGTTGCCTCTCTTACAGAACCAACACCCTAATGGTACTAGCGATAACACTGACGAGGCTAAATTCGAGATTCAAGCCTGGAAGATGATCCAAGAGGACGCGTCTCTTGCTGAGAAGTGTCGATACGGTGCCAAACCCAAAAGCATCACCAAACTCCACTTCTGGGTCCCGGTGCCAAACTTCGAGGGCAACGTCCACAATCCAAATGTAGAAGTGGAGAAGGGACAGATTAAAGTTGACAAAGGGCAACTCTTCAAGCCTCTATTCGAGGAGCAGTGTCGTATAATTTGGGAGCAGTTCGAAGCCCAGATTAAGAAGGCCTTTCCCGCATCCCATCCCGATGCCAACGAGATGAGACTTCGTGTTGCTATAGCAGGAGGGATGGGCCGCTCGGAGTATGTGCAAAGCTACTTGAAAAAAGAATTCCAATCCAAGTACGACATTGTGCCTCCGTTCACAATTGCTAAAGAGCCGCAGTTGGCGGTTTGCAAAGGCCTGGTCCACCATGAGTTGAAGCAGATTAATGGAGGCGGTATCTTTCGCTACTCAGTACAGTCGTGGTATGGTATTGACAAAGGCAGTGCATCCCAATCCTCTGTGGAGTGGTTTTTGAAAAAGAGTGAGATAGTGCCGCTGCCATCGTCACGATCTATTGATTACCATGTAGACGTGGACGGCGAAGGTAAAATTAAGTCGGATCTGGTTAAGACGACTGAAGACATAAAGCTCAAGTGGCTTTCAAAAAGGTCAACAAAGTTGGAGAAGGAACCGGACTTGGTGGCATCTCTGACTGACAAGTTGCCGCCGAAGGAACTCAAGCTCTCCAGGGTATGATTGCCTTCTAAGAACTCCATACTTGACAAACGCAGATGAATCAAGTGGGGTTATAGCAAATTACTGGTGCAGAATTCAGGAATGCTGACATGCAGTTTTACTTTAGGGTCTCGGACTTCAAAAGACCAGGTGCGAGGTCAAATTGAAGATACTCCTAGGCCATCATGCCATGAGATTTGAGATCACCCAGGGGAAGCGTGTTGTAGGTGCGCCTGTGTATATCTCTGAGCATTGGTATTCAAGGCAATTGGAAGGCGAAGGCAAGTCACGAGGTTCCCCGCGCACGCCAGGATGGTGGCGACTTAAAGGGAAGAATATAGATTGGGATAGGATAATTGCATTAACCGCGGTGGCTGTTGGAGTTACCGGGGTTGTTGCTGCGGTATTATCACTGCAAGGAGATAAAGAGGAGAGAGCTGCTAAAAACAAAGGAAAAGAGGATAAAGAAGCAAAGCAGAGAGAGGACAACGAAGCAAGGGATGCAGGGTCGCAAGAGGAAGAAAATGCCTAGGAGAAGCATCAGATCCAACCAGGCCATCAATAAAACAAGAACGATCTATCGAATAGCAAAGTACCAGACAATAGTAATTTATTCAACAAAAGCTAGGCTTCTAAAAGTGCTATGCTCTTTGGAATGAGTAGGAAATGGTAAACAATGATGGCACCCATTCTTCACTCTATGAGACTCGGAAGATTGAATCAGGGCGTGGATCGCACATGGACGCCAGTTTCATCGCCAAAGTTATTGAATTACTAGTGAAGATATTAAATAGAGTACTCAAAGGGCCAAGCACCTCGCAACTATAAGCATGACGTAATTTGGAAGAGCGAGAACAGACCGTGCAAAGCTCAATACCACCTCAGGCTGGGCGTTGACACCAAAGATAATGTAATTGGACTGGTGAATAAAATTATTGCATATGAAATAAACACATTTACGGTTAGCGGGAGGGAGATTAAATCGTTGAATACATTTCAGGCATAAAGTGTCCAATCATCGCAATTATAACGAGGCAAGGTTTCATACTCGGGTTCCTTCATCATCATACGCATAACTATTTTCCCTGGATATACATGCCCACCCACCATACGCGCCCAACGACCAACCCAACGACCAAGTACAAAAGAAAATAACCAACGCCCCTTTCCTATCCCATTGTTCATTTTTCCCTTTGAATCGAGTAGCGATTCCTGACAGGGGGAGAGAGCCCATGAATCCCCTCAACAGACATGATTTGCGGGACGCCGTGTTGGACTCTCCTCATGACTACTTTGTTGGTAGGTGACAGAGTGGGAGGAACTCCATACAAGTCATCCGTGTTCCACGTGGTGGCCGAATCAAGAGAATAGTTGCTACCATAATCGAACAAGCCACCGAAGGAAACGGCCTGATAAAAGCCGTCCTTTGGCTTGAGCGGAACAGGGCTGTTTGTGAGCACATTTGGCGGAGGGTTGGTGCGATTGCCCCCCTTGGCGGAGAACGAACCCGGTGCTGGTTGGCCGTTTTCTGCGTTTGGTAGAAGGATAAGAGGGAGAGGCGGCGGCGGGAACTCTGAATCATCAGACACCTTTGTCTTGTCAGAGGAAGCCGTGCTGGGGCGGGATGCCGCGTTTGTCGTCTCAGCCGCCTGCGGCTTCTTGACAGTGGGCACCGAACGCGAACGCATGATTCCGCAAGTGATGGAATTCTCAAAGGACGGGGTCGTCGGTGTTGACTCCGCTGTGAATGATGTCAGTTAATGTTCTCGTGCATGTGCAAAACTTGTCATGGCGGCTGGGTAACACCTACCAGGAAGGGTTTTAATTTGGGGGACTGGAATGTCGTGCCCAAACTGAGTGAAAGCAGAGCTCTTCGAGGCCCCGACGCCTGGGCCGCGAGAAGTACTAAAATCGAACGACGGCAGGCTTCTTTGGCGTTGCAGGGAGCGGGGTTTAGATAGTTGCTTATCGGCGGCACACTCTGCTTCAAAGTTGGCCTTGAGGGCCTTTGATGCAAGAATGCGCCGCAATTCGTGAGCGGGCAAGGCTTGAGCCAAGTGCGTGCCGCTGCACAGGTGCCGAAATTCCATTGGCGCAGAGATTGTTCGTCTATGGATATCGCCGTCTGCTTTGCTGCTCGGCTGGGTCTTTGGGCGTTCTGCAGATTCAGCACCCGGAGGGCGAGAAATAATCACCACGCGGCGCGTGGTTGATGTCATGGAGTCGCCGTCCTCTTCCTCATCATTTTCCCGACTCCCTGTGAACATGTTGGAGAGGCCTCGCTGGCGCGAGCTCGTTTCCGGTGCCGTTGTGGGTCGAGGGTGCTGCTGCGGTTCTTCGCAGACCAGAGACTTGTCGGCACCGGTCCCGCCGCTGCTCTTTGATCTCTTCTCGCCATCCGAAGTATTTGCGCGCCGCGCATCATCTTTGGTGTTGCTCGGGGCCGAAGTGGGAGGCAGCGTGCTTGGCCTGTGGCTGCCAAAGGGCAAAGGCATGCACTGGAAGGGAAGCCATGAGGCCCACGAGCCTGTCGTCTCCTCGGCCGATGGCATATTGGGGCAACCCCACTGCTGATCACCTTTGGTGTGGGGGAGAGGTTTGGAAAGAGTTCTGTACAAGATCGGATGCAGATCAGGAAACGGAAGCGAGCAAGTCCAAATGCGGCGCAGGCGAGCAAGCTGGGTGCGCATATATAATATCATCTGATCCGCCATAAATGTCAAACTAGCTGCTCAAACAAACCGTCATCTGGAAACCCGGCACTGGATTCTGGCGGGAACAGTGCTCGAAACATTGAATGGGCCGTGGGAGGTAGCGCGCATGGCGGACGAGGAGTGAGCTTGTCACAGTCAGTGGTGCTTTGACGCCGGCAGCGCCACCCACTGGCCATGGCTCACCACGATTGCTTGCACCCAGGCCTTCAGTTTGTGCTGTGCCCTCAGCTCAACGCCTGTGCATTATTTTATGATGGTTTGGCCGAGGAATTTGGATGCCCCCGAGGACGCAGTTACCTCACCAACAGATGGCAAGTCGTGGAAAGGGAAAATGAGATCATATTCTGTTCACGGCGCTAAATTTGACCCTGCGATGCAACTGGGCGCAACGACACTCCAAGCAGCGCAGCAATCTTCTTTTACTGGAAAAATTCTCTCTGTGCTCATACGCATCTGGGATCGCGTGTTGATAAAAATACCATGATAAAGGTCAGGGGAAGAGGAAAAGCAGCGTTCATCCGATCATGTTTCCGAGCACGTCGCAGAATGCTTCGCGTTGTCATGCACAGTGGCTGGCCAGAGCTCCACGTGAGCCAGGTCGGATTCAAGTACAAAGCCAGAGGCTAGAGAAAAGAGGCATGCGTGACATGTGGTCTAGTCAAGGTGAAACGGCGCGCCACGTCTGATAGAGAGCATTTTCTTTCCATTCCAGAAAATCAAGGTTGCGGCTAGAAACACATTGGGAGAGGTGTAACAGGAATAAGGCCCGTGGAATGACGGAATTGAACATGTGCAGTAGTGTGATAGGCTCCTGGGCGCCATAAATGGCCGAGACTAGCCTGGGAACAAGGCCATTTCCGCTAGCCCGACATCTTTGCCTCCAGCCCGCGTGGCTATGCTCGCTGGCCGTGCTAGCCTTTAAATTACAGGCGTTTACACCGATCAGTGCAGACGTGTCGGAAAATATGCAAAGCTGCCTGCTGTCTTGGTGTCCTGTCGTCTGCTCCGAGAGGCCCTTGCCCTTGCCTCGAATTCAGCTTGCCGGGGTGTTTTCGGCCCCTTGGGCACCAATCACTGTTGGGCTGCTGTCTGATGTTATCGGCGCTTTTCGAAGAGAAAGTTGCCGCGTTGGTAAGTTTGTGTGCAGATATTGTTGGGTTGAAGTACGCCAAGACCTCAAACGAGTGAGGCCTCAGCCCCCATTATTGTGCAGCCACAACACGTCCTTGCAATAAAAAAAATAGACACAAAGTTCACCTTTTCCATGTTTTATCACACTGCTTCCTCTCTGCTCCGTTTTTTTATCCAGATTGTCGGTGAAGGCCTTAGTCCAGTTGGTAAACAAGCACAGGCGTGGGCTCCAGCTTACAGGCCATGGGAGTGGAGCGTGGTTGTCAGTACAATTCCTCCCAGGTACAGGATCGACTTCGCCCAAGTGATGGACACAAAATTGTGCACGTATCGCGCTTTCCATCGAGTCCTCGGCACAAGTTTCTCACTGCAGCCAGGACGTCATAGAATCCCGGGCAAATCGCATTAATTAGCCCCGCTCGCGCCCTGTCAATCTTGGAACCTGGTCAGTCATCGATCAGGGCACGGCCCGTATGTTTTGTCAGAAAACCTCCCGCAGTGATCCGGGGAAAGACCTGGACAAGCACGACGATCAGATTAGGCTTCTGTGCTGCAAGGTCTAATCAGCGCCAGTGATGCTCATCTTTTCGTTGTAGACAAAGTCCATCTGCTCCAAGCTAAGCGCCCAGCCCAACATCGTCCAATAAACAGGTATGGAAGGAAGTTGCAAAATATCAGCTATGACCGTGGTGCGTACCTGCGGTTGAGGCAGCACTCCATTTTCAGGTCAACAAGAGGTTGATTGCCTTTTAATTATACATTATTAGCCCTGATGCAAGTGGCCAAAATTGATGATGAGACTCCAGGCAAACAACGTGTGAGAATCCCCGACTGAGGTTGTGCCAGCTAAAACATGCCCGAGCAACAATGAGACAAGGCGATAGCGTACCTTCAGCTATTTGGCCCCACCACTCCCCACGCGTCGAACAACCCTCACAGCCAATCGCGGTGCTTGCGCTTGGGAGGTGTCCGTGACTTTCACACACTGGTCTAAGCCAAGACTTAGGCCACATTCGTGAAGCGGATTTGTGGCATAAGCCCCAATAATAGTAGTTTTATCGGCGGAAATGGTGGGAGGGAATATGAAGTTTTAGCCACCGAAATCAGATCATGAAAGGGATGGCGCAGTTTCGATTCCGATTTTGATGCGATTATTCTCCGGCTGTATGAGTGAGGAATATCTCAGTGTTTTACAATTATGCGATCCGTTGCGTTTGGCTAAAAACACGGGGAAGAGAAACTATGAAAAGGTGAAATACAAATACAGAATTAAAATTAAAATACAGAGATATTGAAATGTATGAAAAATTTCACTGTGACCATCAATGAACGCACTCCTTTTGCTTGTCGCCATGATGCGAATTTGTTGTCTATAGGGTAGGTGTTCGACGCAAGGTGCTAGCGTGACGCAAGAGGCTTGGGCTGTGGCAAACGGTAGCAGCCGGCCTGAGCGTCGCTTTGACCCTGCTTTGACATCACAGGTGGTTTCTCTTCAACTCCAAGTGCCGGAACTGCGACAATAAGCACGTTGATCGACCCTGCCACTTGTCCGAACCACGTGCAAACCGAGGCCAACTCCTTGGCGACGCATAGAGCCACCAGCATCTGAAGCACATGATTGCAAAGGAGTCCAGTGATATAGTTAAAAAGAATATTGGGAAGTGAAGTCGTATCTTCGTTTGTACGGTAGTTGAAGCGGCGGGGAGTCTAGAGCTATGACTGAAGATCCATCATCAATCCTGCACCGCGGCTTTAGCCCTACCGGCCCTATTTGGTGCTGTTTGCAGGCGAGCCAGCACGCGGACGTGAAAATTTCTGGCACACACCGTTCCTCGATGCTCGATTAGCCATCAATAGAGTAGGCCCGTGCTTCCCACCAACTCTCCTCTATCCCAAACAGTTTCTTGTTTAGTGTGTAAATTCCTACACATCTAGTGTCTGATTCAGGCGGCGCCCACTGCGAGGCTGTTATATCTTTGACTGCTCCTGTAATTCCATGTCTTGAAGCCTTTCTCTAGCTCCTTTCTATTGTCTGTTTGAATTACTATTTTTTATAATTGCATCGTTACTCTGGATTTCTTGGTTTCCTTTTTTTTCTTTGCTAATTTTGTTTCTTTTCACTGCCGCTGGCGGCCTTTTTTCTTCTTCTTTTTTTAGAGCGTTCATTTTGGATATTAATAGCTTTTAATTTTGTTTAGATTACGACCCATCGTGAGAGGCTACTGGGTAGCCCGGCCTTATTCACACGCAGCTTCCATTCTTCCGAAATGGAATCCCGGTCTGCAATCGTTGACGGGATTCCAGCTCTCATCACACCACCTCCCGGTTACGAGGTTGACTTCGACTCCCCAACTCAACATCACAACACAGCTGCATATGTTATATTTGGATTCGGACTTCCTCTTTCGACGCTATTCTTTCTTCAATATGCATACGTTAAAATACGGCTATATCGCAAAGCCGACTTCCAGCTACGTAGGGCAGGCCCCGCTCGGTAAACGCCAAGTCATGTGCTTACAGTCTCTAAGTGTGTCTGGCTACGGGATGGATATTCTCGCTTGCTTTCCAGGCAATCATCATTCGTATGTATTTTCGCGAGGCACTTATTTCATGGCACTCACTGACAGTACCAGGAGCCTTTTCAACAACAACAATCGGCGTGCATGGATGGGAGATGCCCCTTCCACATGCTGAGAAAGGGTTATACGTAAGCGCTCAATTTGATTTGAACCACCTCTCATTCTAACAATCTACCCAGTATCTGTTTATCATGACAGTTCTGAACGTTTTCGTGGCGGCTTTCTGCAAGACATCGCTGGGGCTATTCTACTGCCAATTATTCCCACAGACCTGGTGGAAATGGGTCAGCTGGTCTATTTTAATCTTTGTTGCCAGCTACAACGTAGTAATATTCTTTACTATCATGTTCGGCTGCTACCCGTTTGAAAGCAACTGGAAAACAGATGCACCTGGGATCTGCATTAATCGACCAGCACTTTATATATCCAAGGCCTCCTTGGAAGGCTTTTCCGATCTGATGCTCTTTCTTGTGCCAATCCCAATAATTGTAGGATTGAAGATACCGAACATGCGCAAGATTGTCCTTGTCCTGTCACTCGGCATGGGTCTTTTGTAAGCATCATGCTCTTCTACGGAAAATTTTGTTAATTGTTCGGTTTAGGACCTTTTTCACGGCGATCGCTCGAGTATCACTACTGGTATCAAATCTCCACAGCGATGACCCGACCTGGTCAATGTCCGGCGTGATTGTGGCCATGCTGGCCGAGTGTTATCTTTTGGTCATATGCGCCACTCTTCCTACCATTCGCCGATTCTTCTCGCACGTCGCTCCCCGGCTACTTGGCGAGAGCCAATCGTCTACCATCAACAGTTTCGGCAGCCGCAACTGTGCTCAAGACTTTATGTCAATTGGAGAGCGACGAACTCGAAAGGCTTTCGCATTCGAAACGACCACGGAGGACAAGAGCCATACTTCGCACACATCAGTCAGGATAGATCCCCTGTACTACACCCGCACCACCGCCGAGCGCGGTTTTAGAACTCCCACGATCGACGTGGTAAGATCCCAGGAGGCTTTCTGTCTAGATTCCATTATGAAACCGGATTGCATTTACCGCTCATTTTTAACGGGCAACCGCGAAAGAGAGGAAGTGCCACAGAGCCATTTCTCGATATCGGCAGATTCTGTCGCTGCGAAGCCATTGCCCAAGCCGATCAGACATGCGGTATCCCCCCGTCAAATGGAATCGCCGGCCCCGCGAAGTCGATTCCCTATTGAAGCCCTGAGAAGTCACCGGAACCAGCCGAGGCCGTTTGAGTACAACACGGCCGCCACTTACCAAGAAAGGCCACAACCGCCACCGCCACCACCACGAGACCCGGGTCGGATTGAGAACAGTTATCATGCGGCCAACAGAGAGGAGCCCCCAAAGAGGCGAGGAATGTACGGTGTGGATGTCTCAGAGCTCAGATACCCCCAGCACATAGCATACTGTTCACATGTCGGCAATCGTTCCGATGACACCGTCAGCACTATGAAGACTGACGATACCCTGGGAGATTTTGGAATGGGTGTGAACAGAAGCTGCAACACGTTTGGCCAATCGCGTAGAAACGGGCGCAATCTTACTCCGGCAGTTGAGCGGAGAGGGGGGGTACCTAGAAGTAACTTGCCCAAAGAGCCGCAGAGCTTTTGGTTAGAAAGTCCCAGGAGGGAAGCATGCTTGGGCGGCAATTTTATTTAGCATTGATGACATACTGTAAAATGAGGGATTGGACCTCCTGATCGCTCAGTGCCCTGTTCTTGCCGTTGTGAAGTGCGAAACGTGGGCATATTGCGAGGGTGCACTAACTATGCCATGAAGCAACAGCCCTGGCACACTGGACCAACACCCACCCAGCAGCCGTCCGGTGTGTTTAGCCGTAGCCTCAGGCATGCGTATTCTCCCGTGGAGTGGGAAATTTCAAAATGAGCAGCAGCGTGGGAGAATGAGATGGCTGGAAAAACAAACCCGCGTTGTCGAGCATCCCCCGGCTTCGATCGGCCGCTACCCTTGCCTCGCCCAAGATTTGGTGATCACGGAGCTCCCCGCGCTTACTGAACTGACGCTATTGGTCAGATTGAGCGGGCTAATCGCAGATTTTCCTCCAGTCCTAAAATGTGGGTATTTTTAACTGTGGCCATGCTCGCCCTTAGCCTCGGACTAGCTTGGTCGCTGGCGATGGGCGCAGAGGCGGTGTTGGGAACTTGAGTCCAAAGCTCTTGGCATTTTGTCATGCTGGGCAAAGTGTACCCCATATCAACTCAGCTGGCCGGTGGAACAGTAGATAAAAATAGACCATATTCACAAATGGTTTGAACAAGGAGAGCAGCATCGTAAAAGCCGTGCCAAGTGGTGTCGTTTTTGGCTAATCCCTCCGCTGCGCAAGATGTCTCGGTCAATGGGATGAACTTCTGGTCAATGCAAACTTCATGATTATTCAATTCAGCTTCAACAAAAATCCCCGAACCCCGTACCAGGGTGACGGCCACGTGCAAGCCTCTCCCCCGCCGGATTAGCCCGACCCAAGGCTGAAAAAAGCTGACGGTGCCACTAAAAATTCAAGATGCTGCTGCCATCCCCACATTGGCTGCGGGATCGCCTCTAACCATGACGTGTAAGCTTACCTTGTAAGGCGCATTGGGTGGGTGCGCTAGTTGCTGGCCGCCCGAGGCAGCAATTTGCTGCGCAGGACTTGAGGCGCCAAGAGTGGGAAGAAGAAAGGAGATGCACCAATGTCCTACCAACTCATCAACAAAATCGTGAGCTCACATGCAGCCAAGCTGCGCAGCCTCACTCGCTGTGTTCTGGTCTGGCCACATGCTCAGCTTCAACGAGGCGAAGCTGCAGTGCCTGAACTGCTAGCAAGAGCCTGATGAATGATGTGTATATAAAGAAATGATCCTAATGTCTGTTTTGAAATGAAAGAACAGTATCAAACACTCGACAGTTGTCAAACAAGCCAAGATGAAAGCATCACTTAGCACAGTCGTCCCATTCCTATTTGCCTCGGCCAATGCTTTGGCCATGCCAAAGGATGGCGTCGCATCACTAATATCCGCAAGGTCTTCGTCCCTAAAATGGTCTCCATGTGACCTGGATTTGGGAGACGATGTCCTTGCCATTATGGCCGAAGACACGGACTGCGCAACACTCGAAGTCCCTCTCGACTACACAGATTCCAAATCCAGCAAGACCATCGACCTTCAGTTGATCCGCACAAAGGCAACCAAGAAGCCCTTCAAGGGCAGCGTCCTGTATAACCCTGGTGGCCCAGGAGGTTCGGGTGTCGAGGCCGTAGCCGCAAGTGGACCAGAGATGCGAGAGTAAGCCGACCTTTAATCCTCACCCGTGAGCCATACTAACACGTGCGTTTAGCATCCTCGGTGGCCAGTTTAACATTATCGGATTCGACCCTCGGTACGTCGAAATTTCTCCTCTTCTCCCGTCTTCTCGGAACTGACTTTTTTCCCAGTGGCACTGGTCGGACGATTCCCTTCGCATGCGACTTTTCTGAAGGTTCCAATTCCACGACATCTCGCAGAAGCGTCGGTACATTTTCGCAAATGGACGCGTGGGCTTCTGTCGAGCAAGCATGGGACAGCTATGGGCTTATAGCTGATGCTTGCTACGAGAGTCAAAAAGAATACGGGCGCTTCCTTGGCACACCATTTGTGGCTCGAGATATGATCTCTATTGTGGACGCCCTTGGCGAAGACGGAAAGCTCCGGTACTGGGGAACCTCTTACGGAACCATCCTGGGCCAAGTCGCCGTGTCCATGTTCCCTGATCGGCTCGCTCGCGTTCTACTTGACAGCACTCTCTTGGCAGAAACCTATGCGACCACTGCGTGGAGCAGCTCGTCGCGGGACCTGGAGAGAACCTTCCTTAACTTCTTGGATGAGTGTGTTGAGGCGGGACCTCAGCTGTGCCTTCTCGCAAACTACTCTGGGCCAGCAACTACGGCGCAAGACCTTCAAGTTGCCGTTGAGGATTTCATCACAGAATGGCTGGACAAGCCCACGGTCCCTGGCTATTCCAAGGAGACGCTCCCGCTGGGAGGAGAATCCGTGGTTCAAACTCTGAAGACGACCATCTCGCAACTTTCATACAACCCCGTCGATTACCCAATCTTAGGCGC
Source organism: Calonectria honghensis (assembly GCA_013403855.1). NCBI lineage: Eukaryota > Fungi > Ascomycota > Sordariomycetes > Hypocreales > Nectriaceae > Calonectria > Calonectria honghensis. Next base: position 775,867 of record VTGB01000014.1, read on the forward strand.
AGTGGTATACTATGCTCTCCAAAATGACTTCGAGCGGGCACTCGCGGCGATTCCCGAGGGCAGGGCCGAACATTGGAACCAAGGAACCCATTCAATTTTTGGCATCAGATGCGCTGATTCTACTTTCCGGGCTGAGTCTGTGGATGACCTCTACTCGCTGACGCAGGTTCATTTGGCCCAAGGCTCTTTCGCAGACGCCGGCGTTGATACTCGACTGGGCTGCGCTCGATGGAAGTTTGAGACCGCAGAGAAGATTGACACCAACAAGCTTCACAATGTTAAGACAAGCTTCCCGGTTCTCTTTGTAAACGGCATGTACGATCCCGTCACACCGCTCGAGGACGCTTGGGAGGCTTCCTCCAGATTCAGGAAGAGCAGGGTCTTGGTTCACGGTGGCGTTGGCGTAAGTGACCCCCTTCTCCAAACACATCCATACTAGTTTTCCCTGCGATGCTAACATGTAAACTCACAGCACTCCTTCACGAATCACCCATCCAACTGCACAAACAACGCCGTTCAGGAGTACTTCGTTGACGGTAAACTACCCGAACTGGGTACCTTTTGCAAGCCCAATGAGTCGGCTTTTGGATACGTGGCAGACGTTGTGACCAGTCAAAACACAACCAGCAATGAGTAAAGCACTTCATGGCTTAATGACTATATGTCTATCCTCAATACATTAGCATGCCTTTGTCTTTTAACAGTTTAGCAGGGAGTTACAGGTTGATTGGGATATATTATTCTTCAAGGCAACATAGCATAAATTTATACTTTTTGAATCACTTAAAATTCATCTCAATTTCTTTTATACTAAGCTTATGACATATTCCCGAATTTAGCGTCAATTGTTCGCTATTGACATAAATATTGACAGACATCATAATGTATTTCTTGGAAGCGTTGACTTGCCTCTCAGATATTGTGCAACGAGAGACGAGGCCCAAGAAGCAATGCCGTGTTGGCTCTATTCAATTCTAGAACCATTCCCGCGCTTTTAAAAGTCAGGCCTGCCCTCTTCTACAGTTCCCGTGGCTTTGTGATTTCAAGACCCTTTTCAATTTTGCACATAGGGTAGAGACTGATTTAGGCCCCAAGCTTTATAGCTCAGCCAGTGTCAAAGTCCACATTGGCCTAGGTGATTCCCTACTCTTCGAGTTTTTTGCTCTGGTTGTGATGTCCTTCATCTCGGTAGGGGAACCCAAGCTGCCTCACAGTTACTTTCGGAGCACCCTTTTCTGGATCGTCATAGGTTGATGTCATGATCGAAATTGGAGGCACATACTGATGAGGGCCGAGTGTGCGAGTTTGGAGGGAAGTTGAAGAGGAGAGAAAGACCCAGGTCCAGGAGCATTCATACGGCCTACTTGCATCCGGCAAACAGCTGTTGACGAGATGAGGCGGACACGATAATGTGGGAAACAGCCAGTATATCCTTAAGAATTAGCGTGCAAACATGCAAGGCCCAGTACCACTTAGTGGAGAGGCCCACTGTAAATTAGGCGAGTGCGATTGCGACAAGCACAGATCCACCGCCTCTATCCAGGAATGAGATGCGAGGTCCCACGGGTGGGAAACGACAGGGCTTTGAGATGCTGGGCGCGGGAAAAACCCTCTTTGGCCTGAGCGTTTATCGAATTGATACGAGGCTTGTGTTTGTCATCAAACCTTGACGGAACTTTCTTTCTGCCCTGCTTGCTAGCGCGGAGATGCGGCTCACGGCGACTAAATGCCGTGCGCTGAGTCCACCGCACCAAACCACCGCCATCGACGAGTACACCAATGTGCCACGGCGTGACGCTCCACGCATATCTCGGAGCTTTGTGGTTGTGCGATAACCATACTCGCCGCCCCATTTTGCCATGCCCTCAATTAATCGGGTGCGGGATGCTCACCGTGGCTCACTCCTTTTAGTCAGCGGTGCTCGGCGGCCTATCTAGATGGCCGCCGCAGAGCAATTGCACGTATTCAGTCTGCACGAGGTGATTGAAACGGCCGCAGAGGGAAAAGGGATAGTGGATCAGGGCGATAATATGATTGTACGACAGAAAAGATATAAACCCATGTGTTAGTGGTGAGACTCATCCAGCTCATCAGCAACTACCTCTTCAATATTCTTTATTCAGTCATTCTTATAATGATGCCTAACACGTCAGTCCCGGTGTCGTGGGACGGGTTCCAATCTGTCATCGATGCCAACAAAAAGCCAGTTTCATACTTTACGACGGCAATTTTGCTCCTTATTTTGTGGTACTCACAAACAGGACCAAAGCCCAATGCTCCTCTGATCAACCCAAAGCGGGCCACGGAGCTTTCTGAGAGCCGATCCAGAAACCAGTTTGTTTTCGGGGCGCGATCTTTGATTGGCAACTGGTTCAAGGCAAACCCTAACAAGACGGCAACTGTCATTGGTGATATGGGCCTCATGACTGTGCTCCCACCTTCCATGGCCAACGAAGTGCGGAGCGATGCGCGTCTAAGTTTTTCAGCATTCAGCACCAAGGTGAGAACTCGTCGACCACATCAAGACGGACTTTTGATGCAAGTGCTGATTGAGATGCAGTTTTTCCATACACATATACCTGGCTTTCAAGCCTTTTTGGAACACAATGTGGAGAGTGCTGCTATGATAGTTATTAATAAGAACTTGACCAAATTGCTCTGTGGGTCAAATCTTGAGCCATGCAGGCCATCAAACTAACAACCGGCGTACTGCAGCCAAAATCACACAGCCACTCGCCGAGGAAACAATGCTGGCCCTTGAGACGGGACTTTCAAAAGAAAAAGGTGAGTGGCGGTTGGAAAGGCAAATGGCACCACTGCCCAATTCCGCACCAAGTCAAGGATTGGATGCCAGAGCCGTTTCCACAAAGAAAATGTGTTCCACGTGAGTTTATGGCTAACGAAACATAGAATGGCGCACAATCGATTTCCAGCCGACGATCCAGCGCATTGTCGCTCAAATCTCTTCCCGCGTGTTTCTGGGAGAGGAGCTCTGCCGCAACGAGGCCTGGCTGAAAATCACATCCGACTACGCCACAACCGGCTTCCTCGCCGCCGACGCTCTCCGCGCATGGCCGGAGGCTCTGCGACCAATCGTCCACTGGTTCATGCCGCTGTGCCAGAAGCTGAGGGCTCAGTTGGGAGAGGCCTCCTCCATCATCAACCCCGTCATTGAGCTCCGGCAGGCCTTGAAGGCCGATGCCAGAGCCCGAGGTCAAAAGGAGCCAGAGTACAACGACGCGATTGAATGGTTTGAGCAAGGCGCCAAGGGTGGTGCTACGTTCGACCCAGCTATTGCTCAGCTGTTTCTGGCAACAGTTGCTATCCATACTACCACCGATTTGCTCTGCCAGACAATGATTCAAATCGCACGCAACCCCGAGTACTTTGAGCTTCTCCGCGCAGAAATCATGGACGTCCTGAAAGAGGAGGGTTGGCAGAAGACGTCACTGCAAAAGATGCAGCTACTCGACAGTGCCGTCAAGGAATCTCAACGACTCAAGCCCCTTCAAGTCGGTAAGCTGATATCCCCGTTCGTCCATCTTCTACCGCCGGCCTATGCTAACCAAACACGCATCCTGCAGCAAGCATGGAGCGTGTCGCCCTGGAAGACATTACGCTATCCGACGGCACTTTTATCCCCAAGGGCAGCGTTTCTATCGTATCGTCGCACGCGCTGTGGGATCCCGAGGTCTACGACAGCCCCGAAAAATGGGACGGCGCCCGCTTCCTGCGCCTGCGCCAGCGGCAAGGCATGGAGAACCTCGCGCAGCTCGTCAGCACCAGCCAGAACCACCTCGGCTTCGGCCACGGAAAGCACGCTTGCCCCGGCCGCTTCTTTGCCGCCAGCGAGATCAAAATCGCCCTGGCCCATCTCCTGCTGCAGTACGAGTGGCGGCTGCCGGAGGGGGAGAGGGCCAGCGTTTCCGACTACGGAGTCACGCCGGTGATGGATCCGGGAGTCAAGATGGAGATGCGACGACGAGCTGATGATTTTATTCCAGTTGTGGGAGAGTAATAGGGTTGTCTTGCTGCAGCATGCACCTCAGCCCGTGTGCCAGCCAGCAAACTCGATATCGAGTCCTGCGGTTCGGATCAGCCTATTGCATCCGCGCCATGTGGCCAGTGGTTGTCACGCATGTGGCGCAAGTCTGCAGTACTGTACAATAATTTCGACGTGACTCACGCTTATGTCGGGAAAGAATAATTCAACCTGGTGGATAGATTACATAGACGTAGACATGGACAGCAGATTGACGTGCTTCCCCAGCAGTTCCCTGCCACAATGCGCTTCCGGCGCCAGTTACCCGCGGCCATTCATTGCAAATGCTCCAAATTTGAGTTTATCAACGTGCCGCTGAAGACGCTTTGATTTTGCATACCGCCAGAGCCCAAGGCTAATTCCCGGGCAGATCTGGCGACGTCATATTGCCAGCGCGTACCTGCAGGCGGGGCGGCCTTCTGGTGGCTCATAACCACCAACGCAGGCGGCTAGCTGAAACATGAGCGGGCCATCCATATCCACACCGAGTTCAACCAATAGGCGACCAAATGAGCAGCACAAAACTGCATCGTGTACATGTACGGTCCTGCACGCAGGCCTAGCTACCGTGCAGAAAATCGTCGTGGTTGCCTACAAGTGAGATTGCATTTATAAGGTCGAGATCTGCTCTTGGAACCAGCTGCAGGACCTCTCGTTTCAGTCCATCTCACGCAAACCGCATCAGGAACATCGATTCATCACTCGTTTAAGAATCGTATCCTACATATTTCCTACAACCCAAAAGAAAGAACAAGAACAACCAGAAAAAGCTTCCACCATGGGCTGCTTTTCTTCAAAGCACCGCGACGAAGACGCCGAACTTCAACCTCGTCCCCAACCACAGATTACTATCTCAGCTCCAACCGGAGGTCCAGTGCTCGTCCCGCCACCTTACCGAGACGAAAGCGGTCGCCCCATCTCTCATACACCTTCAGACCTCGATGCCGAGACGCTCAACGCTGCCCTGGGCGACATGGCCCAGTTCCTCGATCAACAGGGCGTGCGCGCCCAACTGGTGACGGTGGGCGGAGCCGTCAACACACTATTTCTCAAGTCACGGCAGTCGACGCACGATGTCGATTTTTTCCTTCAAAACTCCACCTCGTCGGTCCACCACGCCATCAACGAGGCGGCCCGGTTCGCCAACAAGCAGAGGGGCGGCCGCCTCGGCGCCGAGTGGCTCAACAATGCGACCCAGCTCTTCATGTCGGCGGCGCTGCAGCGGGAGCTGTACGACGGGGCCGTCCGGCAAAACGCCGTCGTCTTCCAGTCCTCGGGATCCCAGGGCGGCCTGATAGTGTACGCCGCGCCGTGGTCCTACGCCTTCTGCGGCAAGCTGAACCGGCTCTGTGAAAAGGACCGGAGGCCATATGACCTGGCCGATTCAGTAGTGTACCTCCGCAGGTACATGGAGCAAGGCAGAAGGCAGACGCTGGGCGTAAGCGAGATTAGGCAGTGGTGCGAGCAGTTCGTCAAGAAGGTGACGGACGATGTGCTGGCAGAAGTGGATGAGGCGTACTCCCGGAAATACGGGCACAGAGTCATGGACTGGCAGGCCTAGTCCTCAGGCAGCATTTACTTGCCGTTTTTACGAGACATGATTAATGTATTAGTATTAGTATCTTTTGTATAATAGTTGTTCATATACCCCGCCGGCGGTCTGGTAGTCATCGTTAGGCGAAATGAATGTGCGGTTGCCATATTAATATATTCTTTTTGGCAAACTCGGCTGATGCTTTTTCATCATTGAAACTTTCCAGAGGCACAAAATCGCGCTTCTCGTTGTCCCAGTGCGGAATTGCCAGCGTCTTTGGCAGGCTCGGCACCTTGGCTGCCCACTCCGGCTCGCTTTCGCGCTCCCGCTCCTGGGCTCGCCACTCCGCCAGCTGATCTTGGGTGAATATCGGAGGAGCGTCTCGCGGAAGGCCCAGATCGATGCGCTTGTTGAAGGCCAGCGCCAGGAGCGCCGGTATGCATGCGAGGCAGGCGTATCGCTCGGGGTCAGGGTCTTGAGGGTCAGGGATCGCACGAACGGGCCACGCCGAGTGGTACCAGAAGGATTCGATCTCGTTTCGGATCTCCAGATGCTGATCCAGCACCAGGTGCTCGTAGATGCGGTAGAGAGCAGCTCGCGCGCTATCGTCGGCGGCGTCGACGCGGCGATTGAGCAGAGGGACTTCGTAGATCAAGCGACCGGCCAGCAGGTCGCGCGGCGGCGGCGGCAGTTTGTCGATGGTCGAGGGGGTCTCCTTGGGCGCGTCGGGGCGCTTATCCTGGCCGTCGGCCCTAGTCTTCCAGCGATAGAAGGCGCTGGGGATGTTCAAGTGCATCGTGGACGGGCTCGACGCTGCGCAGCGTGCGAGTTTCCATGGCGTTTACGAGTTTGCGAGGACAAGGACAAGTTGGCGCGCGCGTGCAGAGGTGGGTGGGGTTGTGGATTTGCCAATTACGAGGGGCTGCCTCTGACGCCTATCAGCTATTTTTAGCGGGAAACTTTGCGCAAGCACCCTACATTACCAAGGCAACATCCACCACTCTTTCGAGATCGTCTCGTCTCCGGCGCACACATGCGGTCACCCTTTCCTTGATGCCTCCCAAGCTCGCGACTTGGTCACCGCCTCGGTTGAGCCCTTGGGAAAAGTTCCGACGCGAGCCGACGGTTTTTCTCGCCCGCTGGCTTCACCACCACAGGCCCCCACTACCACCCCGGGCGCCCGTGACGAGCCCCATCACCATCGTCTGCCTCTCTGACACGCACCAGGCTCAGCCCAATGTCCCCGATGGCGACCTTTTCCTCCACGCCGGCGATCTCACTGACCGCGGCACGTTTGAAGAGCTGCAAGCCCAGCTGGACTGGATAGCTTCGCTGCCTCATCGCTACAAGGTTGTCATTGGAGGCAACCATGACAGGATCCTGGATGCCGACTTTGTAGCCCGTTCGGTGACGCTCGACTACGAGAGAAAGGGGGCTTCCTATGTTGACTTGAACTGGCACCACATCATCTATCTAAATAATTCATCAAGGACGTTGCAGTTTGCTGGTGGCCGAAGCTTGTCCATCTTTGGCTCACCGTGGACCCCGGAATGCGGGAACTTTGCCTTTCAATATCCGCCCATCCGAAACGTCTGGAGCAACACGGTGCCAGACGGGACAGACGTGGTGCTAATACATGGACCCCCAAGGGGCTTCTTGGATCTCCAAGGCAAGGGCTGTCCGCATCTGACCCGCGAGGTTGCTAGAGTGCGCCCGCGGCTGGTTGTGTTTGGACACATTCACGACGGACATGGTCGGGAGGAAGTAGAATACCGACGAGTAGAGACCAGCTACAGCCGAGCTATGGCTGGTGACACAGGGCTAATGCACATAATCAGCACCGTTTATTGGTTTTTGATGTCGTGGGCGTGGTCGTTGCTGACCACTGTCAGACGCGGGGAGTCAACGGCAATGAGGACCACCATGATCAACGCGGCAATTGGTTGTGGGCCGGACAAAAAAGCCCAACGGTCAGCCACCGTAGTCGAAGTTTAATAAATGAATCAAATCAGTTGTATTTTATGTGGTATAGGGTACCCTTGGTCAAATCATGAACCATTGGACCTGTTGCACCCCTCTGCGGGTAATTGAAATCTGAGACTGTTTCCTTGTGTAGATCAAAGCCATTCAGGGGTAGGGAGCCATTGCCTAGCCACAGCTAGTTTGTGTGAATTTACTACTGGACCTGTGGTGTTTTTTTGAAACCGGTTCCAAGCCACTTTGACTAGTGCAACATATCAAACGCGTGGCTTCATTTTTTCATTCACTTCGGTTCGCTACTTATGTAGCATGTCCAACTTCCTTAAGAAAAGCTAGTTTCTTCGTGTTGCGTTTTCCTTTCGCCTTGTCCTTTTTTGTTTAACATATTTTTGCCGCAGTTGAAGCCTCGATCGTCCATTGCCACCAATTGTAACACGAACGTCGCGTCACAACATTCCTCACCTCCCTTCACACCCAAGACAACGGGGCTGCGACCACGTAGACCTTGAGGGACACAATAAACAAATTACTCACGCAAAACCAGGACCCTACAATTGAGGGTTCAAAGCCGAGTTTTAGTCTTGTATTCAAATAGAAGCCATACTTCACCCGAGCTGACTGTCACATGTTGCCCAATCTTACACGAATGCGGGAATGACTCAAGAATTCACAGCCATGTGCTGTGTTAAATTTCAGCTGCCTTTGCATTTGAGTGGTTCCTTGGACCACGGCCTAGGAATTAAGCATTGTGGGCCGTCTTATTAGATGACTCAGGCTCCGTAGGGTTAGCCGTGGGACACATGTCTGAAGAGAAATTGGTGGCTGCACGCCTCAGGGGAACCATTCTTTTGGTGGTTACCAGTGCTCGAGTGTGGATTACCATGGTCTGTTTAGGTCTATTAAATTGGAGCCGTCAGGGACAGAAGCCAAGTATCTGCAAAACAGGCTCCTTGGGTTCAGGGTCAGCGTCAGAGCTTGGAACGCGGGACTTCCAATTATATCATGCCTACTTCTACCGTGAAAGACACAGCCTCCCCAAACAATATCAACTATAGACTCTACGACTGCAAGCACCCCTGAAGCCACACCTACCACCGAGCCTAACTCTATGCTTCCCTCCTTCCACCTGAAGAGTTTCAGCACGCCGGCGAACAATGACGGTCTGGTCATGCAATTCCGTGTTAGTAGCACCAAACAAGCCGTAGTGTACCTGAAACCACCCGCCAACGTTGCGGCAACCTACAGTCCGCCAATTACACTTAGAAGATGGCACAAACAATCCTATGATAAACGATGTTTATGTCGCTGTTGCCCCAAGCGACCAAGTTTTCACAGTACCCTCAAGCAATGTGCCCGGCACTTACAAATATATAACATGTACTACGCCCGTTGGACAAGGCTTAGCGTTGCAGTGCACGGCAGCTGGCCATACGGATTTTGCTATCAACAACAGCTACCTTATCATGCTGCGGGGCTCCAGCACCGCTTTTCCAAGGCTTACCTTCATTGAAACTTCTTCATATTGGATTCTCTCTCTATGATTAATATGGTCCAGCTTTGGACTTTTTCTTCTTTTAGCAAAAGAGTCTCGTTTTTTTACCTTCTATTTTATACTTATTTCCAACGATTTTGCTAAAGATTTCGGTGCAGAGAATCATGTAAAGTCGACCCCTCTTGCCCTTAGGTATTGGATATAGTGATTGAGTATCATTTAGGCGCTGCCTGTATGGAAGCGTTGGGATGATCCGTCTCTATACTAAAAGTATTTGGTTGAAACTGGCGCGGGGCGGGCAGGTATTGCGTAGATACCCTGTTCCCGGATCCAGCTTTAGGCGCTGGAAATGGTCATGAGGTACTGACAAAATTGCTCTGTATTCTACTGGGAAAGGTCGACTCAATATATGATACTACTAATGTTTTGCTACAGTTGCCATATGGTCTTTTTGGCTGCCAAAAAAATAAGAACCAGGTGTGTAGGCATTGAGTCGCATTCAGCGGTTGGCCTATGTCATAAGGGTGAGAGACAAGATGACCCGAGGCTACGGAAACTTTGGGGAAAGACCAATAGACCCCAGGGCTTTTGTCGCACTGCTCGCGTATTTCTACTCTCGGCTGTTACCTTATGTGGCAACCACCACACCAACGCAACCCAATCTTACACGGGGCTAGTAGCGCTTACGGTTAAATGAGCATCTGCAACCACGTAGTTATAGGATCAATAGGGCATAGATCAGATATGGAAGAGGTTTTCCGAGCTTGAATCAACAGTTGTTGGTATTTTGGTGTTTCATCAGGGCTGACATCAGAAAGTTTGGGCCAGTTCATCCCATCTTATGCGTTTGGCCTGATTTTGATTATAAGGTTGCGGATGCCACTCGGGTGTGAACAAGATTCCTGTCAAAATTGATAGGAATCGATTTTGAACTGAAATATTCTTCTTCATTCAATATGAGCACAAAGGCCGTGGCAGCAGGGGGAAATCAGCCAAACGTCCCACAGGGCAAGATACCCTTGGCGGACATACCCCGTACCATTTGGGCGCTATGTAAAATTGTGGCTGGGCTCTTATCCTTTTCGTTCCGGCGAACTCTCAAGAAGCGACCCAGATCATTCAAAGAAGACTTACTCAGAACATTCATTCGCATGTAAGTGCTTCCAGAACGACAGCAGGGGCTGCGTCTAATCAATTCACAGGTCTCTCGACTTGATTCCCAAATCCGTGCTCCGCAGCCCTCCCTCGTTTTCGCGCCTGGAAAGGTCCAATCGATACGGCGACGTCTACCCAAACCTCAATGAACGCATCCAGAGGCCCGAGTTTGCAGGAAACTGGCTCTGCAAGCCCCGCTTCGAAAAGGATAGCCTGCCCAGCGAAGCAGATGTCGTCATCCTGTTCCTCCACGGTGGAGGATACACGGTGCTTCACCCCGGCCACTACTCCATGATGTTTCTCATGATTGCCGAGACAATTGTGGCAGCAGGAAAGTCTGTGGCGGTTTTTACGCTTGACTACGGTCACGCGCCCGAGTTCAAGTTCCCTGCTCAGATGGACCAGACTTCGGCCTGCTGGGAGTACCTGACCACCGAGCAGAACATTTCGCCCTCCAAAATCTGCTTGATAGGAGACTCTGCTGGTGGATCCCTGTGTCTTTCTTTTCTGACCCATATGGCGCAGCCGCTGTCTTCCATCCACCAGCCGACGGTCCGGGAGAAGCCCGGCAGCGTCTTTCTGCTCAGTCCCTGGGTCAGCCTGTTCAACGAAGCAAGCTACGCAGCGGAGCGGGAGAGCGACGTTCTTGACCCTAGAACGCTGCGCCGGTGGGGCAAAGAATTTGTTGGTGATGCGAACAAAACTGAGGTGGACACGTATTTGGAGTTTACGGCTCCTGCCATCGAGCGGCCGAGCCTGGGCGAGATCTTACCAGCCAAGACGTTTGTATTTGCTGGCGGAGACGAAATATTCATGGGAAACCTCTCTATATTTGTTGATGCAGCGAGGAGTGCGGGCGTCGATGTGCATTTCGATGTCAAGCCAGATGCGGTCCACGACTGGCAGTTTACCGAGCCGAATGACCATGAAAAGACGATTCTGAGTCAAGCTCGTGGTCCGCCCGATGATGCTATGCTTCCTGGATGTACAACTATTGGCAAATTAATTAGTAAGCTTTGAATAAATGTACCGTTGGTGCTGTGCACGGCAGAGTTATTGCTTTGTATGCAGCCTTGGATTAAACCTGGATAACTACTTTGCACAACTGTGAACCACTTCCCATGAGCATTACCTAATTGGCGCTCTTAGTCCTCCGGACGGCCTGCCCCGCTAGTTTGTTGGTTGTTGGGTCTAACAACGGGATTTTGCAGGCGGCGTAGATCACCTCCCGCGGCGTCTGCCAATTAACGCTGCAATCTCTGCCGCGGGCAATGTAGTTGGAGGGACTCCACCACGGCCCGACGAGGCTTGTTTGCCATGACCCCTCCTGCGTTGAGACGGGAGACGGCACGAAAGATTTTCGATTTCTGAGCATCACGCTGTGATTGTGCTTCTGTTGAGGCTATCGCCATCGCTGACCTGCGACCGTTGCGACGAGTTCCCACAGAGACGGCGATAACCGAGCCAAAACAAGCGAGCCATAACGGACGCGGCCGAGGCCATCTCTCCGGCGATGGAGCCTATCGACGACGACGAGCTCGAGATGTCGGGATGGGACGGGGCCTCGAATGCATCGACATCTATCACGTCGAGCATCTATCGCCACTCTTGGGAGAACGGACGGCGGTTCCACAGCTACAAGCATGGGCGGTACCCGATCCCCAACGACAGCATCGAGCAGAACCGCGAGGACGTCAAGCACGTCATGATGCTCGAGATGACCGACGGCAAGCTGTACTACGCGCCCATCAGCGACAATGCGCAGAAGATTATCGATTTGGGGACGGGGACGGGCATCTGGGCGATTGAAGGTTTGTTGTCCCAGTTTGGTCGCTAGCGGGATCTGGTATGGATCTGGATCTGGAGTCGCTGACAGCATGGCCTGTGCCTGTGCCGTAAATAGTTGCGGATCAATTGCCCAGCGCAGACGTCCTGGGGGTCGACCTCAGTCCCATCCAGCCGCACTGGATACCGCCTAATTGTCGCTTCATCGTCGACGACGTCGAGGAGGACTGGCTCAATGGGGACAATTACGACATGGTGCACATGCGCTCCATGTCCTCGGTGCTCAAGGACATTCCCAAGATACTGCGTCGCTCGTTCGAGTAAGTTGGCCTCGCTCAATACATGCGCTGGAAAGCGAGATCTGACAAGGGGACACAGGGCGCTCAAGCCTGGCGGTTGGCTTGAAATGCAGGAGCTGCAGGCCACGTTGAAATGCGACGACGGCACCATGCTTGGCGACGACGGGCTGCTGCAATTCTACAATAGGCTCAACAGTGCCCTGACGCTATTCGGCATGGACCTCGACATGCCGCACAAGCTGCAGCCGCTGCTCGAGGAGGCTGGCTTCGTTGATATCCGTCACATCCCAAAGAAGGTACCGGTGGGACCCTGGGCCAAAGATCGTCACATTCGCGTCGCGGGGCAGTGTCTGCGAGAGGCCATTAAGAACCTGATCCCTGCCATGACCAACAAGCCCTTCCGCGCACTGGGCATGTCAGAGGAGGAGTGCGAAGCTTCTGCCAAGATGGGCAGACTGGCCCTGCAGGACATGTCGCGGCACCGCTACCTCCCGTTTCACTTCTGGATGGCCCAGAAGCCAGAATAGCAGCTACGCACACTGGGATTTATTTGCATTGCATCTTTATTGTACAGCGTAGTAAGCAACATGTAGCTCAAGAAATGATGACACGACAGGTACTCGTTATCGATAAGTGGTGCGATGCGATGCGATGCGATGCCAATTAAATTGCCCGATTGACCGGATTACTCACACCGTTGCTCCATCCATTAGGCTGAAGCCATTCCCACGCTAATTATAGCTTGTTGGTCGTCGCAGCCGCTGGCACCCCGCTCTTTTAGTGCCCACCTCTTCAGCCCTGATCCGGCGAAACCACACCTGTCCTCCTTATATAGCCAGCTTGAACCGCCAGAATAATCCAGCTAATCAATCATCCTCTCGCCATGGCACCACACACAAAGAAGCGATCCAAGGTCCCGCCCGAGTCGGTCCACGTCAACAACTTCAGCAGCAGCAACATTGCGGAGGCTCTTGGCCAGACGGATAGCGCCCGCACCCGCAAGAATGCCATCGCGTGGTTTGGCAAGTCGCTGAGGCGAGTGGATCGCTTCCAGGCGACATGGGACGCCGTGGGCGGCGCTTCAGGGCTCTCCAAGCTCATGGCCGGGTTTAGCGTGCGGGAGGTGCGGTACCTGTGCCGCTGGCTGGGACGCACCGGCTCAGCAACCCGGGGCCGGCCCGAGAGGCGCAAGGCCCTCGGCGAGCTCATGGAGCTGCTCCGCAGCAACGCCGTGGACAAGCGGCCGCTGCGCGACTCGTACCAGGACATCGTCCCCGGGTGCAGCTCGGAGCTGGTGCAGGAGTGGGAGGATGATGCCGACATTGAGTGGTCGCCGTGGCAGCAGAAGCGCCTGTTCGGCGGCCACCGCGAGCTGAACGAGAAGACGTTCCTCGAGGATGTTTTCGAGTCGTATGCCAACATCGACTTTGGGGATGAGAAGAGGCTGTTTCAAGACAACCTGCCGTTTTGCGAGCAGATTATGGCGTCGCTCATCGACAAAGCGGATGAGGACGACGTCCGCATGCCAAGCGACTTTGTGGCCCAGTTCGCCATCCCAGTGCTCAAGCGCCTTCAGAAACGGAGGTTCAACCACGAAATGCGACTCAAGTATCTGGACATGATTGTGCAATGCATCTGGAAACACCCCAACGCCTTGGGTCGACAGTTGCACGTTTACCAGTATGGACTGGTCCAGTTTGTCATTGAGCGCTGGGTGGAGGCACCCGCGGGCAAGAAAGAAGGCGTCAAGCAACGCCTGGCCGAGTTGGTAAAACATCTCCCGACAATCGAGAACCCCCTCAGCCTGAGTGCCATCTACGATGCCCTACAGGTTTTCAAGAAGCTGAACCCCAAGACGAGATATGAGCTGCTTCGACTATTCTTGCAGCACATGAAGGGATACAACTTCGACATTGAGGCGGAAACGGAAGAAGGCCTGCTTCGCATGAAAGAATTGCCGGTTGAGGGGGATAAATGGCCCATTAGGCTGTTCTTCTGCCTTGACAACGAAAAGGCCATGCAGCTGTTTGACAAATTGGACAAGCTGTATCCGAGCGGTGACTTCCTGATTACTCCACTATCATCACGCCACGGCGCAAACACGGTTCTGAAGCAGACTCGGGCCCCGGACGATAACAGCGGCGACGTCGAGGTTGTCAGGGGTCGGCTCATTAGGAACTTGAGCAGCGAGGCTGGGCATGCGGGTTGGCTGGAACGCGCTCGCATGCTGGTTCAGGAGCGGAGGAAGAAGGCGCAGGACTCTCGCGAGCCGAATGACCGCGCATTCTGGAGCAGGTCGGCACTGAACCTGTGTGTTGCTTCTGGCGACCTGGAAGCACTGGGAGATACCATCCTGTGGGTGCGACGGTACAACAAGGATGCTCTGACCATAAGGGGCTTGTACCACTCTGAAGTATTCAAGACAAAGGAGATTGAGCGTTTGCTTGGAGTTATACCCTCAAAGGACTCCCCAAGAGCTGCATCATTCACGCTCCTCTCGGCAAAACAAGAAATCGAGGCAGCAAATCGCATCCTCGTCACCATGGTCGAGACGGCGACCATGGCGGTCCAGGAGGCCTCGTTCCAGAGCCACGACTGGAATAGTGTGCTGAAACTCCCAGTCGCCGTGGTTGACTGGCGCGTGAAACATGTCGGGGTGCTTGAGGCCAATCTCAAAAAGCTGTCACCCGAAAACAAATTCGACATTGAAATCATGAACGCCATCTGGAGGCCCAGCGTTGACTCGGCCGTGGAAATTGAGGCCCTGCTGGCACAGCCAGCGTCTGAACCTCTGATCATTAGGGCTGTGGGCTCGGCCCACGCTTTGGGCGCCTACACGTTGCGCTCCTTGGACAAGGTCTCGGCTCCCGTTCTGGCGGAGCTGACCGAGTTCCTCTTCGTGCAGATGCGGGCTCGCCTGGGCCCGGGGAAGCTCAGGGCGCGCGTTGGGGACGTGGTTGAGGCCATTGTGCGGGTTGCTCGCGGCGATCGGCCATCCCTGGCCTGTCCCTTCATCGAGGACATGATCATGGACGAGGACGACAACAGCTCGTGGTACAGAACATTGATGAACCCCGGCTTCCTCTCCTCGCTTCCCGCTCAAGAGGCTAGGCAATTCCTGCTCGCCATGGCGGATGCTATGACGGCCAAGATGCGCGAGCAAAATTCTCGACCAAAGCCCACTGGCGATGGCTCAACTGGCCAGCTGCAAGCGCCAGCCATCAAGGTCAGCACTATCAAGATGATGGCGCAGCTCCTGCAAGGAAACGTCTTTATCGATTCTCCTTCATCTTGCGAGATCCTCGTTCGCCTCTTGTCGGAGGCACGACATGTGGATGCTCAAATCACCATTGCAAACAGCTTGATCAGCACATTGGAGGAGCCCACTTGCCCACCGATAATGAGGACGCGAATCCTCACCGCAATCGAATCCTACATCCTACCGGTTGCTTCACAGCTTAGCGAGCGCCGTCATTTCACCGAGAAAGACTGGGACGCCGCCTTCAACCAACCCGATGCTAAGCTGCCCGAAATCGGCGAAGGAACCTCTCTCTTGGGTATGCTGGCCAACCGAGCCGTCTCTGCCCAGCTGAACGACGAAGACAAGATGGGAATTGCGCAGCTCATTATGATGATGTTGGAGAAGTCTGCCGCCAACAACAACCGCTGGATGGACCTATTTCTCTCAAAGAACAACTTCGGCCAAGAGGCTATCCCTGTGGCGCCCGTGTCGCTTACCAACTTGGTCCAGATCTTTGACTTTTGGACAGCTTACATGCCGGCTTCTGTGTTTGACATGCTGCGCGCCATGGTCCTCGCCAACATCGACCCGCCCCCAGGAATAGCTCGCATCACAGAGGCGGTCAAGGCCAATGGCGACCTGCGCAACTCGAATGCGGGCCAGCACTGGACGACGCACTTTGACAACGAAGGCATGGGCATAGTTGCTCTGGGGCTCGACTACGCCGCACGCGTGCTGCAGCGTCCTGGCGGAGTAGAGTCCAAGCTCGAGGGCGACCAGGGCATCACCATCCCGATGCTGCAGAACTTTGTGCTCGAGGCTGCTGAGCGGTTTATTATGACGGGGAAGACAACCAATGTCGATGACTTGGTCTCGAAGCTGTGCGACAACCGCCTTCACGGGCGGGGCCAGTGGGAGAGCTGGCAATCGAACTGCATCCCCGTCATCAGAGAAATCATCAAGAAAGTGGATGAAGTTCGTGGAGGGAGATCCTTGGGGGCCGGCTCGATCCCGCTGATGCTGCCCAACACGATGCGTCTCATGATCACCGCACTGCCCGTTCCATACTGTGCGTGGGACGAAGCTGCGAAGCCTGACGAAACAGACGCCTACATCGCAGACGTGTCGACTTTTATTGACCAGCTTGCCGCACGGCCAAAGCCGTACCATGATGACTTTGCCGCTTTGAAGGACAAGGTTCTCGATACGCCAAGAACATCGGAATACGCATCCTTTGCCCTGAAGCTGGCCGAGAGGACTTCGTCGCAGGACCTGGCCTTGGCTGATTATTTGCGACTGGAGCTCGCGGGGGAGTTGATAAGCAGAACCAGCGACCCAGAAGACAAGCAAGTTGTGGAAAGGGCGAGGACACTGGTGGAGAAGTGGAAAACGTCGCCAGTGGAAGAGTTGAGGATCCTTGGCTATTCCGTGGTGGAGTCGTTGGCGCCGCAGGGCAAAATGGGTTGGTTTTTCAATACCAGCACATAGATAGCTACTTGATGTAATCCGATACCAATACAGACTGCCCGAGATGACTATTCATTGACCGTAAATATATGTCCATCGTGTGTGCTTAACTGATTAAACTGTTCACCGCCTTATTACATTCGCTCCACTTCAAATGTTTCAATTTCAATGCTTTGCTTGGCTGAGCCACTATTGCCTTGCCTCTCGCATTTATACGCAGCAAACTTTCGGGCGGGTACTTCCTCGACAAACTGAACCAGTTAGCCAACGCGCTTAAGTCTATGAGACAGATAACGTACCATGGTGTTGATTTCTTCCAAAGTACGACCTTTGACCTCGGGCAGATAGAACCAGACCCAAGCCGCTGCGATGATACACGACGGGAACCAAATGTACCCATATCTCGGACCCCAGTTTAGTGAGCTAGGGTTGATGAAATAAGGGGCAGTAAAGGTGATGAGCCACGCAGCAAAGAAGCCAGCGGCAGCCGCGAATCCAAACGTGTAGCTGCGGAGGCGTTGGGATGGGACCTCCCCAGCTACTAGCCAGGAGTAAGGAGCAATCATACCCTGGCTCGTTAGTCCATGTCTAAAAGTCGAGGGCAGCAACTTACGTTGTAGCTTATCATGTACAAGGAAGAAAGTGCTACGATGACCTTTCCTGTTGAGGTGCTTCCTGGCTTCTTGTCATAGACGACTGCGATGATTAACTGGAACATGGCGCAGATGAGGAGTCCCCATAGCAGGAACACACGGCGTCGACCCCATCGGACAACAATGAAGGAATTGGCGATGATGGCGACCAGTCCTGCCGTGCTGAGAACGTTGCTCATAGCAAATGGGCTTTCAACATCGGCCATTGCGAAAAAGTACGCCTTGTATGCTGTCGAGGCAATTCGTTAACCATGATTAAACCAGTGCATCATGCAGTCTTACCGATAATGAACATAGATCCCGAAGCAGCCTGCAGGCATACGCCGCAGACAGAGATTGTGGTGCGTCTCCTGTCTATTGGATTGCTGAACATGTCCCAGAAGCTGGATGAGCTGGCCATTTCTCGCTCCTTCTCGATTGCCTGCTTGATCTCTTCCAGCTCTCTATGCACGTTTGATCCATTAGGCCTCAACCACTGGAGTGATTTCAGTCCATCATCGAAACGACCTCTTAAAATCAGCCACCGAGGTGATTCCGGAATAAAGAACATTGAGATGCCAATTATCGTAGGAACAACGTAAATGATACCTAGCGGAATGAGGTATGCGGACTTGTCGGGTCGCTGTGCGGTGGCCCAGTCGATTATGGTTCCAATTAAAGTTCCCTTCTTCATTAGTAGCTGAGCTAACCGTGAGCTGGAGCAAAACTTACAAAAGAGGTACAAAACTGAAAGAAGCTGAGAAAAAGGCCGCGATACTTGGCTGGGCTGCACTCTTGCAAATATAGTTGAGAGAAGGTCATAAAGTAGCCATTGGCGAGACCGATGAGGAAGCGGCCAACGTATAGAGGCCCTATCTCGTCTGTGGTCATCATGATAATGTTTGCAACTGCACACAAGACGCATGCCAACCACAAACAGCTCTTACGCCCGAGCTTTGCCGCTGCAAACCCAGCAAGGCCGGAGCTAATAAAAGCACCCAGCGTCATCAAGGAAGATATTAGCTGCTGTCTAGTTGTGGAAATGTTCCAACCAATGGCTGTCTCAGGCGCTCGGTAGCCATAGACCTGGATTGGTTCATGTTAGCTTCGAACTCATGTGACCTGAATATTGAATTGAGAAGCTGGATGTAATCGTACCTCCAAAAAGCCTGGCATGGCTTGCAATCCACCGATCAGACCAAAATCAATACCATATTGAAAGGGGGACAGAACAACAACGCTGCACGCGATAAAGCATCGCCAGTGCGCGCGAATATTATCGTTTGGCTCTGACATGGTGAATGGTTTGACTGGAGCGATCTTCGCCTTGGATGAGCGAAAGATCTTGATCTGGTTGATCTAGAGATCCAAACAAGCTCTTTTACCTTTACATACTCTGGGGATATCCCTGATCTAGCGTCGTATTTTGCAATGCAACCTGTGGTGCGGAATGCATCTACCCCACGGGGAAGTGGGCGCGTCGCGTAGCATGCGATGCGGGGAGAGACAGGATCAATACACCCGAGGCATCGGCAAGTGGGAATTTTCCTATCATCTATGATACCATTTCCAAAAGGGCCAAAAGCTCCGCTATTACACCGCTCGATATTGGCTGAGTCTGTCAATGTGACCCCCGATTGACGATCTAGATGGTTGCAACCAGATGCCACCGCAAGGGTAGTGTCACGTTGTTGCAGTTGTGGCCAATCGTAGAAAGAGTGTTGTGCACAGTCAGTGCTGAGGAAGCAATGGCTGATTCCCGAGGAGTTCTGGCGGATAAAAACATGGTCTAGAGCCTCGGATGGACCTCGGCGTGTTGCGTGAATATCACTCATCTTCGTTTGCGCTGGCTAGTAGAGTTATTTGGTAGTTGAGAGAAACCGACAACAGCTGCATTTGCATCATGCCATTTGTACAAAGCAAGCTAGAATACCCCACCCAATAGAGGAAAAGAAGTTCCGAGCGGGGCCCCCCTTGTGCAGGGAAATTGGTATTTGAACAACGTTCAAGAAACTCTGGATCATTTCAACTACGGCCCGATAACGCGTATCAATCCTATACCATGTCTGAACTAAAAACGGGAGTCAAAGTCACGGTTGTCGGTGCTGGATTTGGTGGATTGACTGCAGCAATCGAGTGCCATCGCCAGGGACACGACGTGGAGATTTATGAGTCATTTCCCGAACTGAAGACACTTGGGGACATCATCTCTTTCGGCTCAAATGCTGGTAAGATCTTCTACCGCTGGTCCAATGGACAGGTTGTTGATAGACTGCGTCCACTCTGCATTGATTTGCAGAAATATGGTTTCCGAATCCATAAATACGACACCGGGGAGGTGGTTTATCACCAAAAGAGAGATCCCCCGAGTAAGGAGGCTCCAGTTCTAAACGGTCACAGAGGCGAGCTGCATGAAGTCATTTTCAACTATGCCAAGGATGAGTTGGGAATTCCTATCCATCTTGGGAACCGGGTTCTGGATTACGTTGAGGATGAGTCCTCAGCTGGCATTATACTGGAAAATGGCCAAAAGGTAAGTAAATCTACGTGGAGATTTTGACTCTGGATAGTGAAGCATAAGTGGCTGACAGATATCCTCCAGATTATGAGCGATGTCGTGATTGCGGCAGATGGAGTCCGTTCCAAGGCTAGGGAAATTGTTCTTGGATATGTCGATAAGCCAAAGAGTAGCGGCTATGCAATCTGGCGAGCATGGTATGATTCACGGAGGAAGATGACTCCAAAGATGGGCAATATTAACATATGACAGGTTCTCAAATAAGGATATGATGGCTGATCCTCGGACAAAAGAGTTTTGTGAGAACGGCGACACATTCAATGGATGGATTGGTCCTGATGTCCACTTCTTGTTCTCGACGATCAAGGATGGAAAGGATTGCTGTTGGGTTCTGACCCACAAGGATGATCACGATATTGATGAGTCATGGTCGTTTCCCGGAAAGCTGGAAGACGTGTACAAAGTGCTTGAGGGATGGGACCCTATCTGCAAGGCAATCGTGGAAAAGACGCCTTCGTTGGTGGACTGGAAGCTGGTCTATCGTGACCCGCTGCCCACTTGGATCAGCAAAACAGGCAGAATCTGCCTCCTCGGTGATTCTGCTCATCCATTCCTCCCCACAAGCACGCAAGGAGCAACACAGGCCATGGAAGACGGTGTCACCATTGCTGTTTGCCTTAAGCACTCTGGAAAGGACAATGTTCCCCAAGCGCTAAAAGCGTATCAAGACATTCGGTATGAGCCTCGCCAATTTTCAAGATTCGTCGTGCTAACCAGATTTAGGTATAATAGAGTCAGGGCAGTTCAGAAAACCGGAGAGTCAACGCGGGATATGTGGCATAAGACAGATTGGTCTCAAGTAAAGGAAAGTCCATCGAGCGTTGCGTTGCCGAGAGAAGACTGGATTCACAAATTTGACGCAGAGAATCATGCTAAAGACATCTGTCGCGAAGTTTTTAAAGATGCTGAGCCCAGAAGGGAGGGAGTTAGTGCGGCTTAATAGTCTTTATAGACCTATTGATTAGTAGAATAACCCCGACTTGTCAGTTCAGTTAGTCAAACCCCCGAGCAGCCTTTGTCTCTAGATCTAGCTATTTTTACCGAAAGCTTGAAACAGCTGAATGATCCATACCTCAGGGTCCAGTTGCATGTTTATCAAAGGAAATCTATCGCCCAGTGATGATCCACTCGACATGGGTATAGGATTGTGGATGTGCAGCTTTTGTAAAGACGAAGCGTGGACATCTGCATTTGGCGGCGAGGCATTGGGGATTGCCCCCACATTCCTCGAACCCAGTTTCAAGCTGGTGCGTCAGAAGGCATCCCAAAGGCTGGCCTTTCGGGAGTTCGGTGCATGCCTCGGGATTTCGTGCTTTGGGGGGAACGATGACGTGCAGTCCAAGGTGGGAGCATTGTTGAACTATTGGGCGGATCATATCTAGCAACAATTTACAGATGATGATCTGAGGTTAATCTCACAGGTCATGTATTCTGCTGCTGTTATCAATGGAGGTGGGCCATTGCAGAATACAGCTCAGGAGCTTCAGTATGCTAACATGACAATTGATAGCATTTCGGCCAGATTATCTAGGCGATTAACAGTACGTGCTGGATGATTTTCATACTAACCCCAAGATCATGTGCATTTTATGCTGTAAGAGTCAGATTTGTAGCCCTTGATGAGAGAGATGTGAGATGTTGATCAAATTGTTCTAGAATGCGAATAAAAACAATGATGAGGGTATACACATCAATACGCAATGGCAGTTCCCTATTCAATCGGCGGCCTTAATTGGTAAGACGCACATCAAGTCTTCTCTTACCTCAAGACATGTCCGGATGGACTCGAACTTGTATCATTCCTCGCACGTCGGCAAGATGGGGCATTCGCTCACCTACCCCATGATTGATCCGATTGTACCCCAGTAGCAACCAACGTCAATTGTTTTTTCACAAGCCGCGCAGGCCCAAGCCCTAGTTAACTCAGCCGTTTCCAGCTACCAACCTATACAAAAGAATGAATAAGTCGGCTATTCTGTGACGACATCGGTTAACGCAGTTCTTATCACGGAGCTGTCGGTGAAATGGAGAAAGCATGACTAAACGCCACAAGGTCAGGTTTGATAACGATCACAGTCTGGGGTATGGTTCAAGTACTAGGCCAGGTCTAGACCTAAATCCAATAGTTAGCTGATAAAGAAACCCGTTTTTGGCATTTCGATGAACGAACGACCCGGAAGAGTGGTAGCAGCATTTCTGATGACTGGAATGGTGGGTGGTGTTTAGAGTCTTAGAGCCCCGCATCCGACAATTTCCCACTGAATCATTCGGTGCCATTACGATCTAGATTGGATCTAAGGGAGTCAATATGATATGAAAAGGCTAAAATTTTATCATGCCCACGTTATCTTTGGTTGGTGTTGGAATAGAAACGACCTATTTATTCTGCGCTTCCGTCCGGTGAGGGATACCTTCCCTCCCTCACCATCTCACTCTGACTTGCCTTTCCAAAGCGACATCTTCATTTGCCAATCGTCACGATGAAGTTTGCAACAGTTCTTCTTTCTGTTTTGATTGGTGCGGTGGCAGCAACCCCTGTTGTGCAGCCAAACGGGGATACCGGCATGAAGCTTGCCCTGCGCGCCCCGGTTCCTCCCATCAACGGCGTAAGTTTATAACATCTTGGCAGGACGTTCTCTATTCTAACAGTGTCAAGGGGGCCACTGTGCGCCAGATTCAAAGACGACAGGTACCGGCTTCTATACACAAAGAACGGCTATTTTAAATATCTAACCGACTGACTCTCTGAATAGTCTGATGGATGCCCCGCGGCTCCTCCAGTACGAGTAGGTTGGCCTTGAATATTGGCATGGAACAACTCTTAGCTGAACCCCAACAGCGCACAGACATGAAACGAAACATACCACAACAGAGACCACAACAGCAAGCGCGTCGGAATGGACAAATTAGGGTCGTCCCCAGACAGGTACCAGGCTTTTAACGAGTCGCCACGATGCAGCTGACAGGACTTTTTAGAATATTGCACGAAACCTAAACCGTGATGAGCCTGCCAAAGCTCCAATCAGACGACCACGCGCCGACCAGCCCCAAGGAGCTGCCGGCAACGCAGCCGCAGCGTCCAAGAAGAGGACGCTGGGTGGTGAGCCGGTGTGCAACCCGATTAAAGGCGGCCCGCCGTGCCCAGGTAAGCTCTTGTTGTATTTCGGAGAGAATGAGCAAGCTAACCATCGGCGGGAAAGATGGCTGAAGCTGCATCACTTGTAATGAGAAATAATAATCATTTTTTTAATAATCCTCAAGTAGTAGCTAAATTGCAAATACATGAACATTATTGATTCAATTCGTCGCGTGCTTGATTGTTGGCACACTCGCGGCAAATGGACCGCGAGTTGCCAGATGAACTAGTTGACAGATTTCCTGGAAGTTGTACATGTGATGACCACAACGTTGGGTTTTAGCTACAATGTGGGTCCTTAGTCCTGCACTAAATGGGACCAAGATTGCTGACTGCATATGTGGACGGGGATTAGGCACTCGTGCGAGCATTTTGAACTGACTTCGCGTGACAGAAAGTTGTGTTAAAGCGGGAAGTGTGAGGTAGGATTTTTCATTATTAGGAAATTCAAATTTTAGGGAATATAGAAATATTTTGCAAGCTAGGGTCCTTCTTGCGCCTGAATTAGTGCTTCTTCACGACCATCGACTCGTCTGCGCGCTACCCTACATCTGACACGGATCCACAATTTCAAGGCGGTGATGATCCGACCAGAAAGCCCCAGAACAAAAGCGTGACTCACTTGCGGATGGCGCGTCGCCTTCTTATAGTTACATCTTCCTCAGGAACTGGAGGTTCGACACTGGCTCCAAAGAAGAATCACCCCACAATGGCCACGACTGACACAAACGTTGGCTCGATGCCGTCACCCTCGTTAACATCACTCGTCTCTTCCTATGGAATCCTCACGTCCTTGGCGTCCTATGTCTCGACTGTGGACCTCTACCACCTTGCTCTCACAGACAAGGCTCACCACTCCTACATTCTTGGCTCCCCCAACTTGTTCAGATCCCTTCGACGCCATTGTCTCTGCGACGGGCGCGGCCTTCGAGTCCGGCAGACGTACAGCAGCCCCTACTCCTCTCGGAGAAAGGCGGGAAAACTATCCATAAACCCGTGGATGGATGCTGACGAAGAGATTGAGGTACATCTATACAATGTCAAATGCGACGAGGCGGGAGCCCTGCCATGCAGAAAATGCGGCATCAACGTCTGCGAGGAATGCCGTTACTATCCTCGGGCTTGTCCGCCCGTCGGGTACCCTAACCGGTTCCCGCATCTAAACTCGCCCTACCAGATGGAGAATGTCATGTGCTTGTGTCCGCCCTGTGACGCAGAACAGGAAAAAGAACTCGAAGGCCAATTTTTGAACGAGACTTGCGATTGCGATACCTATAAACGATGGGTTTGCCTTCGGTGCCGACGAGAAGAATCAGCCTTCACCAGAGACTACTACCGTGACCACACCAAAGCCGAATGGTACCCCAAAAAGGGTGAAGAAGAAACAAAGACGTCACAAGATCATCAGTTTGAGCGATCGGTAAGTCTTTAACTAAGTCTCTCAAGCGTTGCATAACAGGAAGCAATGCTGTGGTGGTATCTCAACGCGCAGGGCTAATGTTTTCCCACCAGCTTTGGTGCACATGCGGCGCGAAAGTACCCCAGGAAACACGGTTCAGATGTACTTGGTGTAGAAGACGCCATTTACCGGAATCAGAATGGGGCGATGAGTTTAACCAACCTGGGCACAGGTTGCCTTTTTTCGAAAACGTGAGTGATGCTTGATATTTAAACGTGTTTGCACAACTATTGACGTGGCTTTTTAGGATCCTTGTTATCCCGTCTGGGTTAGCGATCCACAGACAGACAAGTACCCGGTTCCCTATCCACCACTTGGGCGGTGTGGAGAGCGCTGGAATTAATTGGATACTCTAGAAATGAGAAGCAAATCGGGGTTGTTATTTTGGGGTGAGAAAGTTGGATAGTTCTGAATCTCACTGCCATGGGTGTGGCTTCACTATCCCTTTGACTGCGGTAAGCCTGCATCCAGGTACCGGCCCAGTTGCATTCCCCGCTACATACGCTCCAAGATAGAAAATAATATTTTTCAAGACATATTCTATAATCTACCATCATCAAGCACAATATATCTTATTTTAAACAATAATGCACTTCAAAAATACCATTTTCTGCTGAGGCAATTGAGGGAGGTACCTGCGTGCAGGCTTACCGCAGTCAAAGGGATACGAAACGAAATTGGAAATATGGACACTGGGGCAAGTGAGCGCTTCGAACATATGTACAGTCGGAAATAAAAATTGTTCTCATGTTCAATATACATGAAAATTGGGTCGATTGTGGACACGGAGCATTTCAATAATGCTAAGGTTGCAATGCTTGCCTTTGAAAACTCAATTCTTCTGCCGGACGTCTTGATACAGTGACATCAATCCTCTCCACCTCACGCCATATATTACATCAAATCGCCACTAATATTGCCAAATCGATGACATGCAACTTATAAACATCACTGCAGCAAGTTAATTGAGTGATAGTAGTCTGCTGCCTCGCGCGCCTTTGCTCTATCCTCTGCTGCACGAGCAAGCAGCTGCTTGGTTAGTGGGTGCGCAGAGAATCTATCTGGCAGCCTGTCCCAGACCTTGGAATCTGTGCCATGGGGGTGGAAAACGCCGCAAAGCTTGCGGGCGTATTCTGTAAAGAGGAATGTCCTGGATGACTCGACCATGATGGTCATTTGATCTGCCAGTCTATTAGCGCTTTTCTCAAAGGTTTGTGGAATCAGACCGCTACTCACTCTCGAGGATCCTGCGAGGCTCATTCACCTGTAGCGGGAGTTCGTATAGATACTCGTCGCCAAAGCCTCCGTGGGGCGTGTGACCGCCCTCGTAGCTGCAGCCGCCGGGCTGGAACTCATCGGACCGACCGAGGCCGTTGCCGTAAATACAAGCCAAAAGCTCTGAGGCGCTGTTGCGATGGAAGTAAGGGGGCCTGAAAGTGTTGCTTGCCACATCCCATCGCGGACCGAACCACAAGTAATCGGCGAGTGGCTGGTGAGGGTCGACTGATTTTGCCGTCAACACTGTGTTGATGCTGGGATCAGTGTGATCGACTGTGGTAGTATTTTGAGCCACAAATTTAGTCAAGTCGTACTACTCAGCGATGGTTAGGTCAATGTTGATACGTCCATCATCCACCACCGCCTTGGCGCCAACTTACCTTGTATGGCACGCAGTTCCCATGCCAGGCAACGACGTCAAACGGGCTGTGGTCCTGGCTAATGGCGATATGTTTTCCAGTGTTCTTTACGACAACTGTAAACGGCACATGCAAGTCCTCATCGATGTGTGCGATTGGGTAGAGAAAGTCGCGAGGGTTGGCGAGGCCATGGCCACCAAGAGGGCCTAGGTCCGGTAGTTCCCATATTGAACCCCATACCTCGGCAATATGACCACGTGCGACCGATGTACCTTCGGGAAGAGATACCCGGAAGCGAACTCCACGCTGAATCACACATATCTCTCCAGGCTGGACGTACAGCCTGCCCAATTCAGTCTGAACGTCAATGATTCCCAGCTGCGGGGTGATGAGAAAGTCACCATCCGTGTTGCAATAGGCTCTGTTTTCCATGGATGAGTTGATCATATAGACATAAAGAGCAAGGCCTTGCTTAAGGTTGGGATCGCCGCTGCCGCACAGCGTGTGCAGGCCATCGGCAAAGTCAATATTCTCGTCGCTCTTGGGGAGAGGGAAAGGGTTCCACTCTGCCTGTTGCGGCAACGGCTCAACATTCTTGTTCAGAGAAAGAAAGCAATTCTCAATGTGAGACTTTGTTTCAATATCGGAATAGCCATCTGGAAAACAGTTAGAGGCAAGTCTCGAGGATAATTTATTTGTCGAGATTCAACTGCTCGCAGATGCAGAGACTTCGTTGTCGAATAAGATAAAAAAATAAGATCCACTTACTATGAGCTGCAGCTGGCCTAGCTCGGTACATATAGGTACTTGAGTTCACAGTTCGAGGCGCCGCAAAGGCCGACGAGGTGATACCTTCTGTGTAGAGGCCCAGGCCGCGATCTTGTGGGTTGTTCTGCGCGATTGGCAAGACTCCCGGGATTACCTCGGACTGGTGGCGATTGCCCCAGCCGGGTTGGTACTCGTATGGGTCATTCTCTCTGGTTGGTTTCGTTCTTTGGAGATCTGTGTAGTGAAAGACCTTTTGCGGATCAGTCGCCGGCTCTCGCTTGACAATGGCCACCATTTTGGATTGCTGCGACTGTGATGAGCTGGTTTGTTTCAAGTGAGAATTGCGTAGTTGATTTGATTCTTGTCAGATTCCAGTCTCATTCCCATGTCAGACTTATACTCATGGTCATGCTGACAGGCGCGGGATCTTGTGGGACCGACGCGTTGACGTCCATGTGGGAGTCTCGGGCCCCACATGGTGATGGACCGACAGTAGTGCCCGGTGGGCCGGTAATGGGCATTTTGTTAGAGTTTGCTATGATATCTATCCTTTGATCGTCTTTGATTTGGCTAGTTTTCTAGCGGATTGTTTATTTGGCATCAGCTCAACTCAAGCTGACGCATTGAATCAACGTCCAGCCAGCCACCATCACCAGCCGTCGCCCGCTGACTGTTTTACTCACATTATTCAACAATGCGGATTAATCTACCACGCTCGTCGACTGGCCTTTTGGCCCAGGCCAATATGTTGAGCAGGGGCAGGGCTCCACGCACAATTCGAGTATTGGCGCTACAGCACCGTCGATCTATGGGATCCATCAGCGCATTTGACTCCATTATTTTCCGCAACTTGTTTGGTACAGACGAGATTCGCAGTGTAAGTCATTTCATATTGGAAGGTGTCCCTCATAACACTCAAACACCCGGCTAATTTGAAATTTGGAGCAGGTGTTTAGTGATAAGGCATATATCGCCCGCTGTGTTGACGTCGAGTCTGCCCTCGCAAGAGCACAGGCTCATTGTCAAGTCATCCCCGCTGAAGCTGGAAATGAGATCACGTCACAAGTCGACGCGAAAAGTCTTGATCTTGACAGACTCCGCACGGAGACGGATATTGTCGGTTATCCCATTTTGCCTCTCGTGCGGCAACTGACGGACATGTGCGGTCCGGCTGGAAAGTACTTGCACTGGGGTGCGACAACACAAGACATCATGGATACAGCGAGCATCTTGCAGATGAAGGCGGGATTGGACATAATTGATAAAAAGCTGTCTGGTGTCATTGTTGCGCTGGAACGGCTTTCACTAAAGTACCAAGACACGCCCATGGCTGGCCGAACCCACCTCCAGCATGCGCTTCCCGTCACCTTTGGCTACAAATGTGCCGTCTGGTTGTCTGGGCTCTACCGCCATAAAGAACGACTGGATCAGTTGAGGTCCCGCGCGCTCATGGTCCAGTACGGCGGTGCCGCTGGGACACTTGCCTCGTTGGGATCGGGTGATGATGGCATCAACGTCCGCAAACAGCTGGCCGTGGAGCTGGGCCTCAGCGACCCGCCCATTACCTGGCATGTGGCTCGGGACGGTGTCGCAGAAATAGTCAACTTTCTCGCCCTCGTCGGCGGATCGCTCGGCAAGATTGCGCTGGACCTTATCATTATGTGTTCCAACGAGCTGAGCGAGGTTGCTGAGCCGTTCGTCCCACATCGTGGGGCCTCCTCGACGATGCCGCAAAAGCGAAACCCCATTTCCAGCGAGGTAATCTTGGCGGCATCCAAGGTTCTGCGGTCCAATGCCAGTCTTGTCCTCGACGGCATGGTATCGGATTTTGAGCGGGCCTCGGGTCCGTGGCATCTCGAGTGGGTTGCCATTCCCGAGAGCTTCGTCATGACCGTCGGCGCCCTTCACCAAGCCGAGTTCACTTTGGCAGGGCTTGAGGTGCACGAGGACAATATGGCAGCCAACCTGGCATCGACAAAAGGTCTGATTGTGGGAGAGGCTGTTATGATGAGCTTGGCAAAGCACATTGGAAGACAAAGTGCCCACGATGTGGTATATGATGCCTGCAAGAAGACCATTGAAGCAAGCGGCTCTACAACCTTACTACAAACCTTGCAGGAGGATGAGAGGGTGACAGGAGCTATCTCATTGAAAGAGTTAGAACAGCTTTGTGATCCCATGAACTACTTGGGCTCATCACAGCGAATGGTTCAGGACACCCTGGCCCTGTCCAAAAATTAGTATATGTTAACAAGGTTTACAATTATGTTTAAAATAATTTTATTCAGAATTTTGTATAACAATCGTGCTCACCTTGTAGGTAATAGATGGGTAGATCTCTGTGGTTCAACAAACAGTTATCATAACAGTTATGTGGATTCGTCACTCATGCATGACACGACGATGCATTACAGAAGTCTAAATGTGAAGTCTATTTATTATCATCTAGCTATCGTATGGTTTAAAGTCTGTAGCAACTTCAAAAGGAGCACCCGTCTTCTCAGACAATTCGTCCATGCTGACCTCCTCGACCAGTTCTTTCAGCACAAGACCGTTTGGAGTGCAGTCAAACACTGCAATATCCGTTATGATTCTGGACACGCAGCGTTTTCCAGTCAGGGGGAATGTGCAGTCTATAAGTCGTTAGACCGCTGAGTACCGTATCGATTGTAGAACTTACCTTTCAGAATTTTGGGCCGGCCATTTCGATCGACGTGCTCCTATGAATGCGTTAAAATTTGGTTAAGCTGTGTTGGCGCGGGGAGCCTACCATAGTGATGACAACTTTTGTTTTCTCTGGACTCGCCACCAGGTCCATGGCACCACCTATTCCCTTTACCTTGCCAGGCAGCATGAAATTGGCAAGATCTGCAAGTTGTTAACATCTTAGTCTGACAAAGAAATTGGCTAGAAATGCACAGACCTCCGTACATGCTGACCTGCAACGCCCCTAGCATGGTCAAGTTGATCTTCCCGGATCGAATCATTCCGAAGCTCTCATGGCTTCCAAAGGTAGATGCGCCAGATCTGAGAGTGACAGTCTCCTTTCCTGGGTTAATAAGATCTGGATCTTCCTCTCCAGGCGTCGGGTATCGGCCCATGCCCAAGATGCCATTCTCTGACTGCAGAATGACTTCCATTCCCTCTGGCACCAAGGCTGGTGTTGCAAGCGGGATTCCAATTCCAAGATTGACGTACATGCCATCCTGCAATTCTTTCGCCGCTCGCCTGATGATCCTTTCCCGCTTTTGGCTTGATGCGGTAGCTGTGCTTCCATGTCAACACCCGTGCGCGCGTGCAATTGGAACCATGGCAACATACCTTTGACTGTGTCTTGCGAGTCTTTAGCAAACGTAAGTTTTTCAATATTCTTTGGTTCAGTGCTCTGGATGACTGCGTCGACATAGATACCCTGGATATGAATGTTTTCAGGGTCCAGCTCTCCAACGTCAACAATTTCATCAGCTTCTACAATAGTCCATTTCGCGTTTTTAGCCATGACCTCGTTGAAATTATTCTGGGCCTTTCTGAATGTGCAGTTTCCGAGTCTGTCGGCCTTGTGAACTTTCACTAGGGCAACATCACCAAATATCGACTCTTCCATGACGTAGTCTTTTCCGTGGAACTGCCTGGTCTCTCTCGGTTTGGACATGGCTGCTACTGTACCATCAGAGTTGTACCTTACAGGCAGTTCTCCGGTTTGTACTAAAAAGAGAATTAACCGGGGTGTCACGAAGACCGGAAGCACTTGGTGGGACTCACTGATTGTGCCGTATGCAGTTGGAGTGTAAAAAGCTGGAACTCCCGCCGCTCCCGCCGCGCACTTTTCTGCGATTGTTCCCTGAGGGATAAGCTCCAGGCTCAAATCTCCTGTGAGGTACATCTTTTCAAATGTCTTATTCTCTCCGATGTACGACGCAATCATTTTCCCAATCTGTCGGGTATCAAGCAGCTGCCCTTTTTGCTCAAATTAGAAGGCGATTTGCAGCATTGCCAGAAATACGTACCGAGCCCGACACCAGGCATACCGGCATTATTTGATACCACTGTGAGATCCTTCAGCTCTCTTTTTGCAGCCACCGCATTGATCAGCGAGCTAGGCACGCCAGAGAAGCCGAAGCCACCGACCAGCACCGTGGAGCTGCTGCGCATTTTGCCGATAGCCTCTGTGGCCGAAGGTAATATTTTGTCAATTCTTCTCCACGCTGCTGAACTGGAAAAGTCTCGTCGAAGCGTCATGCCGAGGCAATGGACTCGCTTCGCGTAATTGAACGGCTTCATGGCGGCAGACTGGACACAAGGTGCTGATTGGCGAAGGTATCCTCTGATGAGGCAAATTCATGAATTATTCGTATTGATAACCGGGATGCTTTTAGCGTATTTTTTCATTCTTTCTCCCATGCTTCATCCGCCATACTCAAGCTCAAAGCCGTTCGTGGGGCTCTGCTTTCAGTGTCCAACGCCAAAAAAGCCCCACGACAAACGAAACGTGGGGCCTTGGCACATACACCCAACAAGGCCCCACATCACCTGAATGAACAGGTACTAATTCTGTCGTCAACCAAAGGCAGGGCTCGTGAGATAATCGGATTTATTGGCTTATATAATACGAAATAGCGGTTATTCATTCAGCCATCATGTTGCAAAAAGGCTGGAAATTTGCGCCGTCGCTTTTGCGACCCCTGGCCTTTTGCAGGGGGAAGGCTACGCTGGCTGCTCAAAGATTGCCGCTCACTGGAATCAGAGTGCTGGATCTGTCCAGAGTCCTCGCTGGGGTGCGTGTAACTGAAATAACAACAATAGAAAGTCTGGCTAACATTTTCCCTAGCCTTATTGCACTCAGATTCTCGGTGACATGGGGTAAGTGGCACCGTGGCCCAAAGTCCGTGTCCATGAGGCTGACAGCTTAGTGCCGAGGTAATCAAAATTGAACATCCGACTCGAGGCGATGATACCAGGGCCTGGGGACCGCCTTATGCACCATACTTGGATGGCCGGTCTGGCGTTGGTGAAAGCGCATATTTTCTATCCGTACATCCTCCAAATCCACCGTACAATTTGGGGCTTTGATTGACCCCTTATAGGTGAATCGGAACAAGAAATCGATAGGCCTTTCATTCAAAGAAAAGAGGGGTGCTGATATAATTGCCCAGCTTGCTGCAGGCTCAGATATCGTGGTTGAAAATTATTTGCCAGGCACCTTGAAGAAATACGGGCTGGATTATGAGACATTGTCAAAGACTAATCCGAAGCTCATTTACGCAAGCATTACCGGATACGGCCAAACAGGGCCATACCGGAACCGCACTGGATACGATGTCATGGTTGAAGCGTAGGTGATCACTGTGTCCGTGGAAATTAGCACATGCTAAAAATGGAACAGTGAAATGGGCCTGATGCACATCACTGGGCCACGAGATGGGCCTCCAGTTAAAGTAGGAGTCGCAGTCACGGACCTGACAACGGGCATGTATGCAGCGAACAGCGTATTGGCCGCTGTGATTGAGCGGCATTCTTCTGGACAAGGTCAACATTTGGACGTCTGTCTGAGTGACTGCCAAGTCGCAACCCTCTCCAACATGGCACAGTCTGTACTGGTGACAGGTAAACGAGACGGCGGTAGATACGGCACCTCACATCGTCAGTTTACCCATGGCCTCTTTCCGTTGAGCCGCACTAAACTTCTATCCAGCATCTGTGGTACCTTACCGTGCATTTAAGACGAGCGACGGAGATATCCTAATTGGTGGTGCGAATGATCGACTTTTCGGCGTTTTGTGCAATTGCCTGGGTCAGCCTCAGTGGGCTTCAGATGAGCGCTTCTCAACTAATTCTGCCCGCGTGGCAAATCGTCAAGTTCTTGAGGCTTGGATCGAGGACGTCACGATGTCCAAGACCACAAGCGAGTGGCTTGAAACGTTTGAGGGCAGCGGCTTGCCTTATGCAAAGGTCAACGATCTCATGGACACGCTAAATCATGAGCACAGTAAGTTTCAAGACCCCAAAGGCTTCTTAACACGATAGGATAGGCTGATCATGGATGCAAAATTAATTAGTTCTGGCAAGAGGAATGGTCAAGGAACTGGACCATCCAGCCTGCGGACCCCTTAAAGTCTTGAACAGTCCAGTTCAGTACTCTCGAACCCAGCCATCCATCAGGACACCGCCGCCACTTCTGGGACAACATACGGATGAGATTCTTAGTGACGTAATTGGCCTCAACCAGGCAGAGATTACAGAGTTGAGAGATAATAAGGTCGTATCATAATCCAGCATAGATTCCATAGAGTAACTGCCCCGTGACACCATTACATAAAGAATATATACTAGCCACTATCATAGATTGGGGATTTGGTCTTTTCAGGAGACATAAGCATTGTATATACGAGCAGGTTTTCGATGTTTTTGCAAGTTTATTGTTCGAATCTAACGACATACAAGGTTGCAAGTCAAAGGGTGGCTACACCTTTATGACATGTACGCTCATTCATAAGATGAATACACGATGCATATGCTGAGCTCTGTGATATGAATTCACTTTTATTCGACTAAGTGCCATAATTCTTTATCCATCTATCCGCATAGTAAACTATTCGAATAATACTGTAATGATCATTCGCACTATTCTCGAATGAAAGCCGCTGCAACGCCTATTCCAGTACTTTAAAGGCTGTTAATATCAATCGTAGATATTGATCGTCGGGACATCGGACTCACCTTGCGCACATGCTAATCACTCCAACCTCCTTGTCCTGCCTAGCAAGCTCAGCAAGGATTGTGGCCAGCTGCCGACTTCCCGTGGCACCGGTCGGATGGCCCAAGGCAATGGCACCACCATTGGGATTGACCTTGCTCACATCCAACCCAAGGCCGTGAATGCAAGCCAAGGTCTGGCTGGCAAAGGCCTCGTTGAGCTCAAAGATGTCTACGTCGCTCTGTTCAATCCCAGCGTGCTCGTACAGCTTGGGGATGGCGTAGAGAGGACCCATTCCCATTTCATCGGGCTCGCAGCCCGCAATCTGAGTGCCCAGGAATCGGGCAAGCGGCTTCAGTCCCCGAGCCTCGGCCCACGATCTCCGAGCCAGAATAACCGCCGATGCTCCATCTGATATCTGCGACCTGTCGGAAAGTAAGCGATGCACCATGTTTCAATTCAATCTGGACTTACGAATTCCCCGCGGTGCTTCCCCCTTCAGGGATAAATGCCGGCTTGAGCTTGGCCAGTTTTTCCAAGGTCACACCTGGGCGAATCGTATCATCCGCCTCAACACGGACTTCAGTTTTGTTTCCGTCCTCGCCCGTGACATTGTAAGTCACCGGAACAATTTCCGAGGCAAACCTGCCACTAGACTGTGCCTGATTAGCCCTAGTATGACTGAGTAGCGCAAATTCATCCTGCATCTGACGGGTTATGTTATAGCGATGCGCCACGTTCTCCGACGTAATTCCCATGGGCATCAGGCAATCGGCAGCTGATTTGATCGGGGTGTTCTTCAAGGTCGGGCCGACGTCGGCGGGAACGCCTCGGGTCTGGTAGTTTTTGGACATGCTTTCAACGCCCCCAGCCATGGCAACATCTACCTGGCCGGCTTGGATGGAGTGTGCCAAGTGAGTGATGGCTTGCAAACTGCTTGAACATTGGCGGTTCACAGTGTGAAAAGTGGTCGTCACTGGGAAGCCGGCGTGGAGTAGGGCCATTCTTCCAGTTTTAGCAAACCCCAGCTCAGCCAGAACGTTGCCTATCAACACATCCTCAACATCCTTGGGTTCAATTTTAGCCCGTTTAGGTGCTTCTGCCATAACCTGCTGTCAATTAGCAAGATTGTTCACTTGACAACAAGAAATATTCATTTACGGGTGCGAGAATATCTTCGGGCCATGCATCTTTGAACCCGCCTTTGAATGACCTGGTGATTGGACTGCGAATGGCTGACAGGACTACCACATCATTGGGAGCTTTGCTTCTCAGGGCCCGCGCACCGTTGATTATGGACGCCATTGGATGATCTAGAAACGGTCAGTTTCTAATTATGCCACCGTAGTCTGGATTCTAGTCGGCACTAATCGATAAACCTTTTTCTTTAATCGAAAATCATGTGGGGTCGCCGCCCCGCGAGATCAAGGTGAAAATGTGGTTATCGACCCCACATGGCGATACGAGACGAACGTTATGAATAGACTGGGTCTGCTCGAGAGAGACCGAGGAGACCGTTTCGGCTCACCGATTTCTATTCAATCCAATTTAAAATCTTTCAATGACGTTCCAATTTGGCACCGAAGTTTGTCGTCCCGCTTTTGATGACAAAGCTACACCCAAAATCTCCTATGGACTAAGATTTCCAGAGGCTTGTTCGAACCACATCAAGACTACGTTTTCAAGCACTAGGGCATACATCATCTGTTCTAGATCCTTAGCAGCTAACACAGATGCTCTGGAACGACTTAGCTCAGCTCTGGGAGACCGCATCGCCGGAGTGAGGATCGGTATCAGCCCACATACACCTATCCCTGAAGTCTTGGAGGTTGTCAAAGATGCCCGAAACAAGCACATTGACTGCTTAATCACCCTAGGCGCTGGTAGCTTGACAGATGCTGCCAAGTTGGTACGACTTGCTTTGGCCAATTCTGCCGCCACTGAAGAGGACATGAGCACGCTCTGGGGATCCAAGAAGAGCAACCCTGCAGTGCTAGAAAGCATCATCAAACCCACAATTCCCCTTATCCATATCCCAACCTCGCTTTCCGGCGGCGAGTACCAAGCTATTGCAGGGGGCACGGAGTCCAAGGGTCACGCCAAGAGAACCTTTTTGTGCCAGGGTGTCGATCCTGAACTAGTCATCCAGGATCCAGAATTATGCCTTACGACCCCCCAGTGGGTGTGGCTTAGCACAGGTATTCGCTCCGTCGACCACTGTGTAGAGACGCTCTGCTCGTTGCTTTCCAACGAACACGGGGACGAGTGGGCAAGAAGAGGACTGCCAAAGCTTATTTCAGGACTGCTTGAGAGCAAGACGAACCCTAGTTCGCTCGGTGCTCGTCATCTTTGTCAGCAAGGTGTTATTGATGCAATGTGTGCTGTCTCAAGCGGGGTTCCCCTTGGAGCCAGCCATGCAATCGGCCACCAACTTGGACCTCTTGGCGTCGGCCATGGTGAGACTAGTTGCATCCTACTTCCTGCGGTGTGCAAATACAATCTAAAGATGAAGGCAAACACCGACCGACAAGCTGCAGTAAGAGATCTTCTTTTGGGCACGAGTGAAGTCACAAAGCTGCCCCAAGCAAAGGGACTTGACTCAGGAGGGGTTGATCTTGGTGACATTCTCGACGTGGTAATTTCAGCACTTGGTATGCCGAGGTCGCTCAAGGATGTTGGGGTTGGCCCCGAGAAGCTGCCCCTTTTGGCAAAGAATAGCTTGGATGACATCTGGATAAAGACGAATCCCGTTCCCTTGACAGAGGAGGAACAGGTTCAAGAAATTCTGGATGCGTGCATTGGAAAATAGAACATTAAAAAAACGTCAATGGTTTGCGGTGACGTACGGGTAGGTTTTCTGACGCAAAGCCTTAGCTTCAATAGAACGGTGTAAGGATTGAGAAAAAGTTATCACTCTCTGACCATATTGCCTTTCTGAACAAGGTTGACAGTGCCGAGACCATGATCAACCCCAGATGAAGAACCAATCTCAGATTATGAATCGAAAATAAATTTAGACTAAGGTTTCTGTCATAAACCTAGGGAGCTGCAGACAGGGGATTGATTTTATGACACAGGAAAAGTTTCAGCTCCCACCCTAGATCTGTCAACGTATTGCCAAGTGTTAATCCCTCTGAGATATGCACGGAAGATCGATAACTTGTCACCAGAAATTCGTAGAAAATACAGCGAAAACTTCAAATCCATCCTAAATCGATGTAGTTGTCAGAAATGTTGCTTGGCTTGGTATCCTAAACAAGGGGCCAAGGTCAGGAGCTGCCCCCACATGAGATGGGTGCGTTCCCCACATACAGGGATGGCGAAATGAGTGAGAGCACTGCCGCATTGAATGACTTCGTCTGTCGCTAACATCTTTTGCCCCACCATAATCCAGCAGCTTGCACATCACTCCAACCAGCCATGATTCCCTCACTAACGGGCATGAAGAGTCGAAATAGCGTCAACATAAAAAATCGTACGAGAGCATCCAAGGCCTGCCTCGTGTGTCGCCGTCGCAAAGTACGATGCACAGTCGCCCGTGATGGTCAACCGTGTGTGAATTGTGTACTCGATGGCCATCCCTGTGTCGTGGTCGACAGAGCTGTTCGCGGGTGAGTTGTTCGGTATCTAATCTTGGATTTGGAAGCTCAGATAAGATAGCGATCGGAAGAAGCGCAAGTTCGCGCAGGATGCGCCCGACGATGACGTAGAACCGAGACGGCCGTCCATCGATTCCACACACGAGAACTCTACGGATGGAGAATCTCTAGAATATGAGAGAAGCGACGTGTCCACCCAAAGCAGACCCGATGCGGAGAATGCAACGAATTATTCAACTAGCCAAGACCAAGCGACGAGGAAGGTATCAAACTGTGAAGGACTACCTGATTGGAATCTTCCTTCACACCAGCAGCCGGAGTCGGGTTTACCTAGCTTTTCCTCCGAATGCAGCTATCCAATGGACCTGCCATCTCTGAACCAGTACCGAATGTTCAGATCCGAAGTCATATACTCGGCATATTCTTTTCTCACCGTTTCGAACCTGTCGACTATGCCGCCCGAAGATGTCAACTATTTGGACATCAAGAAGTGCCTATCAGTACCGGCGAGGCCCATTCTTGACGAATTTGTTCAACAATACTTTCGCTTCGTGCATCCTATGATGCCACTGATTAACGAAACACTTTTCTGGAACATGTACCACGAGGTTGATGAAACAAGCCAGAGGGTTCCTCGCATGCCTCTTGTGGTTCTCCAGTCGATGCTGTTCGCTGCGTGCTCGTTTGTTTCCCAGGGCGCGCTGGAAAGGCTTGGGTACGCGAGCGTCCGCGCAGCCCGGAAGGCGTTCTACCAGCGAGCAAAGTCTCTGTACGACTTTGAGGCTGAGTCTTCCAGGCTTAATATAGCGCAAGCTGCACTTTTACTTTCGTATTGGTCGCCATCGGTCGAAAACGCGCTTTGCAAGCGAAACGTGACTTGGTTGGCCATCGCCATTGAGAGTGCCAAGTCAGTCAAGGCTCATCAAACGCAGCGTGCTCTTACTGCGCCCACAGAACCTGGCGAAGCACAGAAGCAAAACTCTTTGAAGCGCTTATGGGGTTGCTGCATCGTCCGCGACAGTTTGCTATCCATTTCTTTGAGACGCAGTTGCCGAATCTCAAATGATAATCTGGACCTTGACTCGGGATTTTCAATCAGCTATGCGGATTTGGCTACCGAAACACACCACTCAAAGGTATATAATCCAACCACGAAAAGGCATCTGGCCATATCCTTCTTGTGCCTCGCCGAAATGTGTGTCAACTTGAACGGCGTGTCCTCATTACTCTTTCCATATGAGAGAGGGTGCGAGAGGAAATATGATCTGTCTTCGGAGCATAAAATTCGATTACAAAGCTTCCAATCATTTCTAGACCGGTGGCACAAGACAATGATGACCAGGCTATCCACAGAAAGTCAGCGCCACAAGCCAGTCTCGAGGTCCGAGGAAGCGCTCCACCCCTCAGCGGCCCTTTACAGCAACTTTTCATCTATATACTACCAGTAAGCTGGCGAAAAGCCCTTTTGAAAAGCATCATAATGACATGGGTCCTTAGTTGTCTGAAGATCGCGTTGACCAATCGAACCATGCTTGTGTTCGCTGATTCGTGCAATTTGGACCTCGGCGACACAGGTAATCATCATGAGGGTATTCAAAATGCGATAGAGGGAATCGTTAGTTGTATGAGAGCCCTTTCTAATCTGGACCTAATTCGATTTCTTCCCGTCAGCGTGTAGGTCTTTTCGAGTATTGCATAGATTCTCTGGTCTAATTATAGTCTCAGGGTTGCATGCATTGCTTTGCCGCTAGCCATACACTTGATTGACTGCAGAATAACGATGCGCAAGCCCGGAACCGACCCAGATCCGCTGATAAAAGCCATGAAGACATATGAATGTCTGTACGATGGAGTTGAGTGGGTGGCTGAAACCATACGCTTGATGCTCGGGCAGACACAGCTCGCTCAGTGCATTGAGTCCATCTTCACAACGGCTCAAGTGAGTTCGGATTCTTGGAAACACATAATCTCGTCTTATCCAGATTGCTATTTGAAGCTTGTTGTCACGATGGATCTCAGTTTTAACCAGGGTCGTCTGCCGGAACCAAGCGATTTTCCCGTGGGTTTACGACAACCTCTTTCTGGTCGCACGACGGATGGAATGGCATCGCTTGGAATCGGGCTTGCAGACTCAGATCTACTACCCATTATCAACATGATTCAGTGTGCGGAGAATTTCGAATCGCAGTTCTCGCCCGATTCCACAAGCGATGAGTTCCAAGCTGTTAAAAACTCAGGTATGCCGGCCGGTTCCCAAACGTCGGAAAATGATACAGGCTCTGTTTCCTGGGAAGCGAGAAGCTACCGAACACATGACCTTGGTGCATTTGAGGATCAAGCTTCATTTACGGACACGCAGTCATCGGCATTTTCACCTTCGATGCTATTCCAAGGTGTTTCAGTCGAGGGAGTTGGTGTCTGGGATGAAAAAGACGGCTCACTTTGGCCTGATGGGTATGAAATTCACACTGAAGAAGGTTGTGGAATATAGGTATTGGAATTTGCAAACATGTCACACTTGGCAAAGAATCTTTCTGTGAAGTACTCGCACTTTTTGGCTCATCGAGTGGAGGGGGTTGATTTCATCACGTTGTGCTGATTCTAAGATACCAAAGTAAATTTTAATCCACAATTTGGCTCAAAATTCATATCATCGCGAGAAATGTGCGAAATCGAACTTATTCGATATGTCATCTTGCAACTCGTTGCCTATTAGGCCAATTGGTGATGGCTTGATCGGACCGACCACGCAGCATGTGGGGCTTTTTACTCCTCGTATTGCACCACGCGGACGGTGAGAACTAACCCACATGGCCGTAAGAACCCCGCCAAATCAACAACCAACTCTAATTTAATCTTGTTTTGCGAAGGCTACCCCTCAAACTTGTCCTTGGCACC
Source organism: Calonectria honghensis (assembly GCA_013403855.1). NCBI lineage: Eukaryota > Fungi > Ascomycota > Sordariomycetes > Hypocreales > Nectriaceae > Calonectria > Calonectria honghensis. The sequence goes on from VTGB01000014.1 coordinate 816,263, forward strand.
GCTATATGATACTCCGAGCCTCAACTAGCCAACGGTCGGTGGGTCAACCCAGGCTTGAAGCGGAAAAGCGGAACGTAGGTTGCGGGGAAGTTGCCAGCCTCGGTAATTGAGCTGTTGAGTCTGAGAACGCGCCAGGGAAAAAGCCACCCGTCGATAAAGGTCTTGGGCTGTTGGACTATCACATCGGAATGGACAGCGGGTTGGAATGGACAGCGGGTTGGAATGGACAGCGGGTTGGAATCGGCGGGGCCACGATAATCAGCTTTGATGGTAAGATGGAGTCGCTGCAGCTGCACCATGGCCTGGGGCCCCGCAGCCGCTGCCGATGCGTTAATTATTGTTTGGTCCGATTGGCTGGTTGGTCCATTCTCAGGGTCTGAAGGAAACCCATGTCATTTATCACGGCTTTGCATCTTGCATAATCTGCGCTTCATGAATCCCGAAGAGTGCGTTATTGTGGGACATTGAACTCGGAATCTGGGCTAAACAATCAATTTGATGTGGCCACTGAGGTTTCAGTCCATTGATTTGGTGGCTTCCCGCCCATAGTTGATGCAGGGGAACCAGCTGAGACATCCACCAATAGCCCTGAATTTGGTCGCGTTGCTCTCTGGATTTCTTGGCATACTGGTCTACCTTGAATGACACTCAGGCAGTGCTGATTTCCTGGTAGAAACATTGACTCAAAGTTGATAGATATGCCTCAAATCCTGCCGGTCGATGCACTCCGCCGATGCAAGTCGGCCCGCCCCGTTGTTTTGGACAAGGTTGCTTGAAGTGGTCCTCCGTATCAACAGTCCCGATGCAACATCAGGTAGCCATTCCAGTATCAACAACGGCGATCGCGGTGCTCCGGTCCCGTTTGGACAATTGAGGCGGGACGCCGCCTCCTTGGTGCTTTGTCATGTGGGACCACCCACATCCAACGGTCCAAAGCCACCACCATGACCCCATGTTGGCCGAGAGGGGGTGGGTTATGCGCGTAGCCAATGGGCCTATAAACGTGACCTTCTATGTACAGTGTGTTGGCTTTTACATCTTTTCTTTTGGGAAAATATTCCCGCCCCCTCCGTGCCTTTTCCAAATTGGATCTTCGTCATAGCAAAGATGGCAAATGCCGATTTTTTCTCGTTTCGCAACCTGATTGCAGGTGGCCTCCGTGGCAGTGAACACAGCGCCCAAGGCGTGAACCCTTCTAACCGTAAGGCGCTCTGGGACGTGCCCATTGCCACTTCCAGCGATTTAGAGGAAGCCGTCGCCGCAGCCACGGCAGCCTTCCCAGAATGGTCCAAGACACCATGGGCAGAGAGACAGAGGAGTCTTGTCCGGGCCAGCGAAGCGCTGCAGAAGCATCGGGCTGAGATGGCAAACTTGCTAATGTTCGAATGCGGCAAGCCACCACAATTCGCAGACCTCGAGGTGCAGCATGCAATTGACCACTTTGATTACTACGGTGGGGGGGCCTTGCCTTTGTCGGGCTCTGTCAAATTTCTAACTCGAGTGTAGCTACTCTACATCAACCCGAATCCCAGATCGTTCAAGACGATAAGAACCTCCGTCTCACATTGCAATACGCCCCTATAGGTGTCATTGGCGCAATTTGTCCCTGGAACTTTCCCCTCATCCTCGCCATTGGCAAAATTGCACCAGCTGTGCTGGCTGGTAACTGCATCATCTCCAAGCCGTCCCCATTTACGCCATATACCCTCTTGAAGTTGGGCGAGATTATCAAAGATGTGTTTCCATCAGGCGTGCTGCAGATTATGCACGGAGACGACAAGCTAGGACCGCAAATGTGCACTCACCCCGGCATCGACAAAATCACATTTACCGGCTCTACGCCGACAGGCAAAAAGATTATGGCCTCAGCCGCCCAAACTCTGAAAGATGTGACGCTAGAGCTTGGCGGAAACAGCGCCAGCATCATCTGCCCGGACGTCGACGTCGACGTCGTGGCTCCTCAGGTTGCAATGGGGTCATTCTTTAATTCTGGGCAGCTGTGCGTGGCGAGCAAGCGCATCTATGTGCACAAGGATATTTACGAACCGTTTTTGAAGAAGATGGTGGAGACGGTCAAAGCATGGAAGGTTGCTCCTGCATCTGTTGACGGCGGTGCCATGCTTGGCCCTGTGCAAAACGAGATGCAATACAAAGTCGTAAAATCCTTCTTTGAAGACACAGTCAAGAATGGGTACAAGTTTGCTCTGGGCGGAGACCAAAAGTTTGATGATTCAAGCTTTGTTATCCATCCCGCGATTGTGGCCAATCCTCCCGATGAGTCGCTGGTTGTCCAAGGTGAAGCATTCGGTAAGAAGCGCACCATAATCAACTCTAATTGCGAAAAGAAAAACGCTGACAATGCTTTCAGGTCCGATTGTCCCGGTTCAGCCTTGGTCGACGGAAGACGAGGTGATTGCGCGGGTCAACAATACCACTTCCGGCTTGGGAGGCGCTGTGTGGTCGACAAATGTTGACCGAGCTTATGCACTTGCTAATCGCATCGAAGCTGGCACAATCTGGATCAATAGCTTCGAGAAGCCGCTTCCACAAGCCTATTTGGCGGGACACAAGGAGTCTGGCATCGGTGGCGAAGGAGGCAAGCAGGGGTTGATGGGCTACTGCAAAGCACAAATGATTCACCATTATAAGAGCTCGATGGGCAGTAAATTATAGAAGAACAATAATCTAGCGTTTAAGATTGAACATCCGAAAATGGTATGCCTTGGAGCATTTCTCCCAACCGAAAACATTTTTCCCAGCCTAACTGTAGGAGAATTCGGCCCCGACCATTCCTGAATTCCAAATCGTAGGTTTCGGGGCTGCATGAGCCGACTCGGTGAGTTGGGCCAATAAACAAAACTTCTTCATCATTTGAAGACAAATGAGATTCCCCGTATGAAAACGCTGTCAGCATATGCACCACCCTTTCGCTCAGGACGACATCAGCTTGTCGGAAGCCATAAGTTACGTTGCCAAGAAGATAAATAACGTCGAGTTCGTGTGATGCGAGACCGTGGTTAACGCCCTGGAAAGGATTTCCCTACACCATTCAAGTCAAATAGAGTACGTAGATTTCCGCATCACGGATGAATACCTGATGGATGTGATATCTTAAAAGTTTCGTGTCATCTGAGTTCTTGAACCGGGCTTCAGCAACCAGAATGGGCATGTAGAACCGAAGGTCGGAGATTAGATGAAGCATGCCCATGGCTAAACCTTCTCCATCGTTTCCTAGCTGGTATGCGCTCAATAGCTTTTGTGTCTCATCCTCATTCAGAATAGCTTCGCAAGCGCTGATTGTCGTTTGCATAGCATCGGGGCGATTCAAGTATCTTGAGCGCAAGACCGTGCCCTGCCTTTGATAAGAAGATGCCACCGAAAAGAAAGAACATCATTCTGCCTACTTACATCGTGGGCCATGTCTCCCATCAGAATGTACTTGCACCAAGTCTTAGTGACGCCGGATGTGGCGGCCCTGGCATCATGTAGAACGATATTATCCAACGTCGGGCTCCAATGCAGAGTCAATGGGAGCGATTTAACAATTTGATCTGCACTCATCTTCTTTAATTGCTCGAAGGAATCTTGAGAATCAATATTCGGAATTTGAAGGTGCTGGAGGTTTTTGTGGAACATGGAGTCCTGCCACTTGATTGACCGAGGCCTTCGGAGAGTAATATCTCCTGACATGATTAAACAGCGTGTGAATAGGGGCTCCTTGGTTGTAAGCAAGGTGGATAAACAGACTATAAGATAACAGAAATCTCAGCGACTTGACTCCTTGAACCCTGAAGTTTTCGTGTTCATAAAATCACCCCACAATGTTGACATAAACTTACTAGCACCTGCAGATTCTCCAAAGGCCGTGATGTTGTGCGGATCGCCCCCGAACCCTTCAATATAACGATGTATCTAATTGTAGCTTAGTACACACAGGCATGCAAGCGAAACAGTGCTATTACCCATTTAAAAGCGCAGGCCTGATCTTTGAGTCCATAATTTCCCTGTAATCCGTTTTGGCTAGAAGCTAGGAATCCGAATATGCCCAGTCTATAACTGTTCAAGACTGTAAGTAAGTTATTGCAAGCACAAGGAATATTTGGGAATCTACTTTATAGATACCGCAATGACAGATTTTCCATTCTTATTTGCTCTGTGGACAAATCGCGCAAGATCTAAACGCGTTTTGAGCAAATTTAGCCAGATCCTTACTCTCACTCTTCCCAGATTGACCTACCGTACTGGGGCCAAGCATTGCAACCAATGGAGAATCCACCACTACATTTCGATGTTATTTAGCAATCAGCGGGATGAACGCTGAGCATCAGACGTACCCATGAACCCTACGATGATCCAATTAGCAGTTATTGAGCTAAAAACAAAATATTAATTTACCAAACTACCACGGGAACTAGACTCTCGCTAGTCACCGCTGCAGGCCGTGTGACGACCAGGTTCAGACACTCAAGTTCAGAATATTTCACGTCAGGCTCAGGCAGGTCAAGTTCACCGATGAGACTTGTGTCGGCTTGGAATGCACCTGATCCTTGAGGACATGCCGGGCCATGAATTGTTGCATCGAAAACCGCAGAAGATAGTAGGCCACTCGCTGGCACAGGGTCGCGCCACCTTGCTGGGATTGAAGCGTAGGGAATTCCCCGAAATTGGACGACGGTGGAATCTTCCAAAGCCACCCCCTGCAACGGTCCCAACCCCGAGTGCTCAATGTATGAATTATCCATCTTTAACTGAAAATTTAGTCTGTTTCATAGGTGTGAAGCCCGTGTCGAGCATTGCGCTGTGCTCGTTCAAGTCCCGAAGGCAGAAACGCTGTTGATGTGGCGTCTCTACCAGCACTCATCCAGCACCCACATTCCCCACACAAGGCCCCATGTCCCTCTGCTCTTCTCCACCATCGCGACGCAACACGGAAATTTGCGATTGAATGAAATTGGCAGATGATATAATCCATTAGATATGGGAAAGACTCAGATAATGACACATACACCGATGCAGAGAATAGAGCAGCTCCTATATTTATTTTACAGCAACAAGAGAAGATCAGGAGCGGGTCTTATGTGCTGACAACTTTTTGATTCTCGAAATGACGCGGGTTGGGAATAAAAGAGAGAAACTGGGCGAATAACATGTTTTTCCTAAGGTCCAAAAAGCACTTGACCAGTGGCAAATTGTTGAACATGACCGCATTTCATTGGTCGCTCATCACGACGCGACCTGCCTCAACATCACACTCGTGGCATTGTCCAGTTTAACTTGCTGCGCGTCGTGGCTGAGACTTTCAAGAAATCTAGACTCGACTCCTTGTCAAGAAGCAAATTGTAGCCTCGCGCAATTCTTGGTAGCATGTCATCTAAATTATCACATCCAAGCCACACCAAGCCACGCAACTGGAATGCTTGCTTCTTGCAAGACCGGAATCACGTCGGCGGCATGTTTGTCAGCGGTCTCTGAATACACGCCCTCGATTGGGTCGATTCAAAACCGGACATAGAATCCGAACATGTGATGGCGCATTCTTGCAATTTCTCAGAAAATCTCCAGTGGAGGGTGGTTGTTATTAGGTGCGGTATGTGGCTGGTAAATATAGGGTAACATATTCTACGGCCAAAGCGGCACTCTTCCAAACCTTCCCCTCGTCAACAATCCTGACGCACGTATTCCACATCGCGGCTGTCCGCGATACTACCTCCGGATACAATGCCACCAACAAACCGAGAAGGCCTCATTTGGAAAGACAGCGGCTTCCACGCAGAACCATGTTGGCAAACCGAGCCTGGATTGAACGCCATCAAAACGGTCTGCCTCCGTGCTCTTGGGATCAATGCTCCTGATGAATGCGTGGTCAAGTTCATGTCAGCGGGGGTTTTCAATAAACTGTATTCGGTGGAAGCCAAGGGGGAAAAGAAGCTGGTAATGCGAGTGTCTCTCCCGGTGGACCCTTGTCACAAAACCTTGGGAGAGATTACAACGCTGCGATGGATACGCAAACACACCACCATCCCTGTGCCAAAGGTCTTTGCTTTTGATGATTCACGAGACAACGATATTGGCTTCGAATGGATCATCATGGAATATATTCATGGGCATTCTGCCTACTCTCACTGGCGGAAACTCCCTATGGCGGCAAAAAAGACATTGGTCGAACAGATAGCTGAATATCAGCATCAGCTCCTCCAAGCTGCTCAAGCTCCACCCATGCTACGGGGCATTGGTACATTGACGAATATTCCTAGAGAGGATACCGAATCTAAGCAACAGTTGAGCTCAACTTTGGGTCGAATCGTCTCACGACTCTTTTTCTGGGGCCCACGTTTCTACTACGACCACCCTCGAGGACCATTCCACTCCAGCTATGATTGGCTCGATTCTTGCATTAGGATTATAATCCAAGAGAAACATGACGCATTGGAGAAGACGGATAGTGGGGATGGACGGGAAAACATAGAGCATCACATACGGGTCGCTGAGAAGCTTCGCAGCCTGCTCCCCAAGATATTTCCTGCCGCCCACCAGCCAGCTGAGCGCACAGTTATCTGGCATGATGACCTTTCCCTAAACAATATCCTAGTTGATGGCAAAGGAGCCATCACTGGTATTGTTGACTGGGAATTTGCTGCAGCTCTACCATATTGGGCGGCCACTGAGATGCCTCAGCTGCTTCTCGGTTCTTACCGCGAAGACGAACCAGATCGCGCTGACTACGCTGATGAGAGTCCTGAAGATGCACAGGCTAGACGTAAGGCATTGGATGGCGATGAATTCCTTGATAATGAAGGTAAAAATGGACTGTACTGGATCCATTTAATGGAGTACGAGCAGACGCAATTGAGGAGTGTATATTCAGATCGCATGCGTAAGTTAGTGCCTACGTGGGATGCAGATGTTGCTGACAGTGACCTCAAGGTTGACTTTTATGTGGCTATGCAGCAATGTTCTTCTGGGTGGTTTTTGAAGGGAGTGGAGAAGTGGATTGACATGGTAAACCGGGGCGAGTTCCATCGACTGGAGGATGTATTTGACCAAACTGTTTGATCAACCTGAAAAGTTTGCAAACTCTTTTTGCGCCAACGTCATTGTATTTTTTCGTAAAAAGACAAGTCAGTTATCAACTGCGTGAGTAAACCTTCCAAACGCAAATTCCCGCGAACAGTCATCATTTTCCATCTTGACTCTCATGTGGGAAAGCCCCACGTCCAGTGTCCCCACAATATATCAGGGGCTGTAGAGGCGAATTGCAGCGGGCCGAGTCGCTGCAATTGCCCCAAGTTGGTTAGACAGCCGCCTTTCTCCATCCGGGCTGAATGCATATCTAGAGGGCACTGACAATGGATTTGATGAAGGCAGTGGCCGAGGAATCAACTTGCAATATATCTATTTGGAAAATCATAGTGTACCTAAAAAAGGAAATGGAGGTGGAGTTTGACTATTCAAATTTATTCCGAATTAAGATCTAACCTAGATTCTCCATGCTACAGCAGTTCACAAGGAAACGGATATACAGACCTAAAGACTCCTATTCTCGCTGGCCCATCCGGAATCATGAAACATTGCGAATACAGTATATGCGTATTGACCCACCAAAGCCGCATGCCCCACGCCTGCCGTCCCAATTAACCAAAGCCACTTGTCGCCGGAAGGCAATATTAATGTCAGCCGGATCCAAGTCAGACGCACTGAGGAGACCTATATGTTACCGTGGCACTGTAGTCTTTTCCCGGGATAAATACGTGGTTCCTACAATTTCTGTTCTACAACCTTCACTCATTCCCACACCGGTGTCTACTTTCCGCCCCACATCTAAAGTTCGATTTGCAATGACATCCATAACCTCCCTAGACACGATTGGAGACCAGGCTCTCATTCTCCCCCCGGATGTCTCGGCAAGTTCCTTCCGCGAGGCACTTCGAGAAATTGCCAAGGTCGTTGGCGAAGACAATGTCGTCATTCACACGGCTGAAACTATGATGCCTGACACCGAGGGCGCATACACCAACCTCCCCAAGGAACATGATCTCTTCTATGTTTTAGAAAAGGATCACTTTCTTGCAGGCGCTGTTGTTAACCCCAGAAGCACCGAGGATGTCAGTGCAATTGTGAAACTTGCCAACAAGTATCTGACACCGCTGTGGCCCGTCTCCATTGGACGCAATCTAGGTATGTGGAGCTTGTCCATTTTCCTTTATATTCTATGTAGGATTGTTCTAAGCGTCTTGAACAGGATACGGTGGCGCCGCCCCTAGGCTGCGGGGAAGCATAGTTCTTGATCTTGGTGCTCGAATGAACAAGGTTCTTGACGTCAGCGATAGGGATTGCACCTGTCTTGTTGAGCCAGGAGTGACCTACTTCAAGCTCAACGACCACCTTCAGACTAATGGCTACAAGAATCTCTGGATTGACAACCCCGACTTGGGTACGTAGCCTTGTCTATATCTATCGTCCCATTCCTAACGCAATGAATTCTAGGAGGCGGCTCGTTGCTCGGCAATGCTCTGGAGCGTGGTGCAGGTTACACACCCTATGGAGAACATTTCTCAATGCACTGTGGCATGGAGGTCGTCCTTCCAAATGGAGAAATCATTCGTACTGGCATGGGGGCTTTGCCAGGAAACAACACATGGCAGACCTTCCAATATGGTGAGTTGGAATCATGCTTCAGAGGTTCTATTGCTAATTCCCCGAAAGGGTACGGACCGTATCACGATGGCATCTTTTCTCAATCCAACTTTGGAATCGTGACCAAGATGGGATTTTGGCTGATGCCTGACCCGGGTGTAAGGCTTCTTCTGGAATTAACCGGATTGCATGGACAGCAAGGACTAATTTTCTTGGTAGGGCTACCAAGCATACATGTTTTCATTCGAAAAAGAAACGGACCTACCAGCTATTGTAGAGCACGTAAGGAAACTACGAATAGCTGGTGTTATTATGAACGCGCCGACGATTCGAAACACGCTCATTGACGCCGCAGTTTACGGTCCCAAATCAGACTACACAAGCAACACTGGTGTCTTGTCAAGCAAAGAGGTTGATGCCATCGCCAAGAAGATCAAAGTTGGCAGGTGGAACATTTACGGCGCCATGTACGGGCCGAAGCCGGCGCGCGACCTTCAGTGGGAAGCGCTCAAGGCATCATTCATGCAGATTCCAGGTGTGAGTACCAACGCGACTCTAGCGTACCCTGCCCTTCTGACATGAAAAAAAGGCAAAATATGAGTTCCCAAAGCCACAATCTGAAGGCGAAAAGATGAGCATCCTCAGCATGCGGGAGGACACGCTCCGGGGGAACCCAAACCTCTATGAGCTGGGGTGGCTCAATTGGACATGCGAGCGCGGGTCCCTGCTGGGATTCTCGCCCATCTCCCCTGCGACGGGCGTGGATGCCAACAAGCAGTATGAAATGGTCAAGCGTCGCTTCACTCAATTCGGCTTTGACTACATTGGCACCTTTGTTGTAGGATGGCGCGAGCTGCACCACATTGGTAAGTGAAGTCGCGACCTAATAGATCCGTGCTGGAAAACTGACAAAATTGCAGTCTGCTTGACATTCGACAAGACGGACCCCGTGCAGCGCAAAAAAGCGCACCGCTGTATTGAGCTTCTGATTGACGATGCAGCTGCTGAGGTATGCTTTCTTTTTCTTTTTCTTTTTTTGCACGTAAAAACCAGACGCTAACGCTGCGCCAGGGCTATGGCGAATACCGCACGCACCTCTGCTACATGGACCAGATTGCCAGCGTGTACAACTGGAACGGGCAGTCGCTGCTCAAGTTCAACGAGCAGCTCAAGGATTCGCTGGACCCCAACGGCATCCTGGCGCCGGGCAAGAGCGGGGTTTGGCCCAAGCGCCTCCGCGGAAGGGGATTCGAGCTCAAGAGGAGCAATGAAGTCGCACGCCTGTGAGGTGTTGGACAGCAACAACCACAGTAGCAGCGCTGCCCCACGCGCGGGGGAGATGGAAGAGGGGGAGGGTCACACGGGAGGCTTCTCTGTGGGGTCGACGACGTGTTGAAGTGGAAGCAAGGCCGGGGATGCGGATACTGAGACACACCGGGGACGGGGGACAATTCGCTGTGCCGCGTGTCTTGCTACTCATGCAACCATGTATATAGACCTGTATACCTATCCTCTGAATACAATCTCCATCAACTGTAACACGTGCATGCCATTCTGAATTTACTCCAGTCCATTCCGTCCTCTCCATCTCCATCTCGCCAACATGCAGTCCACCCCGTCTACGATGCGAGCAGGGGTTGTCATTGTAAGCTCCCCCGCCACCAACTTCGTGCATAGCTTCTCAGCAACGAGAATGAGCTAGCTGACAGGTGCACACATCAGCGCTCCGAGGACAGCTTCAGATTCCGGATTGAACAGGTGCCAACGCCTGTGCCGGGGCCCTCTGATGTCCTTGTTCGGCTTGCCGTGACGGGCATCTGCGGGACCGACATAGCCCTGGCGACTGGCAAGCTGGGCCCCACGCGCAGGATCCTGGGCCACGAGGGCGTGGGCTACATCGTGTCGGTGGGAGGCGCCGTGTCGGCGGCCGAGGCCCAAGTCGGCGACCGCGTGGGCATCGCCTGGCTCCGCGACGTGTGCCGGGTGTGCGCCTTCTGCCTGCACCCCGGCGGCGAGACGCGGTGCCGGGAGCAGCTCAACTCGGGCCGCAAGGTTGACGGCACTTTCGCCGAGTACGCCCTGGTGCCCTCGCGGTACCTGATCCGGATCCCCACGACCATAAACGTCGCCGACGAGCTGATCGCGCCCATCCTGTGCGGCGGCGTCACGGCCTACGCCGCAATCAAGGGGGCCAGCGCCGTCGGCGGCCAGTGGGTGGCCGTGGCCGGTGCCGGGGGCGGCGTGGGCGCCCTCGCCGTCCAGTACGCAAAGGCCATGGGGTACCGCGTCGTTGCGCTGGATGTGGGTGAGGGGAAGCGCGGCTTTTGCCTCGCATCGGGCGCAGACCACTACGTCGATGTCGGCGAAACAAAGGATCTCGCTGCGTCCGTCAGCCAACTCACCGACGGCGCGGGCGCCAGCGTGGGCCTAGTCTGTGCCGGGTCGGGCGCCGCCTACAATTCCATGATCGATGTCATGGGGCCGTTTGGAACTCTCGTGGCTATCGGCATTACACCGCCAGATCAGGCCCTCTCTGTCCACCCGCTCAAGCTCATAGACAGCGGCATCAAGATTGTTGGTTCCGCTGTTGGGACCAAGCAGGATATTCTCGAGGCAATTGGCTTCGTCGAGAGGGGACAGGTCAAGCCTTCAATATTGCCCAGGAAGCTAGATGATCTGGTGACCATAGCTCCGCAATTTGCTCAGGCAAGTCTCTTCCACTGCGCAAACTTGAATACTGGCCAAGCTAACTTGTTTCGTATAGTTGACTGGAAAGGTGGTGATTCACTTCGATAGCCCCCAAAGAGCTCAGCACCTCTAATTGTTCGTTATTGTAAATTTATCCGTTCAACATTTTAGAGCCACATTCGTGTAAATTCAGCCACCTCAAATGCCGTGGTAGGATAGAGAGTAAATACATTAGGAATGAATCTACATTTACAAATTAGAGGACTAATCACACGATGGCATTGTTTCCGTTGAAGCTGTGAGCGTGTCAAATTTTCGCGCTTGTCTAAGTGACCAATCTATCCTGTTCTATCTACTGTTCAGACACAATTAAACTAGCCATTCCCATGCCCTATTACAAGTTAGAGCTAAGGTCTTTCGCAAAAGCTTTAGTGACGGAAAACAACTTACAGTCCCAATGCACATTGATGTCACTGCAATCTTTTTTCCGGTCCGCTTCAGCTCAGCCAACGCGGTGACAATCTGTCGCGCCCCGGTACATCCCAAAGGATGCCCGAATGCACTGTTGAAAATAATTAGTGAGAATTCATACGGTATTCTCCTGTTCACTTACATTGCTCCTCCTCGGGGATTAACGCGGCTCGGGTCCAGCCCAAGGTTTTCCACACAGTAGACCAGCTAGGTTGTGGGTTAGTCAGATCTAATCCAGCCACTGAACAAGGAATTCTTTACCATTGATGCAAAAGCCTCATTTATCTCAAAAATATCCACGTCATTAGTCGAAATCCCCAGCTTTGCCATCAGCTTAGGAATAGCAACGGTGGGACCAATTCCCATAATCCTCGGCTCGACTCCAGCCACGGTCGACTGTACAAACTTGCCCAGAATAGGCATTCCAAGTTTCTCTGCCACGTCGCGACGCGTGATGAGAACTGCAGCCGCACCATCGGTGATTTGGGATGCATTTCCTCCCGTGGTGGTGGATGGTGGCCACTGAGGAAAGGCTGATCTAATTTTGGCAAGGCCTTCTGGCGTGGTTCCTGGTCGAATCCCATCATCTCGATCCACAACCACCTCGCGAACCTCTCCGCTCTTTGGGTCTTTCCAAGAAGTGGTGATGGGCGTGATTTCCTCGCCAAAGTAACCAGCCTTTTGCGTCGCCTCGGCCTTTTGGAAAGAGGCTGCCGCGTATGCATCCTGGCGCTCTCGCGTAATGTCAAAGTCCCGCGCCACATTTTCCGAAGTCCACGGCATCAGCTCTGTAATATCTTTGATTGTGGGATTTTCCATGAACCGAGGAGGGAATTTCGGTGCCCCGTTGTCTGCATTGGTGCTCATACTCTCAGCGCCCACGGCAATGCCAATATCGATGCTGCCAGATGCAACCTTCTGTGCGACGGCTTCCACGGCCAAAAGCCCAGAGGAGCACCACCGACTCACCGTGGAAATTGAAGTGGTAGCTGGGAAGCCCGCTGCCAGTACTGATGCCCGGGTCACAAAGGTGGCGTCCTTGTGAAGAACGTTGCCAACGACGACCTCTTCCACAAGTTGTGGGTCAATCTTTGAGGCTTCCCTGACATGCTGCAATCGAACATTAGATAGGTTCACATCCAAACGCAGAGCAAAAGTACCTGTAGCAGAGGCACCAAAAGTCCCTCGAGTTGAGTATCCTTCAGGTAGCCTTTTCTGGCCTTTGTCAAGGCAGTTCTAACCGCGACTGTGAAAACCTAGACATCGGTAAGATATTCGTCTCATTGGCGGAGAGGAGAGGCTATAGATGCTTACAACATCATTTGGATTCCGGCTTAGTAGGGCATCCCTAGGAGATTGTCTTGCAGATTCCGACATCTGCTTAGAAATCATGGCAACCCTTTGACTGGCTGAAGACATGGTGCGTAAGGGTAGGGACTGGTGGCGCTTGCAAAGTTGTATGTTACTGAGCAAGTTTTTCTGAGTGTCAAAATGCTGGAACAAAAATAAATGCTCGGGATCCCACCGCTCGACTATAGTTACCCCTGCGCATGGGTGAATAAGTTTAACCAGTGGGGTTATTGCGCCGCCACCTCGACAGCCCCACGTGGAAGTTCCTCATCGGACAAGAAAAGGTGATGAAGGCCTTCGCGCAAACCGGAAATACCAAAAAACACTCATCTCATTCGCTATTCCAAAATGCCATCTAGAATCCCGATCCAAGGACCAGTAAAGGCCGTTGCCCTTGCAGCGTCAGCCGCCACCGCCACCCTCCTGAGTGCTCTCTACGTCGACAAGCGCTATGGACTCTCGTACGATGTGCAGCAACTTCTCCAGGAGAGGGCCTTTCGAAAGAGGCTTCAAGAGCGGATTCGAAGCCTTGGGGATGATACATCTCTCTATCACATGTTGCAACTGGCTGATCCCAAGGCGGAAGCCATCTGGTTTGAAGGGCGCAGCTGGAGTTACGCAGAAGTGCTCTTGGGTATGTCGTTTACGCTAGCATTTACAAAGAACCCGCACCGACACCTTAACAAACACTAACTACGGCATATTGCAGAGACGGACAAGATTGCTGCCCTTCTGGCAATGCGAGGTGTATCAGCAGGTGATGCCATCGCCATCTTTGCAACCAATTCCCCCGAAATGGTCTTTTCCATTGCAGCTGCAGCCAAGCTAGGAGCCACTCCGGCTCTCATCAACTCTGCGCTCCGAGGTGCGATATTTTTCGTTTGCTTCTCTTGTCAATCACTTCCCCTCGGCTCTACATATTCGTCTCCACGTCCCGAAATTCCGCGTTCCCCGTGTCCCACATCATCCCTGTCCACGCACTAGCGGCGCAGGCACCCAATCCTCCCACATCACATCTCGGGGCCCCACAACAGTCCCGTCTGTGAGCCCACGCTTCCCCACGACTCCCTCGGCACCTATGCAGCTTCTATGATGCGATCCTGCCGCGGGTGGGAAACCGTTTGAACTGCCGCTTTGAGGCGAAATTATCCGTGTCACGCCCGCCGCGAGAAGCCGAGGGCAAATTGGCTAACCTAGATCACGGTTCAACAGCCCAGACACTGCAGCACTGTCTCCAAATTGCTACGCCAAAGCTCATTGTGTGCACACCGGATCTGGCTGCGGCCATTACAGAGCTTGGCGAGTACACCCTGCACCTGCCAACCATTTGCCTCAACCTGACATCATTCCCTCCACTGCAGCTTGATGAAGGGACGTGTGCCTCAGCCAACATCACTCAGCTTCGATATGAGGATCTGTCCTCTGTGCAGCTAAACCGCCCCATCGCCCGCGTCTCGCACCCTCTAACGTCCAACGGTGCTTTAATATACACATCTGGCACCAGTGGAAAGCCCAAAGCAGTAGCTGTGAAAAACTTCTTGCTGGTTTTGGTATCCACCCCGCTCACCGTTGATGTAAACAACCGCCGCCGTTATCTTCCTCTTCGGACCTTTTCCTGCTTGCCGCTCTTCCACGCCACCTGCCTCTTCAGCGGCCTGTACTATTCGACCGGTATTTCTGGCTCTTTTTGTCTCGCGCGCAAATTTTCAGCCTCAAAATTCTCGGCCCAACTGGTGGACAGCGGGGCCACCCGCCTGCTGTACGTAGGGGAGCTCTGCCGCTACCTGCTGGCTGCCCCCGAATCTCCTCATGACAGCGCCCACAAATGCATTGTGGCCACCGGAAACGGTTTGTCGCAAGATGTGTGGCTTAAGCTTAGAAAGAGATTTCGCATATTCGAGATTCGCGAGGTCTATCGCTCTACCGAGGGCATCGCCAAATTTGACAACTTCACCAAAGGCACCGCTGGCGCTGGAATGGTGGGCTTTGCTGGTCCAATAAAGCTGTATGCCGAGGATGATACCTTTTTGGTCAAATATGATCCTTTGACAGAGAATATTTACAGAGACCCTAAGACAGGGTTTGCCGTCCCTGCCAAGGCTGGAGAACCAGGAGAGGCCATTGGGCGAGTTCGGTCGATGGACTTCTACAACGAATATTATAGAGATCCGGATGCCACAGGGCTGAAATTGGTAGCCGATGTTTTCCAAAAGGGAGACTTGTTCCAGCGCACAGGGGATCTATTGATTCGTAACAAGCATGGGTGGGTCCGGTTTCACGACCGATCTGGCGATACCTTCCGCTGGAGGGGCGAGAATGTAAGTGCCAGTGAGGTTAGAGAGCACATATCGAAACTTCCTGGCGTCGAGGATTGCTCTGTGTATGCCGTCAAGCTAAATGGGTAGGTTATTTCTACCCGGACCTAAGTGCGCTACTAATGCCAGCTCTCCAGTTACGATGGTCAGGCGGGCGCCGCTGCCATAACCTTGGAGAATCCAAATGAGGTGGAAGACTTCACCGAGAAACTCTTTGAAAGTCTTCGTTTGAGTGGCCTTGCATTGTACCAGTTACCCAAGCTTGTCCGCTTTTGCAAAACGTACGTCTGCTGAGAAATCTTTTACTACCCTATCGATGGTATCTCTGACTGACCGTCCCAAACAGCATCGAAACAACAGCAACATTCAAGCAGTCCAAGGCACTGCTGAAAGGTCTCTCATGGAACCCGGATACGGAGGGCCAACAGGATCCCTTGTACTGGCTTAGCGGCGAGCGTTACTTGAAAATGGATACGGCTGCTTGGAATCAGATTGAATTGGGCAAGGCCCGGTTGTAATTATATTACTACGTCTTCTCATCATCGGGTGCCGCTTTAGGGCTAATAACGCGCACATTCCCCTTAATGGACCGAATAGACAGCAAGCATACAACAGACGAACTGGAAAATGTCAAGTTCTTTCGCTTCAGTTTAGAGACACTAGGACCTCATTACAAACCTCTGTCTGCATTTCTGCGGCACATTTTACCCACTGGCTTAAAGTATTCCAAGCCCATTGTGGCACGGAGGGACAATATTGAGAGATTTGGAGCCTTGGGTTCTCTTGGATCATTAAATGTGGCTTGGTGACTCGGGTGTCAAGGTCCCGAGCGACTGGAAATAGTGGGGGCAGCTTATCCTTTGCGCCCCTGGTCTAAAATAGTAGCTCCACTGCTCTCCTGTTTTAAGATGGATCAACAACAGGTTAGATCGCATCTGGCGGTCGAGTCGGGTAAATTGGCAAAGATCGCGGTTATTTTAAAGCGCATTTTTTCTACTTCGCATACATATTGAGCATTCTTTCCAATTTTATCCATAAATGCCAATGACTAGCTAGCCGCACATGCGTCATCGCAGGGGCGAGCTTGCCAATGCAATGGCCCAACATGACTCTTCCCTTTTTTGGGTAGATGGCGGCTTGCCCTTGCTGGTACATAAACACGGGGCAGTGTTATCGGGTCGTCAAGAGCAGCCTAGACGTCGTGCATTGGCTTCTCATTTGTGACCCCCGTGTCTGAAAGAACGGTGCCGGTACACAGCTGTAGCACGCATCAGCGCCTTTGGGGATAGTCCTGTACGCGTTCCGCAACACAAGAGATCCAACATGATTGATTGCAGTCGCCATTTAGAGAAGAATTATCTTTGAAGCTTTTGAGTGTTGACCCCACCCATTCAAATACCACAGGGAATATTCCAGGTTTCTCATGAAAAGCAATCAGTGTAGCGGCCTGCAGGCCCACCCTTCATAGATACATGGGCCACAGGACCAAGATATACTAGCTTTGGCCACATGGGTCTTCGAATGCAAATCCCTTCAGGTGCTAGGTAAACTCTTCTCATGTGCGCCCCCTTTCATGCACGCCAGCACCACTTAATGGTCCACGGACAGACCTGGGAAGCCATTCATTTCGCCCCTGGGCTAATCCATCAGAGTCTTTTGCTCTATTTAATGATGGCACTAAATTCCTCTAAGACTGGTCTGTTCTATATCCTGTTCTACTCTCAATAAGGCATACAAATCCACTCGGTCTACGGAACACGGCATGGATAAGGAGGGACTGGGAACCATTAACGGAGTAATCCGTTGGAAGATCGGAGCCAGTGTCACCAAACCTGGAGCCTGGGAATCGGCAGCCACGAGCGCTAACAACGACTATGCCCAATGCGTCGCAAGGGTGGAGGCCAAGATTTGCACTAACAAGCCACATCCTGAAGGCTAGCCCAGCTAGAAATATTCGGGCCCTTGGGACACCTGGTGGCTTGTAGCCAAGTCTCAGTTTAGATAGATCAGCCCAAGCACGACCCCTGACGGCTTGTGCGGATGCTACTGCAAAGATTCGACTTTTCACTCTTTAGCGCGCGACGCCAGGATGAAGATGGTGATTTATTGGTTTCCGTAGGTGACTAAATTCGGTGCTTACACATCCCGAGAAGATGAACTTAATTTAGTGTGCACATCTTTAACCTAGAATGGAAGAAATTGTCACAAGCCTGAGCTATACCTCCTCCTCCAACGCTAAGGTGTGTGAATACATCGAGCTTGTATCACAGGACGGAGCACTCTCTCCGTAGTTCAATCTTGAAGGGCTGTTACCAATCCCAATTCAAATTTACTATCCGCTCTCTACGAAGATTCATTGTCCGCGCCTCTTCTCCTCTTTCCTCATCGCCATCTCCTCGATCCCATTGATATAATAGTGCCCTCCCATCTCTATTCGGGCTCTCCTTTGTTCAAGCAGTTGAGCACAACTTTCGAGATGCGTGTTTTTGATTTCTCTCTCCTGAGTCTATTGGCGTATCCTGCCATTGCCCACGCTGTACCGCCCAACCCAACAAGTAAGGAAATTATTTCTCCGATGCTCGACTTCATCAAGCTACAGAGGCTTCATCAAGCTCACCTGAAAACTAACTTTTTTTTCGTCCAGTCGCTGCATGTAATGAAATCAAGCAAAAGCTTGGGTACAGAGCTGTCGCCGTCTGCTCATCGTATCTGGGACCCGTTCCCGCGAAAACCGTGACTGTAACTGCTACGGCGGTTCACACCAACTTACAAACAATAACGCTGCCGGCACCGACCCAATCGACCGCATTGAAATTGTAAGCAGGCATCTCGCTAATACTCCTGCTCGACATATAACCACTGACATAATGCTTGGGAAATAGGACCACTACCGTCGTCATCACAAGCGAGATAACACGATACTCGGATAACCCAACACAAACCGAGACCCAAACCGTGACAGGAGCCACTCAGACAGTGTACAAATATAGTGGAGCACAGAAGCGCGGCGTCCTTGACCCGGCCCTGTGTGGCATAGAGAAGAAGTACTCGAAGTCAGCCGTGACGGCTGCCTGCAAATCCATTTGCAAGCCAAGCACAAAGACGATCACTCGCACTTCAACCGCCACCCGGGAGGCCACTCAAACAGTCACAAAAGGACCAGTCTCTACTGTGTTTGTGACCAACACTCAATACGTGGTCGCGACGCAGGAGGTTGACATAACCGTACGCTGAAGCCCATCCATTACCTTGGCATTTGTCCAAGGCGTTGTGCACGAGTTCAGATGCTAACATTGGGTACAGAAAACACTCGGACCTACGAGTACCGAAACGGTCCAAGTCACAACCACGGTTACTCCGGTTCTGGTCAAGCCGGCGATTTGCAACGCAAGGGGCCTGCCGGGCGCCAACGCGTTTAACTACGACGCCAACTTCAACACCAACCAGGCTAACTGCATCGCGAGCTGCAAGACCGACAACCGCTGTCTGGCGACCGGATTCTATATCGTCACTGACCCCGGGTCTGGGGCAACGTCGGGTACCTGCCGCAAATATGACAAGTCTGTGACTGACTCATCCGACTTGGGGCCTGGGTATTACAACTTTAACGACAAGGATTGCCCAACAGGTTCGGTGGGGCGCAATTAATACCAGATGGGAATTCAGAGCAAGGGACGGATTTACTTTTGAACTTGATATTCGGAGCTTCATCATTGAGCTCAGGCCTGGCCGTTTAATTTACATATTCTACTGGGGAGAACTCGGCTGAGAGGCACTGCTGTGAATGGATTACGGCTGGTATTTTGTTAGGCTATGTAATGGTCCTCCGAGCGCGGTTCAGGTACACCAATCAATCTAGCTGTGACATGCACGGCAGTAACTAGTCATATCGCTCTGTAGTGGGGTGCTATTAGGATGCCATTTCCTTATGCATTTGAATAAATTACTGAAGTAGCCACTCATGAATAATCCGTCTCCGAAAAAAGGCCCACAATACCTCATGAGGACCAAAATCACTATGGAGTACATCTGACCCATACTTGTGGTTTTTGAAGCCCCAAAATAAAACTTTGCGAACTAACGCGGGGTAATGGAAAGGCAGCCAATGCAACCACAAAGTGGCTTACGGCTTACGGTCAGACAAGACGAGGCATTATATCATTCATTCTTTGCGTGCTCTATGCTACCTTGAATACTTTGTCCTTTCATCTTATCTTCACCCTTATACCTTTTCATATCCCTTTCATAATTGTCTTTCAAGAGAACATATCATATATTTATACCAACCCAGCATGGATCCTCTCTCATTATCTGCTAGCATTGCTGGCTTAGTAGCCCTCGCTGACCTTGTCTTCCGGGCGGGCACGAAATATGTGAGGGCAGTCATAGGCTCAACGGATGAAGTAGAGGGCTTGGTGAAAGAAGTAAAAAGCCTCTCCATCCTGTTACATGATTTGTCTCTGGTTGCATTTGACCTAGACTATGAATCTGTCCTTCAACAAACGACCGTGGAAAAGAATCCTTGCCTAAACTTGCTGCATCTGCACGACTGCAAAGAGGTCCTTCGATCTCTTGAAAGAGTCTTTACGGATACAAAAGTCGATCTGGACTCGTCATGCAGTCTTAGCAGACTGAAGGGTCGACTAAAATGGCCCTTTTCGTCTAGTAAAACGAAAGGAATTCTCCAAGACCTACAGCGTCAAAAGCAAACAATTAATATTGCAATTTCCGCAAAATCACTAAAAAGACTAGAGCAATGCCTGTCCCAACAAGAGGATGCAAAGAACAAGGCAGTCGATCTCCACGCCGATGTCAAGAAGATCTTGGATGTACAAACAAAAGTGGTCCTGGACGAGAAGAAGCAGGAAATTCGCAAGTTCTTCACAAAAGCCAACCCCAGCTTGGAATTTGAGACTGTCAGAATTCTACGTCACCCAATGACCGGCTTATGGCTGACAAAAAGCTCCGACTTTGGGGAATGGTACAACACGCCAGGGTCTAAAATCTGGTTAACAGGCATTCCGGGGGCGGGAAAATCAGTAATTGCCGGAGCTATTATCAGCGAATGTCTTGATCGCAGCAAGGCAGGAACGGCCATTGCTTACTTCTTTTGCACTTATAGGGACAAAATCACGCAGTCCTGTTCGAATATCCTATCATCTTTATGTCTTCAACTTTCCTTGCAAGACGAGCGTGCCTTTCAGGTTTTGCAAGCGTACTATGAGGAACTGCAAGTTGAAGCTCACTCACCTGCACAGCCTACACCGAAGAGGTTAATAGAGACGCTGCACAAAATTTGTGACTCATTTAGTCGCGTCTACTTGGTTATCGATGGCTTGGATGAATGCGATGACCAAGTCGAGATCAATATAACCAACATGCTATCACTTGCATCAAAGCAATCCCATGATCTCATAAGCCTCGCACTTTTGAGTCGAGATGAAATTCCTATCAGGGAAAGACTGGAAAACCATTTCCATTGCGTTGAGATAGAAGCTCACACAGAAGACATTCAACTCTATGTGGCCGCCGAATTGACTGAGCGCATCAACTCAAGGAAATTACGACTTCGTGATGTTACGTTGAGAGATGAAATTCTGTCAAAACTGGTTAGTGGGGCCAAGGGAATGTAAGCCTTTCATAAATTTACGGTTTCTCAATGCATATTGACAATGATTGAAGGTTTCGTTGGGTGGCATGCCAACTAGACCATATCTGTGCCTTGGCGACTGACCGAGCCCGCCGTGAAGCATTAGAGAAACTCCCACCTACATTACCGGCCACATACGAAAGAATACTGATGAAGTTAGAATGCCATCCCAATGAAATCAAGGTTCTCGTTCAGAGAGTTCTACTTTTAATCAGTAGCCGACTTAATTTCCAAAACAGAAAATGCGCCGAACTCACATTCCGCCAAGTTTGCGAGGCTGTTTCCCTATTGAATGACTCAGATACCTTATATGAAGAGGATATTGTTGAGGAACAGGAGATCCTACGATTGTGCGGAAGTCTTATTCGAACCCGAAGATGGGGTAGTAACTACTTCATTGAGTTTGCCCATTTTACCGTTCAGGAATATCTGGAGAATGAATGCGAAGCCCACCCTGTTTTAGCCGGGTACAGTATTTCCCAGAAAAAGGCCTATGATATGTTAGGTGCTCTTTGTCTCAGGTCCATTACCTTGAAGAATCATAAGCGATCGCTCGGAGAGCCGACAACTGAAATTCATCTCTTACATAAGAGGAGAGACCAAATGCCCTTTTATGAACATGCAGCGTTGTTCTGGCCATATTATCTCCTTAACGGAAGTAAAAGCCGAGGTGATGCTGAATTGGATGCATCCAAATATTTGGATGATCTTTTCCAAGTTTCAAAGACGCCAAACTTTTGTTTGTGGGTGATTGAGGTTTTGAGCCATTGTCTTCACGCCCGCTTTAACAATGACGGACCTTGGACGAATTCTTTTAAGGAAGCCAATGAAACAGCCGCCATTGAAATTTTGAAGGGAGTCATGAAACCAGATTTTACACCGCTACATATGGCAGCAGCATTGGGTTTGATCCAGACCTGCCGGCGCTTGATATCCGAAGGTATGCACATCAATGGTAGGAGCAATTTCGGGACTCCAATCCATTTCGCAGTCGGTCAGTTGGCGGTTTTTACGGACGCGCCGGTCCATCATCATTGGTGGTTGAATTTCTGCACAATGAAAGTTGGTACAGATGCACAACGCGAAACTATTCAGTTTCTCTTAGAAGCAGGGGCGAATCCAAACCTGCAACTGAGCACGCCATTTCGGACCAATACGACACTATGTCTCTCGCTGACGGTCCAAACCTTCGACCGATGCTTCGACATAGTGTCCGATTTGATCCAAGCCGGTGTTTCTATCCTGGAAGAGGATCTAAACACTTTTAGGCACCAGTATTCTTCCTACGTGAAACGTTTTAAGGAGTGGGAAACAATTAGGGACTTGAACGAAAGTGCAGGGTTCAGCAAGTTTCTGAATGCGCTCTCTCCAACAGCGACGTCAGATACCAATCGGCTGGGCCTATACAAGATAACCGTGGAGTTCTTGAAGAGTATGAGGTCATGGTCAAATCTAAATTCGGTTCAGCCATCTGAACTTTCCAAAGAGGAGAGATTGGAATTTTTTGAATCCCTAATTGTGAATAATAATGCCTCCGGTATGAACGCGTTTCTCCAAAGTCATTGGTCCGGCGGATTGCTAGATCTCAATTCTGTCATGCCACAGCGCTCTCTGATCCACATCGCCGTATGGGAAAACTCGCTGGACGCTCTTAGGCTATGTCTTGAGGGTGGCTGCAACCCAAATATCCAGGATCAATACGGCATCTATCCAGTGCATCTATGCTACATGGATATAAGACGAGACGCTCTCAGTTTGTTGTTACAGCATGGTGCATCCACAATAGTCCAAGATAAAGAGGGTGAGACTATCTGGCATAAGAGCGCTGGATGGGATTCCGCGATGATTTTGAATACCCTGATTGCACGTGGTGAGAGGAAACATGCGTTGAAAATACAGTCACATGATCATGTAACTGCAATGGTCACGGCGTTATTTCGAGGCAATAAGAAGTCTGTGTTGAATCTTTTGCAATATTGCGATTCAATCGAGTATTGGAAAAGTGACAGGCCTCTCTTTAGAGCAGCAGCTGAATTGGGCTGCTCTAAAGTCATTCAATGCATGCTTGACGTTGGTATCCAGTTGGATGAAATTGAAGAAAACACAGGCAGCCCCTTACATCATATTCATCCCAACGCTGATCCTGAGTGCGTTTCAATATTGAGACGGCATTTTTCTCCTGATCAGCGTCGGAAAGAAGATACCGCAACCCCACTGGAAGCAGTATTATT
This sequence comes from Calonectria honghensis, assembly GCA_013403855.1. Lineage (NCBI taxonomy): Eukaryota > Fungi > Ascomycota > Sordariomycetes > Hypocreales > Nectriaceae > Calonectria > Calonectria honghensis. Next base: position 839,602 of record VTGB01000014.1, read on the forward strand.
ACGAGCTGCGAAAAGGGATCTCGAACTGAGCCGCGAGGTGTTTACATCTTTAATGCCGGATTCGATTCAGTCCATCCCTCATGAAGCAAGCGTTCTATGGACCTTCCTTTGCTCGGAAATAGTTCCACTGGTGATTGACTCTACGGCAAGGCCCACCTGGCTCAAACACGTGTTCTCAGCTATCATTGAGGAACGTATAATTGAGTTATATGAAAAGAAATCGGAAAACGATGCACTGTCACTGTTAATATCCGCTGTCGTGAAATGGACGCTACCGAGAGAGAGGAAATTTTTACGAGATGAAATAGCACCCCGCCATCTTTTACAGTGGAACCCTCTTGTTTCAGATATTCTCATACCTCTCATGAAGGATGGTCCAAGATGGACGACCGTGGAAGAAACCTACAAGACCCAACTCCTATGGGAATCGATTGCCCATAGCAATGAACACATGATCGCTGTGCTTGTCGAGAGTGGAGTCGATGTTCATTCTAAAGTGTCTGGAATGTCTCCATTTGAACTAGCCTGCTTTTCCCATATAAATGTGAGTGGAAAGAGTTTCGACTTGTTGGTCTCCTCTTCAAGGCTTGAGGAAATTAATCGAGGAAATCCACGATTACATGGATGTGGCGCACTTCATTTTACGGCATCTTTAGGATATCCGGCATATTTAGGATATCTGGCATCTTTAGGATATCCGGCATCTTTAGGATATCCAAATCCTTCTATTCTAAAGCTTAAACGATTGTTGAAGGCAGGTGCCGATTGCAACCAACCTTTGTCACCATCTGATGGTCCACCACTTACATATCATGTCTCTGGTGGCTCTATGGTGTCTGCTGAGGTACTGCTAGATTTTGGAGCAGACCCATGGTTCAAAGGGACAAACCAATTTGACACACTAATATCAGCAATCAGATCCGGACAGTTACCCACAATAGCCAGAATTGCAGCAGCGGCGAGAGACAGTGAACTCTCCACCGAATGGGACCGCGTATATGTGATTAAACAGAGCGATGGAACCGTATTTCCTGGCGTAAATGCGTTACATATATGCGCGATATACGAAAAACTGGAAATCATGAAGTTCTATCTGGATGAGAGGCTATTACAAAATTTGGATGCAGGTGATGATAATTTCAAGACTCCGATGCACTATGCTGCTCAGCGCGGTCATGTCAGAATCATCGAGTTTTTAAAGGGACGTGGAGCGAATATTGATGCGACTGACCTATGGGGATACACCCCATTACATGATGCAGTGCGAAGTCAAAATTTGGAAAGTGTCAAAAGATTGGTGAACCTGGGTGCAAAACAAGTACCCTCTCTTTCAGGGTGTATTCCCCTGATTGATGCTTACATTACTGCCAACTGGAGGATAATTGAGATTCTGGAAAAGGAGCCTAATAATCCTCACAAAAAGGATTTGATGAGCGGTTCTAAGGGACTCAGAGGTATGGCTCATGCAATGGACATGACGATTCAGAGGAACGACCTTGAAGGTTGTCAGAAGCTCCTTGCTCTGGGCTGCCCTCTAGAAATCAGACTGAACAACTTCGTACAGGAGAGTCTCTTGATGACAATTATCCGGCAACGAAATAGTCTCGCGTTAGTCGAATTCTTTCTACAGAAAGGCGCCAGAGTCTCGCCAGTTTTTCAGCCCACACCCTTTCAGAGATACTATACCGCACTTGAAGCAGCAACGGCAAACTCTGCTTACAATTTCATTTTGCCTCAAATGGTAACAAGATACTTTGAAGAGGGGGGTGATTTTCTCAGCTTACCTACGAGTCCTATTCATATAGCCATAGGCACGGGAAATATCGCAGGTTTAGAGATACTAGTCAACGCGTTGAAACATAACCACACATTACAGGACGCAATGTGAGTGACCTATAAGGATTGCAAAATTATTAGTCTAACTTGTACTATATTAGTCTGACTTATACTAGAACGCCAAAAAACAAATATAATCAAACATACAGTGATATTCTCTCTCTTTGTGTAAATCAGCCAGATGTGCAACCAAGAGGCCCTGGAGTTTTGACCCATAATACGCCACTCCACATCGCTGCACAGATGAATCATATTACTGCTTGTCGGATTCTCATCCAACACAACGCTAACATCGAGAGGCGAGATAGTCATGGCAATACAGCCTTACATATTTCGTGTGCAAGAGGGCATACAGAAATAACGGAATATCTTCTGAGCCTTGGTGCTGATTGCGATGCATTGAATCACCGAGAAGAAAATCCTCTTCTGCTTGCGGCATCAAGTGGGAGATACAAGACAGTACAACATCTCTTAGAGAAGGCCAATTCAACTATTAATACGACCGTTCTTGGAGAAAATGTTCTCCATCTAATGTCCCGAGCCAACTTCAATGAGGACAGAAGCATTCCCAATATTCGGCTATTCAAGCACTTTGTGGACGCCGGTGTCGATTTATATCAGAAAGACATGATGGGCATGTCCGCTGCCACCTGGTTGCTGGCCAATCCAAAAGCCACCATTTTACGATTCTTACTCAATCTGAATGCATGTTTGTTCCAGCCATGGCGAGTAAATTGGCCGAATGTATACTTGTTTTCTGCTCTTACAGTAAATTGTCAATCTGTCACTCTCAGTTCGATTGCAAAAAATCTGCAGCTCCTCAAACGCTTTCATAGCGACAAAGAAATGCTTCATATTTCCAATCTAGAAAACTTAAGAAAGCATAATTTTTTCTGTCAAGCTGCCTGTTTGGGGGTTGTCGATGCAATTGAAAACTTTCTCCTGCTCGGAGCCGATATTGAACAGCAGTGCGATGAGCACGGAACCCCCCTTAACGCAGCATTCTCAAACCACCAGTATGAAGCAGTTATGTGTCTATTCAGCAAAGGTGCAGTGATTCCTGGTAATATTTTGCGCCCCTCGAGGCAAGGGGCTGAAAAGGTGCACAAGAACAGTGTTATGTTGCGCTGGCTGCTTAGAGGAAGGTTTTCGGGTATGGGGAAGTTAGAACAAAATTCCTCAAATCAAATGGAAGGTGTCAAATTTTGGTCGGGAGTTGTGATGGTAAGGGCGGTCTTGAAGTTGGAATGGAGAAAGCTGCCAGGTGAAACGATGTTAGCCTATGCACGTCGACGGCATTCCATTATTCGCGGCCTTAGAGGAAAGGTTGTCAAGGTATCTATGTGATTCCGGGTCTGTCCAGTGAGGAAGAAATTTTCAAACAGCGCAGGGCGCAAGCGTCGCAGAGAGGGGGCGGGGCCAAGCTCGATGGAAAACAACGGAAAACATCAGTTTTTATTCCTGAATCTAGATTGACTTTAATCTACAGACAGTTTTGGAAACCCCTACTACATAGGCGATCGAGGTCACATCTTGAAACCAAATGCTTCATGACTTCATCGTGCCATTCTAGATTTTTGCTTGTCGGGAAAGGCGCCAAGAAAGCTTGTGGCTAAGTTCTCCAGGATGCTGCGAGACAGGTCTGAATGCAACAACTAAAGAGAAGTCCCAAATGTGGCCAGACTTCTACACGACGCCGAATCTTTCTATCATTTAGTAGCACTTGAAAGTTGATAGCTAATATATATTCCTTTGTGGATCGATGCCGATAGCACGGTTGCTATGGCACGAACTAGCAAATTTTAGTTGACTTGCCTTGATGACGTTGAGTCTTCGTTCACTAACCTTCTTTAGCAAGCATTGGAGCTGTCCGGTTCTTGTAGCCGAAGTTTTCTAGGTTTAGAATAACGCTGGTGTTGAAATGGATCCAAGCAATAGCGGTTTTAGATGCTTCGCGTAGACAAAAGCGAATAACCCTGAAAATGTTGAGAATTCTCAAAGTGCTTTTTAGATCAACAGACTCTGCATTCAATTGACCCAGAATGGACTGCACTATTTCGTACAGTTGTCGCCTTTGTTCTAGATGATTATTTGAGAAATAAAAGAGAGGTGGGATTTTGCAACTTACTCATGCGTCAGGGCAACTATTTCCCTGCTGCTTTCTATTTGATACCGATAGGAATTACTAGAGGCAAATACAATGACGAGTTAACAGTGGAAATTTTATTTTAATAGCCGAAATATATGCACACCTTCTTCAGTTAGTCTCTGAGCGATAGGTTCTCTATAGGTATTTGCTGCTTGGGTAAGCTTCTTTTGCATCATGAGCCTTTCTGCAATTGAATGCATGAGCATCATCATACCCTCGAAACTTTTACCAGACACATTTCCAATTGGTTGAAATACCCTTTGCTGGCCCACACCTTGTTTCGCGCCATTCTGGCATTGCGTGGGTTCGCTTGTTTTGGTGGATTGGGTCGTGTCTGACGCGGGGCTCTGTGGGGCAGAAGTGCATTCGAGACTGGGGTTTCCAAAGCTGACTTGGTCAGGCTATCTGATGGAGTTGACCATGAAGCTGAAGCTTCCGTCACATTCTCATCCAGTTCAATGCTTTTAAAAGTAATTTCCCATTTATACCCCTTGAAATCAGTTCTCTATTAAACAGTGATGCAGGTATCGTATATGAAGATTAGAGATCGGTCCCAGGTGGTCAACATGTCGCTGTCGACGAAATTATTATTCGGTCTGGATTATCTATTAGACCGACCACCGAATTCGGCTTCCAGTCTCCTCACACTGTTCAGTCAAAGAGTTCTGTAGGGTAAGTGAGCGAGAATACGTGCTTCCTTTCATTGTCTTGAAAGCATCATCAAAATACGGATTTACAAATCAAAATTATCCGTGAAGTATTATCAGTAAATTCAACCTGATTTAAGCTCTTTTTAATTACATGCAACTCATGTAGTTGCTAATAATTGCATTAGTTGTGGTCTGGCTATACTTTTCGTCACATCCGACGGTGTTTTTCAACTACTAGCCTCGACTTGCAGGCATCAGTGCACATCTAAATGTTTCTTTCTTCTTGAGCGATGGCGTGTGTTCCCAGAGTCTCTAGAGTAGAAATGCATCGCAAAATCTACCATTCGCGATCAACACCCAAGCTCCAAACAAGAAATCAGGACCGGCTGCTGCAAACCACGCCAAACTGCACTTTGCCGCGAGGGTGCAGGGTCGGTAACCTCTCAAGTGGTGAAAACGGTGTCTACTGGGAGTCATGTGGGGTCGATGAAATGCCGAGGGACTGCAAGCGGATGAGTCGGGACCGGGTGGGTCACCAGGACACCATCTTGGGACGCCGACAGCCAAGAATCGTGGGGACTTGATCAGGCAATGTTCTATGCATGTGAAGGACGAAAGGAAATAATCCAGCGGGTCATGATAGCCGGCATAAATCTCGCGGACTTCTCGCCATGGGTAAAGTCGTGGCTGGCCACGTTCAAACAAACACGGCCCTACTACATGTTCGGATCAGATTGATCGCCGTGAACGGGGCATTCAGACCGATTCAGGGCGGATGTGGGGAGGCTCATGTTGAGCCCCACAAACGACCTTGTCGCGAGTGGCAAAATAAAGCATATTTTTCGGACACTCAGCCACCAATCCGGACTTTGAGTGATGGGGAGATCCTTGGAGAATTGGAGGCTGTTTGGTGGAGAGGGAGGGGGAGAGGAGGAGCCCTCGCCGCATTTAACCAGGCGTGTTAAGATGATGCGAGCAGCCACTCTGTCGCTGCATTTTGTTTGACCAGTGCATCCTCAATTGCATGGCCTCAAATTTCCCAGAAATCCGCCGTGTCGTCGGACACTTTTGCGAGCGATGCAAGTATTGGCTGACCACTAGCATTGCATTGCTGTGCACAGAGTGCAGTCACTAATACGGACCCCTTACGTCAACGCTGCAAGCCGACAGTCCGAGGGCAGTAAAAGTAGCCGCCGTCATGGGTGCATGCGCATATCATCATGATAAAGCAGTCAGCATGCGCCGATAATTTTTTTCCCCTTTGCTTTTTTTTTTTTTTTTTTGGCTCTCCATCCCTTGCTCGTCCCTGAACTATCGCCAATCGAAAATTGTCGACGACGCGAGTAGAGGAGACAAACATAGCCTTTGTCCAGGCCAGCACAGACAGATATTTGCTGCTCGCTAGCGGCCGTTGCTGCACCAGCTGATATTGCCCATGGGACGGGATGTCTTCTTAGCGCAGCCTGTGGGAAAAAAGGTTTGCGAATCAGCAACGACGCGTTTCGCAGCGGGAAAAACCCACCCCACAAATGAGATGTGAATGAGGCATCCCAGAAATGTGCAAAACGTCCCGTTGTGCATGGCATGCACCATGATGCCCGTCAACAAAATGTAAAGAGACGGGAGATGCGCAGGGTCAGTAGCAGATAGCCGAAAAGGGAGCACCAGGCACAACCAACATGTAAATCCGGCTGAGTGCTGGTTGTCTGACTGTTGCCCACACACACGTCATCTCACCCCCCAACGGGGCAAAATCAACTAGCCAGGGGCTAGTGACTCGCCTATTGGAAAAGGCCGGAGAATGCTGAACCTTCCCCGCACTTTTCCCCAGGGTCACCTGTAATAGCGCCCTTCACTGGCTCGTTTGTCCTTTTTGCTCCAGACAACGTAGCACTGAACTCTTCTCTGCCCTTTCACCTCCAAAACACCATCGCCCATTTCGTATGCAATGTGGAATTGATTGACGTTTCTGCTGCATCCCCATGTTCCATGCTCACCACTTTCCTTTCTCAGAGCTCACCATCTGATCGCCTCACCAATCCACCGCCAACTAGCTCTCACACCTATGCGGCATGCCCATTCGCAAGTGTTCATACTGCGACAGCAGCTTTTCCAAGGTTGAGCATCTAAAACGCCACGAGCGCTCTCGTTAGCATAGCCCAAGCCGTTATTTTGGTTTAAAGATTTAACAAACCTCCAGACACCGGCGAGAAGCCCTACCAGTGCAGAAAGTGTCACAAGAGGTTTTCGAGAGGGTAAGGAATTTCAACATTGTAAAACCCAACACCGAGACTCCGTGATTACTAAGAATCGCCAGCGACGTTCTTAACCGCCATCTCAAGGGACATTATGAAAACAATGGATCCGTGAGCAAGGCGACATTGTCCTCCATCGCTACACCATCCCCTCCGCGCGATTCTCAAGCTGAAACATCATCACCAAAGGCACGCAGGCCTACACCGCGATCTCCTTCACAGCTCTCTCAACCACCATCACTGTCACATGATGTGGATCCGACACCCCCGGATGACAACGATGGCAGTCAATTAGCCAGGGAGGCTTCCTTAGATATAGAATCCATTCTACAACAAGCCAACATACCAATCTCCCCGAACCCACCCCGCACCGATCGCCCGAACTCGACCCTTAGCAACAAGCACGGGGTACCTTCTGCTCCGAGTCAAGCCAGTTCCAGCCCTGGTAGTGAACAAGAGTCGGAGGAGCTACGGAAGCTGCTTCAGCCCAGCTACCAAGTCTCAGTCCTTCCAGACAATACAATATTTGGCGAGGAGGATGCATTCCACCCATTTACTGAATCCGTCTCCAACCGGGACTTGGATCAGTTCTTGTCGGCATACGACGGCCGTACCGATGCCTCTGTTGACCCCCTCGAGCCAAACTGGCTATCTGGACTTGACGCTGACATTGTAATGTCGGAGGGACATGATGGAGATTGGTCAAATTCACTACTGTTCTCCTCACATTCAATGCCCATCATGCCTGTTCTGGATAAGCCAAGACGATCATCTAGCTTCAGCGTCGATATACCTGATCAGAGGTTTGCCAAGATGGCAAGGTTGTGGCCCAAAAAGGGTGGACGACCGTGGAGGTTGATGCAAACGCTTTGGGCAGATGCTGTTGCTCACAGAGGAAGCAACATATTCTCAGATGCCGCTTCCGAGGGCTTTTTGAATTCACACAAATCTAGGTCTCAACCCGTGTCCGGTGGGATTGACGAGGAGAAGCGTGAGGATATGATGAAGGAGTATTTAGCTGGGGGCTTTACAGAGGTACAGATGGTGTCCATCGAAACCCGAATTCACAATTGCTTTATAAGCTAACGCATATTTTATTAGGAACATATTTCGAAAGAGATGCGTTTCCCTAGTGCTGATACACTAGAATTGTGTGTCGATATTTATTTCAACAGGTTTCACCGCCTAAAACCAATAGTTCATGAAGCAACATTTTCACCAAAACACACACCTAACATAATATTATTCCCCATGTGTCTTATCGGCTTGCTATTGTTTGATCCAGAACGAAGCCGCGGATTCATCGAGTTGCACCTTTCGGTAAGCTTCGTGGTCTGTCTATCACGCGGATGGTTGGATTTCTAATGGGTAATTGCCTGCAGAATGCGATCCAAAAGTGCATCAACACTCTCTCAAAACCTTGGTCCAAGCGCGACTCGATCTCGTTGCTCACGGTTTTGGCATCAGCAGTTCACCTCTTGACCTGCTCCGTTATCATGGAGGTATGTATGCAAAATAACATGCACCGCCATGTAGACCAGTGACGGCTAAGAAGCGATAGGACCGCATCAATTGCGAGGATACTTACACTTTGTATTCCAAAGCACTCTCAGTATGTTCCCGGCATCTGTCCCCACCAGTCATGTTTGCTGATGCCATGGTATTAAAGGTCGCACAACAACATTCGCTTTTTGAATCTGACAAGGGCCCACCTCTTGACTTGGCCGCCTATCACGAGAGAGGGGACGAGGCCTCTTGGAAAGCATGGGCTCGTGTGGAGTCCTCAAAAAGGTACGTCATTACTCGATAAAATATGGAAGCCTGGCATAAATATTTGTGATGCATCATACCATAATTCAGGTTGCTAAAACCCGATTCCTTTAGAGTAATCGCGTCATTGATCATGATTGATTCATACTTTGCCTTCAGCATGGGAGCCAGCCCCATCACTCGTGTCGACACTCTACAGTTTTATGTACCTTGCTCATCGTCTCTATTCGAAGCCCCAGATGCCAAGAGGTGGTTTGACTTGGCAGGAAGAGAGCCCATGACACCCCAGACCATTAACTTTCGCCCAGGACAGATGATCCTTCCGATAGGCCTTCCCTCGAGCTCGATTGCCATGCATACTCTTCTGTCTGCACTTTGGCTACGCTTTGCCGACTTGCGCCATCGCCTCATTTTGCAGCGCTGGGGCGACGATGATGCCGTCTTATTTCCCGGAATCGTGTTCCAAGAGGACACGACGGGCGCGGTAATCGTACCGATGCTGCAGCAAATATACGCATCTTACCAGCACGACCTCGTGCGGGATAACCCCAATGTCATGGTGTTCTGGCACAACATGCACATTACCCTCACAGCAAACGTGGAGCTATTCGAGAGAGCTGCCGGCCGGGAAGGCATTGAAGCAGCCAGGTCAGCGCTCGACAGCATCCAGGCGTGGGCGCAGAGCTCATGTGCGAGGCGGGCCTGTCTCCACGCGGCGCAGATTTATGCAAACATGTCGAGGAGAAAGGTTGCCGACGGAACCATGTTCTTGTCCGAGAGCGCCATGTTCAATGCTGCTTTGGTCATCGGCCTGTACCTGTACGTCGAGCCGGCATCCCTCCAACAGAGCAACCAGCTGTCGTCCGCGTCGCCATTTGAGCTTTTGGGCGACGTGGACTGGGCCGAGCTCGGTGATGCGGGGTTGCCTGGCCGCGGTAAGTCAAATGGCAGCTCGACAAGCGAGGCGATGCGCTTCATCAGCGAAGGCGGGCCTGTCTCTTTTGCCGGGAAGCTGCACCAAGGAGGCTATGGCTCTTCGCGAAGGGTCATGCTCGAGTATGTCAGCTTGTTGGAGGAGGTGGGAAAATGGAATTCGGTTGAGCTGTGTCGCATACTGAGAATAATGAGTGACGTCTCGGAGGACGCAGAGAAACGTTGAGCGAGTATTACTATTTTTACCAGAACGGCCTTGGAATTAGTCCTCTACATGGTGTACTTGGGCAGGACAACATAGTATGGGAAGTTTGGGGAGATACCCATGTCCTCGTCATGGATAGTTTATGCTGTAACTATAGTCCATGAGACATTGTATCATACGTTGATGTTTTCATCATGATAATGAATCAGTTGGTTGGAAAAGGTGATTAGAACGGGCTTTTTATAGTGAATGAACGTATCATTAGGCGTCGACGCGCAGGCACAAATATTCAACGCAAGTACAATGAAATATAGATGCGGGCTCATAATACCAACCAGACAAACAAGCACACAGGCCATATGCTATCTTTTACCAATATAGGATGGGCCGATAGCGGGCAGCATCACGACGCACCAGCCAATTCATCATTCACGCTACTCTATCCTTTTCTTGGTTGTTCAGAGACCTGGTTTTGTTAAGTTTGCCGTTACCGGCACTGCATTGTTGACTGGGATGGGCTTTGGCCTTTGTGATGGGAGTGTGATGAAGTGGTCGATTCGCGCCTGTTGAATTCCTTTGCCGTACAAAAACAAATTTTGAAGTGGCAAACCCTTATCATTGACGTGCAAATAGATTTTGTGACGCGTTGGCAGGCCAGATGAGGCTGTCAGTGCCGCGAACACCTACGGTAGCACTATGGATACGCTGCCTGAGTATGCCGGTTCACTCAAATAGTGAGGCTGAGCCACTCAAAGTGCTGGGTGTGACGGAGGTATATGGTGATGCAATAGATCAGTGAACAGCCCCATATGTGACCAATATGCCTTCAATATAGTTGACTGAGAGGTTGCGTTCTTCTTCAGCTTCCAAGCGTTTGTGGCCGAGAAAGAACCGAATGCCTAATGTTCTTGTCTAAGACAGGGATGTGCAATTGGCGGATCTGTGATAAAACAAATTCATCTGAGCACATATCACAGCTCCAAGTGCTGAGTTTACAGTGTCACAGGAGAGAACCTATTTGTGCTCTGGTCATCACGGTTCCAGCCTCGGTTCCAGCTCTCAAAATGCAGCCACAACAGGATAAAAGAACTGGGCTTCCGTCCGTAGCACAATGAAACACCACCACCAAACCTTCAACGCATTCTCTTATCAAAAATGTTGTTTAAGTTATTCTTCGTAGTCGCTCTTTTTGTCGCTTTCCAGGGGGCCCAGGCCAGCATATTCACACCCAACGATTCTCTCACGCCACACCAGCAGACGACGAGAGTGATCGCGCGCGCAGCCGACATCGTTAAGAGATCAGGCCAAGACCTCAATCGCCTAATTAAAAAAGTTCGCCAGGTATTTGCCGGCTCTCTTTTTGATCAATGAATGCAGGCTAACTGATTCAGCAAAATGAACTTCAGAAACCGGTAAAGAACTATTACATGTTCAAGTTCATGATTAGATTGCCAGCGGCCCTGCAAAGCATTTCCGAGTCCAAGGACCTGATTCGCTCAAACCACATCGAATTTTCGTCGTACGACAAATCCGATTGTGACGTTCTTGAGGTGGTGCGTCTTCTTTTGCCATTCATGTCCCTCGACTTTTATTAACCGCTTGTTTAAAGCTCGCCAACGATGGGCAACGCTTTTCGAAACACATCGTTTACAACAAAGATACTCTGAGCTCCATTGGCCAACTCGCTACTGCGCAAGCTGTTTCGGATGCGCTGGAGAGCTTGAACACTCTGATCATGGCCAGGCTCAACCCGAGAGCCCCATGCAAAGCGTCCCTGGAAGAGGCCTTTTCCGTCATTGCTGAGAGGAACAAGCAAGTCAAAGCTTCCGAAATGGCCCCGCCACCCCCGCCGCCCGTTCCAACCGCCACACCCGCAAAGGGCTGGTTCTAGATGAGAGTTCGATCAGAGGAATTCACCAAGAAGAATAGATCAATGCCACAGATATTGTTTTGTATTGCGGAAAGCAGCCTTGTGTTTTTTCTACTTTCTTTCGCTTAATTTCGCGCAAGGTCGTTTTCTGAATAGCATTATGCAACACAGAGGTCTTCACAAACGTGCCATACACGTCGCACTTTCCTGCAAACTAAATCTGACAAAAAGCCCATTCCTTTTATTGTCCTGTATCGAGGCCTCTGAAAAGCCGTTAGATACATGGGTCATGTGATCTGCTTGTCAATTCCCACTGCGTGATGCTTGATTGATGATTAATGCTACCTTCGCCATCCTATTGCCTCGGCTAGTAAAAATACAAACTGATACCAAGTCCAAAATCGCACCGATATTCTCAAATCTCGTTCAAGATACCGCGCTTGGGAGCTGTTTCGTTTACGATCGGTAACTCAGAGGCACCGCCGGCGGTAGTGCTTGTTTTCTCACCAGAAATTTGGCGCGGAGTGGAAGAAACATCGGGTGCCACCTGCAGACCGCTCGAGCGTCCCGAAGCACCTTGATCTTTTGAGGGTCCCGATCCAATTATGTAGTTCGGCGCCATATTCTTCGCAGCTTCAGTAGCGTTATTGGCAAGTTGAGACACCTTGTTCACGACTCCACTGGCGGCGGGCTCGTTATCGCCAGACTGACCCTCGGCAGCGCCTGAAAACGTCTTGCCAATGTACTTGCCCGCATCATTCAGCATCGACTTTGCGGTCTCTGGGGCGCTGTAGATGGCGTCGGCACTTCGTTCCGGCAGATTTTTCACCGTTTCAGCTGCCGCTTGAGATGCATCCGCGGCAACCTCTTGCGCCTTCGCGGCCAATTCTGTTGCCTTGGCCTTGCTATCCTGTGCAAGTTGCTTTCCATTCTCAGCAGCTGCGGTTCCAAGCTCCTCTGCGCGCGCCTTTGCCTCGATAACTACTTCACGACCTCGAGGTGAAGCAAGAAGAGGTGCCGTGTAAAGCGTGGTTAAACACAACACAGACAGCCAAAATGGGGGCAGGGCTTTTGCCAGCCAATACAGGGCCGTAAACCCAGCGAAAGCCTTTTCTTATGTCAGTAAATTTTTATTCACGCAGACGATGAATTTTTTTAGTGAAGCCTACAATAAAGGTATGGTCCAGGTCGTGGCCGTAAGCGATTCTCTGGAATTTGACCACCGAATATTGCACAAAGTCGTGGATATCTTTCAACGTAGCATTTAGTGTCTGCTCCGGGACAGTCTTGTATACTTTGGGTCGAATTTGTTTGAGAAAGGTGTTGGAACTAAATATCCGGCTGACAAATTCCGTGACGAAAATTCCTATGAGGTTGAGTCAACGTTTGTATAAGCCGGGGGTGGTGTGGGATAATATGCCATACCTCCAAAGGCGGTTGCGCCAGCCTTCAAGGCCCATCGCGTAAGAGGCAGGTAGTGTGCTCCAAACAGTGTGGTCAAGGCAAACAGGTACGAGCCCAGAGTGCGCACTGGGTCCTCCCACTGCGGCTTTCAGCAACCAGACCTCCGTGGTCAGAAATGAACTTACGCTAATATATTTGTATAGACTGTGTTGGTGAGTTGCTATACAGTAACGAACGATCAGCAAAGGTCTCTTCTCAACCAGTGTACCTGATTTTATTGTACCTAGCATCTCCTTCAATGGCCCATTTTCTTCCGGGCCTGTATTGTTGTGGATTTCCGAACCAACTAGCAACAAGAATTGTCAACATCCGATTACACGCATCATGAATATTCGTAGAAACCAGGCTATTACCTTTTTGTCCGGAACGATGAGTGCCATCGTCCTGGACGGGCTTAACGGTATAAACAGGTCCACTCGACATGTTTGGCTGTGGCTTAGAAGATGTTGGATGTTGAAAACCAGACGCAGTATTGTGTTTCTGGATAATAAGACGGGTTAGTAGTATTAGATCTCTATTTAAAAGAAAATTCGAATCGTTGGTTGCATGCCACAGAGTGCAGTGCGTCATGACAGTCTTGCCAGTGACATCACGAGCCATTCGCCATTGTGGAACAATGACGCCGCAAAAGCATCGCGGGCTGCTGTCGCCAACTGTGGCCACGGGCGCTAAACCACATTCGAGCGGCCGCTGCAGCCAAATCGATAATGATTCATGGGTGGGTGCTGCGGTAGAAGTCAATGACGTCTTCTCTTGTACGCATTAGTTGCAAGGGCCAGGATGCCAAGTATTCTCGGCTCGTCCGTCAATCCAATTAACTAGAAGACGGCTAGATCTGCAATATCATGCTTCAGCCGAATATCCGACCGCATTGAATGTGCCGAAACAGTAGCGAGGTACCATAGCCCACGTCGCCGCACAGGACCGCAGTGACTGATGGGATTCGGTTGCCATGATTGGCTCAGAATTAGCGTGGTACCTCTCGGTTGGAGATCACTGAATTTTAATGATGGAATTAGTGGCGCGTGCGTGCGGGGTATTTTATAACCAAAACACAACTCCAAATAAGCCTTCTTAATAATCATGTGTTCGCACAGTCGAAAGAAAAAAACATAACAAAAAAACAACTCCAAAATCAACAAAAATTCGGTGCAGGCCTCGCGACCTGCGGCTGGACTCTCTCCCGCCGGGAATTGAACCCGGGTCTCAAGCGTGACAAGCTTGCATACTGACCACTATACTACGGAAGATGTGTGGTTGTGATCAACCACTGTAGCACCGGAATTCGATACCTGCCAGATCCATATTCAGGTATATATCAGCCTTAGCCTGTATGATGCTGCAGCGCAGCACAATATTATTGACTAGCGTAGCGCACAGACGCCGCGCAAAATGATCGCCACCACAATCCCACAGACACAATAAGCAATCACGAACCTTTGGTGATTTCGAGATAATGCCTTTTTTCTCAATATATTTCATTTCATATCTTAGTTTTAAAATATTCCTCTCTCGATGACAAGCATCCTACTGTAGCGAGCTACCTAATCATAGATACGTTCAGGGTCAACCTTGCTCTGGAGCTGCCCCGACCATTCGCTTGAACATCAGTATCTCCTCTCCATGAGCCCGGCTGTCCAAGCCATTTTGGATTAGAATGCTCAAGAGCTGTATTTAACTTATTCAAATATTCAATTTCTCATTTTGACACGATAAATAGCTGCTCATTAGTCCCTGTATTCTCATCGGGACATATGGGTTTTAGTCCAGGGTAGTTCCCACACATAATTCTACGAACCGACTCCCTTCATTGTAAAGTCAGTGCATTCAAGGGTGTAGGCGCACACTTTATTCACTGAAATCTATTCATTTAATTCATCGCTCTATAACATGCTTGTTGCGCGAGGGCGCTTCTATAATTCAATTCAACTTGGTGCGCACAATCATCTTAATAAGTAAAATCAAGATGTGCATTCTGCACCCTCGGATTTGCTTATCCGCAATTGAATTTGGGTGTTGAGTTTCCGTAAAGCATGTAAAAATGGCATGCATGTTGCATCCTCGACGGATATGTCCGCTATAATGTCTGTCACATCTTCGAGTGACTGTAAATCGGACGCAATCCCATTGGTGTCTGAAGTACGTAGCGCATGGGAAACAAGATACGCATAGGCGATATTTATCCTATACGTCCCAAACAGTAGCCACATGACTTCAGCGTGCTTGCACTGCAGTAGTAGATGATAAGCCGCTTTAATCACCAATCGACATGCTTTTAGAGCTATGGCTGAATGTGGAATGTCACAGTCCGAGGTTGTTGGCTCTGAGGAGTCAGACCTGATAATGACGGTCTTGCGCAACATGAGTAGAATGCAGGTGTAGCCCGTGATGATGGTATCGTTAAGCATCCAAGAGCTTACCTCACTGTCGCTTTCCTTCCTCTTCCAATCGTTCTGATAAATTAGCCCTGAAATTAACATCTTCTTGGTAGTTCGCGCTCACTATGTTCCAATCCCGGTATAGGCTATCGATTTGATGACATTGAGCCTCAACCTTAGCATTCATGTCTGCGTCTGGGTAGACTTTGGCGTTTTCCAATAACTTGAAGAAATCGGCCACGATGAAGGTCAGGCGAGAGGTGAGAAGAAATTTGATGGTTGGTACATCTTGGGAACACGACTGCACGCCCGAGTCCAACCAAGGGAGGTTTACCGACCAGGTTCTCATGCTGGCCGAGATGGTGGGAGGTCTGTCGTAGACTACGCGGTAAAAGAAGTCCCAATGAATCAGCTCCCACAACCCTTTGCGAGTCGCATCGAGATTTTCTTGGTCCACTCGTGCAGAAACACCCGCGCTGTCAAGATTGAGAAGATTCAAACCCTGGGCATAATCACAGGCTAGTCTGAACATTTGCTCGCTTAATTTACCGTCCAATGATTCGGAAGCCGCCCGGGTCTGTGACTCGAGTGAGAAACTGACATGCACGATGAACATAGCTCAGGCTTACAATAAAAACAGCTGCGATAAAGTCCGTCTTGGATCCGACAGCTTCTTTATGCCAAGCTGGGAGCGCCCGTAAAATACAAAGATACAATTTCCTCGCATAGTGAATATGGGGGAAATGAACAGTTTGATCCGGTTTACTGACTGGGAGTGAGCAGCCAATATATATGATGCAGTGGTAAACAACTAAGAGGGCTGCATCCAGTCGTAAATGTGGCAAGCCCATCATATCGGGTATCATTTCTAATGCTTTATGATCCAAGAGGGTAAGAAAGATGTCCGTTGGAATTTGATCCAAGTAATCTAGGAGTGGCATTAATTAATATGAAGCCAATATATGATATGGATCGTTTTGTCTTACTCTTCACCCAGAACTTAGCCAATTCAGGGGGTATGCGGATATTTGATGTGATGATTTCAACGGGTAAAGTCTGTTGCCTCAGATTTTGCGTATGCTCCAACGCCTGGGCCAAGATGGCATTGGGTCCCAGTTCGGCACCAATTGGAGGTACCGAAAGAGCGCTGTTTACTGGTGCAGGGTCTGCGCCCGAAGAAAAGTATTCCGTAGTGGGGGGTTGGCCGCTTGGACTGGCAGCCGATGGTGGCCCGACATTTTGGATGTCCCCGGATTGAACTGTCGCAGTAGCTGATGTCGCACTTTGCTCGATTCGCTCCAGTCGTTGTATGATGGTGGCCAGGGCCTGTGCTGCTCTATAAAATGATCAGATATCTAGAGAGAATCGGCAAGCAGGAGATGCATACGCCTGTCCACGAGGCCTTTTATTGGCCTGACGTATTTTTCGTTCAGGGAAGACGCATTCAGTGCCTAGTGCAATGCATCGACGGCAAATCGGCATTTCACGGTCACATCGAATCTGTTGATTGGAACGGGGCGCGTAAGCCGATGATGGGGTAGAAAGGCGGCAGCGATCGATGACGAACCTTCTTCGCTTTGCATCTGGTGCACTCCACAAGTGGACAATGATTAGTCAATCGTGACTTCGGTCTATCAGGCCTATCAAGCCATGCCTGCATGAGTCATGGCTCGTTACTCACCGAAAGCGGATTGAGCTGATATTCCTGCGGCATGATACAGGCAGGCTATGACGGTAAGTGGGTAACAGAAGACGGGTGGGAAAGGCTGGGGGGAGATGGACTTTGTAGTCTGCGGACCTTCCGAAACATCATTTGTCCGAATCATCATTTGTCCGAATCATGCGTCCGAATTGTACGTGGCAAAGGCCATGCCGAACTCTCGGTAACAGCGGGTCCACTTGGTGCGTCTGAGCCGAAATGTTAATTTGTGTGCCCGGGCCTTGGCAAAGCCTTGTCTGGCCTGCCGAATGGAGGTTCGAAAGCGATAAATTATTGCTTCTTCAACTGCATCACGGTTGAGTACCACCAATAGAAAACCTGTGGACTTAGGGATCGGGATAGCTTCATAGATGCACTCTTATCTTCCTTTGCCAACAGAATAAATCCCCCTAGGACCTGATTTGACTTATGCTATGTTTAAATGGCTTGTCAAGCATGTAACTCGTGGACTCGAGTATATTGTTCCGGAACATCTGGCCATCTCCATTTAAAGACTCACATTTTAACGGCGGCCAGTAGCTGAGATGTGAGACATGTCGTTTGGCGGGCAACCACTTGCACGAGAACCTGTTTTGTAAATGGATCCACTATTAAATGTGTCAAAGCCATGAGATCAACAACACAATTAATTTTCTCAAGACCTCAAAACTGCCAACTACTATAAATACATGGAATACAAGCATCTGCCTGACTGATTTTTTTTCACGTCGTCTCTATTTGACCTGTGTCATTATTCATCCTCCCCAACAGAGGCCTGGTCGTCGAATTATACAGATCCGCCATTCGCAATATATCCGCAAGGTCCATTGCTGATGGGAGCGCCACCGGTGGTGCTGCTTCCAGTTTGGAACTTGATTCCGGACGCCTGGTTCATGTTGCAGGTGGTGCTGGTGTAGTGGTAGCATCTGCCAGAGCCGAAGAAAACCATGCCTCGGCAAATAGCAGAGTTGGTCGTAAAGCATCCGACACAGCAATCGTACCCAGTCGTAGCACTGTACATAGCAATGCTCACACCACTGCTGGTCAGCTGAGTAATAGCTTTACCACCATTTGCGGTGGTGATCAGATTGCTGTCGCCGCAGGCTGCATAAAAGTCGGTAGGTACCGTAATTTGAACCGTGCCTGGGTATTTTGTTAGCCCTGTTGCAATAAGCAGCTCTAGCAAGATGCGCCTTACTGGTAGTTGTGGTTGTGGTGGTAGATGTGACATCCTCTGTAGCGGTGATCGTTGTATCGGTGCTATTGACGAATCGCGTATTAGTCAAACTGTCTGATAGGTTAAATGAGAGGATGAAAACAGCGCAGCTCACCTGACGGTTACAGTTTCCGTCACATCAGCTGGGTAGGAAGTTGATGTTTCGGTAACGGTCTGTGTGTTTGTCACACTACTTGTCTTTGCGGGAAGAGTAACGGTGCGTCCCTTAACGGTGGTGGTAACGGTCTTTACGATTGTCTTGATGGAAATCTTGATGCAATCAACACTCTGAGGGTACTGAGCAGGGTGCATCTTAACGGGCTGGTTCTTGTTGGGGCATGAGAGGGTAGTGCTTTCTCTCTTGACCTTTCTGTCATGAACAAGACTGCGCTTTGCTACATAGTCGGAGTTTTCGGTGATAGGAGTGAAACCAGCAGGAGCTGCATAAGTAGTTGTGGTTGTCGTGGACGTCGTCGTCGTGGTTTCAGTTTGAGTCTGGGTTTCGGAAATCGTGTTGGTGGTCGTGACAGTGGAAGTGTCTTTACAATTTCATTCTATTAGCAGTGAACTGCGGCGCATTAACCGCAAAAGTTGGGCCATACCAGTCGTGGTCTCGGTGGCTGTCAAGGTATCAGCCCCGGCTGTCTCTGTGACCCTGATGGTACTGAAGTCGGTGAAGGTCTTGGTCTTGGGGTTGGGGGTAACAGTTTGATCCTGCTTCTTGACAATCTCCTTGATGTTGGTGACAGTCTGCGTCTTCGTCGAGGTCTTCGAGATGGGATGCTTCACTGAAACTGTGCCATACTTTGTCGAGCAAGTGACCTCGGCGTTCTGGCCAGCCAGGGCCTCAGCTCCCAAAGCGAGGAGAAGGAATGCTTTGACAGATACCATTTTTGGAAAGATTGTATGGGAATACAAGAAGCGATGGTGAGATGATGAGAGGGTTGGAATAATGTGCGACAGAACTTGATATATACGTATGTGGCTATTCCTGAATCCTATTCTTAATTTCTATGAATCCCCCCTCTGTCCTTATTTCTGTTGGGCCTCCGACGATGGTTACTGAATAGCGCACTATTGATTTGACCCCGCAGATTGAGATTGACTATCGAAAAATTAGCATGTCGCCAGGTTGATGCAGCATCCCCAAACGAGGCGATTCTCAGCTTGCTTCGGTCTGACCGTTTTGCAGCAGCTGAAAAAAGGGCAGGGGGGTAAACAACAAATTCACAGGATGGGGTACATTGGCGCTTGCTGAATTCAACTGAGCGCAGGCATTACTCTGCGAGAGGATTGGCTGAAGAAGGGTCAGGTAGCAATATTTTCTTGGACCCCAGGGCTGACACTATCCCCAAAACGAAATGAGATATTCCAGGGACCAAGAACACGGGACCCCTGACGTGTCCACGGAAACACAGCAAATGGGCTGACGCAACGCGGCCAAGTCCGCGGACATCGTAGTCGCGAAAATGTCGGAGCCGAAGGCAGGAAAGAGAAAGGAACTAGAGCAGACCAATGGCCCCCGACAGCCACAGCCGTCCAGGAAAGAATGTAGTATTTTTGCCCGCTGACGCTCTTAGTTTTCAGTGTGAAGAATAAGTAAGACATGAAAAAAAGAAACCAAAAACAAGCTGAAAACAACCTTCCGCTACCTGTCTGTGACCCATGATGCCGAGGGCCAGGTGGGTCGAAAACATTCTCTGACAGATGGGTCCAACGGCTGAGTGGATCATCTGGCCAAAGGCAACCTTGTTGAAGAAGTTCGCTTACCCCTAAAGCAGATGCAACGCCCCGCCCCAGTGCAACGTCAAGAACACGGTCTCGAACCTCGCACATTGCTCGTCGTAGTTTCAACGACATCATTTTCGCAACGTAGGTAGTTGTAGCGGCCTGATTCCAATCCTACTCGTGATCTCGCGGGTGCTCAACATGAGGTACTGATTGTGATCTCTCCTCTGATGGGTGCTCGAGGCTGCCAGTATACCGAGCAGCCGGATGGTGGCGCTGCGGGGTGGCCCAACGTCCTTGCAGATTTAGCCGCCGATACCATTCCTGTCCAAGCCACCACGGCCGTTCGTGTCTGCACAGGCGGTGACAGAGCTGACGACTCATCCCCGGCCACGCTAACAAAGGAGGAGTTTCTGGGGAGGAGTGTGAACGAAGGGACGGGGTGTTGTGGAGTTTGCCCTATGAGCTAGGCAGGATTCTGTGTGTACCATTTTAAAGCTCTATACGCGGGTGCATACGCGTGTCGACGGCGAGACGCGCCCTGGTCGGCGTCCACACCACTCTCATCAAGCATGAGACGCGCAAACGTCAGTATTTCTTTTAATAGCAGGAAAGGACTTACTCAGCCTCTACTAATAAGAGCAAACGGCTGAGCTCACCAATCCTCGTTATGGTTTGTTTTGAGAATAGGAGGCATTGCAATTTTCGCGTCGAGAAAGGCGCTAAAGATACCCTAGACATGACCACTTCTCAATCTTACCATCGCGTTGCAATGTTGGGGTGGTAGAAGATGCCTTGATAAATAAAGCAATTACTAACTAAATGATGTGATTTCATAAGAGCAAGTAAACTGCCTTTGACCATACATTACCTAGAGTTCTAGACTATTGTGGGCTTGACAGCACGAGAGGAGAACTTGCAGTTAAACTGTGGATTAACAGTGGGGCTCTCCTTCGGTTCTTGCCCTTTATCCATGAGCACAAGTTGGTATTATTTTAAGAATTCATTTTAATATATACAAAACTGTCAAATATTCGAGTAGCTAGTTTTTGCTACTCTTGGCAATTATTTAGTTATTATCAATGAAAGCTAGTTGTATGGCTAAAGATTGATGATCTCGTAGATGTTGTTATCTACGCCCCGTGGGAGATAAGGGCTACGGCGATAATGACGCAGATAAACTTTTTCTTTATCTGCTCGCTCTGAAGGTTAAAGCTGGCTGTATATGCAAATAATAAAGCAGATATCGACGCTTGTGTTCTTCTCGAGTCTCATCAAAGCCTAATGTGACGATAGCTTTAATGTATAACATGAATTGAAATTACGGCTTAGAAATCACTTATAAAATGGGCGATCATATACCTCTTCCTGACTCGGGCTACGAGATTGGAATTCTTTTCCCCGAAGAGCCCGAAGACGATGGTGAAAGCATCCCTGCCTGGCTTCTACAGCAATTCGATTTTCCACAAGGGCAGAATGGCATTTTGTTCGACTTTGACTTCAACAACGAGGTACAACAGCTTCTTGATGCTGTCCCACCCCACGACCCCTTGATGGTCGATCGTAGTATACACTGTTCGACACCTGCGGTTCGCTGCCAAGGTAAGTTGTTACTTTTAGATTATCTTCTCTCTGAATTATGTCCAATAGGCTGACATATGACTCTCTTTATAAATGGACAGGGGATCTCTTCGAACTCCGGCAAATCCCCTGCAAGGGTTCCGGTCTAATTGCAACGTGCCCGATCCCCACCGGCACCACGCTCATCAATGAGCCCTATGCGATGTCTGTCCTGGAGCCTCCCCCTAGCAAATTGTCCAAGTCCAAAATCCGCAGTCTGGCCCTAGTGCAACTGCTGCGCCAATATACCCGGCTCCCCGCGTCTGCCCGGCAGGAGGTTTCAGAGTTACACCACCACGTACCGACAGGCACGCGCGAACAATGGGTCTCTGTTCTAAGGGACTGCCATGTTGAGGCCCCCAGCTTAGATATCATCAACTTCGTGGTTAGACTGCACCGAGCCTTCCATACAAACGAGTTTACGCGACCCGAGGCCGGCGGTTGGAAGTCCCATTGGCTGTTCCCCCTTGTGAGCAGGATGAACCACTCGTGTCGGCCAAACTGCCGCTTCGTGCAAACCACGGACGGAAGAAAATTGGTTCTGGCAATGCGCGAGGTTGCAGTTGGGGAGGAGTTGACTTATCGGTATGTGGATTTTAGGAAATTCAGAAGCCGCGCTGATTGGGAGGCGTATACGCAAGAGGAGTGGGGATTTGTTTGTAACTGTGGAGGTTGTACGATGGAAATGCGGGAAAAATAGTTCAATAACAAGTTCCCATATGTGGTATTTCAAATCAACGCCTTGACCTCTTCAGGCGTTCTATTTTCTTTTGGCTTCGTCTGTTATTATCGCGGTCAATGATGATCGGGATTGTGCAATTCCCACTGTGGATGCATCTATCCCCACTTCATGAAACGTTTACCGAGGTAGGGAACACCACGTCGTGTTATTGCTGGGGCTCCATTGGATTAGTGATGTTTGTATTTCGGGAGATTTACATAAGTGCGGGGAAACAGTGGTTTCACGGTATAAACCCACAACATGTCCGTGAGGAGCCGAGCTTGAGAATAGAATTTGCGCTCACATGGGGTTGAGATTTAAGTGAGGGGGCGCATCTCGCCATGCCAGCTTCGCGGAATAGCTGGATATTCTGCTTTGGGCTCCCCTGATCTACCATAACATAAGATATTCTTGGTATGCATGAAATCTGGCTCCAATGGATCTGAGATACTACCACCATTCGACGGGGTCGCGTTTTGGCGTCGTCATATGGTTGGGAAGCCAGTTTAATAAGGACATTAAGTTCGATTCAATGATAATTTATGCTAACCAGTAAGCTTCCAATTGTTCCTGTGTTCTGGTGGTAAGCTGGTGATGCCTATTCTCCTCCCATACAGTACCGCCTTCTCCAAACTGGTTACTGAGATGGCCCAAAAAGAAATCCAAATTATGCTCTGCTTGAGGAAATGCATCCTTGAATGTATTGTAAATATCATCCACCTGGGGCTTTTTGGGTGCCTTCTCGATCTTGTCCTCAAACAGCTGCAGATACTTCTTCATATGCCCCAAGTCAGCCTCGGCATTCAGTTCCCACCCGGGCTCTGTGTGACCCGGGATAAGCTTTTCTGGCTTCAAACTCTCAATAAGGGCTAACGTCTTTCTCCAAGCGGCCAAAAGAGCTGGCGTCTCAATCTCTTCCACCCAGACGTGGGAGCAACGAGCGTATATGGCATCACCACAAATGATTGTGCGCTCCGCGGGCAGCCAAAACAGGGTGTGATCAACGCAATCTCCTTGCAAAGGACCCAAAAGAACCACCGGAGAACCTTCGTCTCCATCAAGCAAGAAGAAACTGTGCTCGAAAGGCTCGGGCTTTTTGGGCGCCGCTGGCACCTTGTCCGCACCGAGGACCGTAGGCCAATATTTTACTTTCTCATCATATTCGCGCTCGATTGATGCGCACACATATGGCGCAGCGTAGAATTTGGCGCTTGGGAATGCCTCAAGAATTGGATTGGCGCTGAAGTAGTGGTCTGGGTGATGGTGCGTCGTGAAGACGGCTTTCAGCGGCAACGTCGTCGTCTGCTGGATCCACGACACCACTGCTTCAGCGTCTGGTAGGAGAAATGGTGGATCAACCAAGGCACAGTTTTTGGTGCCAACAATCAATGTGGTGACAGAGCTGAGACCCTCAATTGATGAACAACGAATATGAGTAGTTAGTGGCATGTTGGACTTTATGAATAATAGTTTGTGTGTAGTGATTTCTGAGATGAAGATGCGGCTGGTGATCGATTCAGGATGCCTCCAAGATGGCTATATAAGAGGAATTTCAGGGAAAGTTTGGCTTAAAAGGTCCGCCGGGGTGATTGATTTATCCCACTGCGGGGATCCCAAATGAATTAACCACGGATCCACGATTTCTAATCTCCAAGTGGGATGGACTCGTTGGGGAACCTGGAGAAAACCCACAGCTCCGCACCATGGAACATATGCAGGGAGGGGAAGATTACCTGCGGCAATGATCCACGGCACTTTAAATTCTCACTAAATCCATCGCAGCGAACTAATCTTGATTTGCAAGCGTTCATTTGCTACTTTGCCTGGTTTTCAGATTGGGTTGAGAAGAATACGAAATCCTCCGGTACACCATAGCTGATCGTGCCCTCAGGCCCTTTATACTCTTGTGAAGAATGATCATTGCTTGAGACTCAGCCTCTCTTGAATCAGAGCAGACAATCTTTCAGAAGCAACTCTTACTGGCGGATGTTAGCTAATATTGCGTCAAGCTGGCTTTGAGTTTCGTACATTGCTGTCCAATATCATGCCCTTCGGTGCTAATAACGGAGACTTTTACGAGCACTTTTAATCGCCGCGAGAGGAAAGTAGTTGAACAAAGGGCGAGAATCATAGATTCATCCCCCTCCCGCAGCCAGAAGTCAAGAACAGCGAGGACATTGAGAATGGATTGCCGATTTTTCTGTGGATCCTCTTGTAAGTGCCTTTTAACAATGGGAAACACGTCCGGATATTCACTGCGTTTAGTATGAGAAGTAGTATTGCCAGAGGATAGTAATATGAACCATGTGCCAACCTACCGGGAGGTCACTCGAGCCAATGTTTGGAGTTGAGAGATGCTTGGACCCGATTCGTCACTGCGGATGGCTATGAAAACTGGTTAGAGGAAGTAGTTCTAGCCTTTCGAGGATACATACACAGACCTTGATCAAGTACTGATTCCATTTCTGTCAGCTCCCCTCTCATTTCCCGCAAGCCTCTGTCAATTTCAGCTCTGTTGAACCAAAGCGCGGATTTTGACGCAGGCGGTTCTTCTGTGGAGTCGGTGTTGGCCATTTTGTGTCTGTGGCCTCACGTATACCTCCGTTGAAGTACAATTTAAATTTTAAATGAATAGTGAAGACTCAAATACCCTGAGGCAACTCCTCCATGCTTCTTGGCTAATTGGCTGATCGATAACCAAGGCTCCCAGTTGGAAGGATGTGCGGGCTACAAATATGACGTACGGCAAAAAAAAGGCTAGGCTCCTTTCGGCGCCGGCACAGTGCGGACTGTGCTCAATCCTTTAAGTGGGTTATCAAGACAGCACAAAGTCGAATTAGATCTAGAGTAGGCTTTCGCGCTTGCGAGAAAATTTTATTGACTTGGGATTCCCGCTTATATGAAGGAATAAAAAATATTGGAAATTATATTTCTACACTCCTAAACTTAGTGGCAATAGGATACTTTGAGGCGAAAATTGCACGCAACATTAAATGATTTCTATGTCATGAATAATCTTCGTTGCGATGAGCGCACTGGCTTTACTGGAAGAATGGTCCATCATTAAAATACAAGAATACTATGGGTTGGTGCGATATTTTCTGGAAGGATGGGAGTAAACTGGATTGCCACGGAGGACTTGAGGGGGTATGATAAGAACCCTCTTGTCGAGGAATTTATGAAGAATGGGTCTGGAGACTTAATTTAGTATGACTAGAGGGACCCGAAAACTAACGACTGAGTTGGTGAGTCAATCTAGGTGGGATTTCTGGCACGAGTTCGGGTTAGAACAATTAGTGGAACGTAGGGAACTCTAGTGTAATTGCTAGGCTCTGAACAACATATGAAATTATTGATAAACAACTTATAATGAAGATTTAAACCGTTAGCCTTCATTCTGAATGAGGCCGATCTACTCAACCACCGCCACAAGTATTTACGCATCAGGTTTGTGTACTCGAGTTTTCGGATCCCACCCACTTTGACTAGACCATGGTGCCTAATGGAGCTGTGAGACCGCGAGAAAACAGCGCATCAATCTCCATGGTCTATTCGGATCCACATGTCTCGTGTTGCGGAATAATTTACGTGAGACTTGGGCGTCGTCGCAAAGCTCGGCCACCGCCTATCCAACTAGACGGAGACTGCGTCCGGGAAGTCCTTCCGCTGAATTACGTATGATCCCCAGTTTATTTTAGAATTATTAAGCAAGGCGATGTCATGAAGGTTCGTGGGGGAATAGATGTGCGTTTCTCGAGGGCGTGGTTGACCCACTGCTGGAACGATGTCACAACACCTGGAGCAAAGGAATCGGGCCGTTCCCGCAATTGGACCCCTAGTAATCGGCAGCCAGGTAGTTTATGCTTGGAACGCAGATACATGCCACTTCACCACGAACAGTATATAAAGTGATGCCTCAAACCTCACTCCCGATCTTTTTTATCAGCTTCATTGTATCATCACTCAACACCGTCTTTGAACCTCTGTAAACAAACTATAAGATGGTATCAACCAAACTTTCTGCCGCAGTTTTAGGCGCGGCTGCTGCTGTTACAGCTGCCTTCGCCCCAGGATTGGAGGTGGCTTATTCGCTGGAGCGAGCTACACAAGGCATTGCCATCTCCAGCGACGGCCGCAAGTTTTTGTCCCAGCGATACTCGACAACATTGCCCCCTCAGGCGGTTGAACTTCTCAGCGACAATACAACTGTGCTGTACCCTGATGAAGCCTGGAACTCGTGGAACTCGAGTGTTGATGCCAAGACGGCTTTCGTCAGCATTGACGGGGCTCGCATCGGCCCGGATGGCCGCTATTGGATCGTCGACGGCGGCACCACCGATGATAGTGGGGTCCTCGTCAACGGCTCCTCCAAACTTGTCGGCATTAATCTTACTACGAACGCAGTTGATAAAATCTACTTCCTGGATAATATCACGGCCATTGGGAGCGGCATTGACGACGTCCGTTTCAGTGCTAGCGGGGAGATCGCCTACCTTAGCGACACGGCCGGGGCCCTTCTTGTTCTTGACCTTAACACCGGCGACGGAAAGCGCGTGCTGTCGGATCATGCTTCCGCACAAGCATGGTTCCCAATGTCTTACAAGGGTAATCTTGTTCCAGGATACCAGGGCGACGGAAGCACTCTCTCCGTTGGCCTAGATCAGATTGAGGTCTCCCCCGACGGCGTCTACCTGTACTATCAGCCCTGCAATGGCGGTCTATACCGCATTGAGACCAAATACGTGGATGCGGTCCTGTCAAACGCGACCCTGGAGGCCACCTTGGGCGATTACGCGGAACCGTTTGCCAGCACACCCAGCACAGGCGGTACTACTATTGACGGCGATGGCAATATTTACATCAGCGATACAAACCTTTTGGCCATCTGGAAGGTTCAGCCTAATGGTACCGCGTCGATTCTTGTCCAGGACGAGGCTTTGGTTTGGACTGATCTCATGTGGGTTGATGCCGATCAGAATCTGTGGCTTCCGGCTTCTCAAATGCGACCCGGCGCCGATGGTTTGATGGCGGACGGACCCAACTACATATTCACCTACCCGATCGATGCTGGCCCGTCTCTGATTGACCACGCTTGAGACTCTAGTCAGCGCTCTTTTTCAATTTGCTTAGGACTTAAGCCTATCTCTTACGTAGTCAGAATAGATTGATCGAGAACCAGAATAGTGACCCATGTAGATAGACAGCAATTCCATTCACATAATCACTGGCACCAAGTTTGCACTTTTTTGAATATTGGCATGATTCCGACTAAGCTGTGACTGATTTCTAATCTGAGGCCTCACGGTCGTATAGCGTACGACTCGTGCCATACGACTCGTGCGACACGACGACCATCCGTATTGTCGGCTTCATCTCCGGAACCCCAGCAGCCCCATATTAGTGGGCACCGACTATGTTTTGCTCGGTTAACCTTTATCCACTTCTAATCATGCCTGCCGTCCTAGGGCTGTCTCATTGTGCTGGTCCGTTGGTTCTGGTTGTTCCAAGACGATAATTAGCAGAAGAACATCTATTCGATTCCTTTCACCAATATTTCAGTGTCAGGTGAAGGCTCTGCATGCTGCAGTACATTTGTCACTGCGGGATCAAAGTTTGTTTCACTGCATCACCTACTCATTTCTATTTGCAAAGTTGCGATCGATACATAGATATGATTCTAAGCATCCTTCAAATATCTTGCCTATTTTTTTTTTAAAAAAAATGAGATATACAGGTCTCTTGTGACCGCTATTATTTCTAACCACGGGGGACTGCCGCCGGCCCCGGATCATAAGGTTCGACCCACAATCATCCTGACCAGGTCCGAGCCTCAATTGACCAGGGCCCACTGTCAACAGATTGATAAGCTGGGCTCGTATGTTTTTTTTAAGTATGCTGTTTTGGGGCCGGTTGCGCTCTTGCACATGGAGTTGTGTACCTCAACTGTTGTGCTGTCCTGTCCGATTATCGGACCAGCTTAACAGTGGCTGGTTGGGGCGGCCACGATGACCCTACTCTTGCAGTGGGTCCTATATATCGATGAGGCTGACATGAGCAGCGGTTCTGAGACGATAGTGGACGCAGTCGAAATTAAGGGCTGCATTGGCCAGAATAAAGGTGCACCGAAATTGATGATGTTTGTCAAAACAGTGTTCGTGATTGCTTGAACTTGGCCGTACTGGTGGTCAAACTCTGCCGGTGAAAGAAAGTAAGCAATTTGCACAGCATCACCTTGACTAAGACACTGACAAATACCTAAGCGTTTATATTGACATGGTTTCACATATAGTCAAGTCCATATTTTAGAATAGCCTACATCTACTCTCAAGCTTGGTAATATTTCCGTTCGTCATAGTAAGCGCTGTTACCAGGCCCTTGCAGTGATCCTGTGTCAGGCGGCTGAGACGATGTGAGAGTCTGACACCTGTCTCAGTGGGATTCTGTTTGATGCGACACGAGTTTTATTCATGACTTTCTGGAAGTCAAACAAAGTCAATGGTTCGCTAAAATTGGCATGCGACTTGGCATTATAAGGACAATCATGCGGGGCTGAAAAACAACAAAGCAGCTATATTGAGTGCTATCTACTACGAGAGAATCTGTCCAAGCCTAATTCAAGTGTCCCTGTATTGAGAATGCGAGCATATAGGGCGCCAATAACTTCATATCAGTGGGATCGTCAACACTGAAGGGGCCGTATTCCTGCATTTTGAGAAAACATTTTGCGTTTGGAGTGTTTTCTAACAAGTATTTGACATAATCATCATCAAAGCTAGCTACCGTCAGGTAAATTTCTTGTCGATCTTGAGAGATGAGAAGGCGTCTATGAAGTTAGTACGATATACTTACAAAAAATCAGAATAACCTCACCTATGTGTAACAGGGTTGGGTGCTGGTGCTGGCGTCCTCGATGCTTTCACATCCATGAGCGGTGTCGCTTGCCTTTTTGGTCGATATTGAGCTATCCAAGCAGCCATCTGAGCGGATTCCTGCATCCTGATTTTTGAAAGCCTATCTCCAGATTGCCGCAGATATGGTTTGACCTCTACAATAGCTCCAGGCCCATCCGAGTGTTAAAGAAGCCCATCAACTCGAGCCTCGAAGATCTTTTCCTTTTGGGATTTGTCCGTGAGGACGAAAGGCTTCCTATGAAGGGTCCACTCCGCAATGACCGTTTCGTCATGAAAGCAAACTGCATTCAGAAAGAGGATCAAAGCTATGTTGACGATTTGCTCGTCTTCAATAGCCGCGTATGCCTTTTCATTCTCCCCTCGGATTGGGGAACTGGCAATCAGGTGCAAAGGCGTAGCAAATACAGTGCTTTCTTCGTCGTTGTCAAAGCTATTGCCTCCCAAAGTGCCGGAGATACCGGTAGCGTCATTTTGGGGGGGTTGTGGCCGACGTGATGGAGACTGAGCGGACGCCTGCGCGCGAGTTTGACTTTTAGTGACCCTTCGGGTAAAGAAGTCTTTGGGCTGGGAATAATCGTCTGGAACATTCGGCTCATCAGGCTTTCCAACCGTCAGGCGCTGGTAGTATCGAACAAGACCAAAGGTACTT
The DNA here is from genome assembly GCA_013403855.1 of Calonectria honghensis. NCBI lineage: Eukaryota > Fungi > Ascomycota > Sordariomycetes > Hypocreales > Nectriaceae > Calonectria > Calonectria honghensis. Next base: position 869,656 of record VTGB01000014.1, read on the forward strand.
TGGTGTGCCTTTGCGCGAATGTTTGCGCCCGGGGTCAGAGATTTGCCGTATTCGTCCCATGAAAACAATTCTGACAGACGATTTGTGGCACCATCAACGCCCTTGATCCACCCAGTCCTGTCGTTATCGAGCTTGAATCGATCAGCACCGCGGGTCTTGGGCCAGAATGCGCGCAGGTGAAGGAATTGCTCCATGTCAACGTTAGATCCAGACCTGCGCACATGGTCATGTAAAGATGAAATAGGGTTCAAGTAAAGTTGAGCAGCATGCAGCCACGTTTTCTCTCCCGCTGGTAGATCCGGGAGCATTATGGGCTGGTAGAAAGATTGGCGAGATGCTTGGACCAGACGAAAAGAGACAGGTGGATTTGTGCTGCACGTTGAATAAAGGCTATTTTGATTAATGATAGAAAATGAGAATGGTGTATGCTTTGTGAGTGAGTTCCAATTGTTAATTTGAGTAGCGATGTTGCATCTAGTTATATTTGTTCTCGGTGGAGTATCAAAGCAGTCTATTTTGGGCGTGCTACGTTATTACCAAGAATCGCAACATGCTTGGTGAATTTGCAATCTTTGCAATCTTTACGCCATGTGTCCCAACAAGGGCCCGGAAAATAATGAATCACCAACCGATCAGACAAAAATTGGAAGAACCAGTGGAGCAGCACATGGCCGTGCAGTGCGGGCCGTAAGTTGCATATTGTCATTGGAGAAGAAAGGGCGTTCGCAGAATATTACAAATGAGTCATTGATCGCATGACTAAGTTGGTGCGTTGTTGTTTGTGATATTCAGGCCTTCTTGTTTCCGAATGTGATGCCATCACCAACAGCCTTATCCCTTTAACCTATGATTGGCCGGGCGGCTGGTGAGTGCAAGGCTCGGGTCATGTGGGCCCGTGTCCAAGCCGCTTCAAGGCGCGCGCTTGCTGTGCCTTTGTCAACACCGCCCCTTGACAACATCAAGTGATTCCTCTGGACCGCCCCAAAACGATATAAACCATCATAATGCCTCCTCGGAGCTCCCCTCCCAACCCCAACAACATCTCAACTACTCCGCAACCACCTGAAGTTATTGAAATGAATCGCACACACCCCCAAATCCTCGAACCCAAGGCGGCAGCCATCGCACTCGGGCGCTCGGCCCTTTCATCCCTTGCAAAGATTGAGGAACCATACGTTGACTCTTCCGTTTTGCCCAAATATCGCGTCAACATTGTCAGGCCCCTTGATTTTCGCACAGGCACAGCAGGTGGTCAGAAGCACAAACTGTCGCCGCCTAGCGAGCGATACCTTGAACCTATGAGCGAGAAAGACACATTGACATGGTTGAATAAGTATAAGCCATGGGAGGCTCAAGATGATATCATGGTGGGCTCTAGGCAACCTACCGGATTTCACGAGGGAAACTTCTTTTGGATATTGATGGATATCTACCTTACTAGCGACAAGGAGGAACAGGGCGTAGGCTTCATGGTGCTCGACACCCCATGGCTGAGGCGTGGGTAAGTTTGATGACTTCACCCCCCCATCGTAATTCTACAAGGATTAATCAGGGTTCTTAGGCTTTGGAATTCCAAATTCACTTCCCGGCTGTCGGACGGAAAACACGATTGGTCGCTTGTTGCGATATTTCAGCAGGCCAAACATGCGTCAGGCCCCTTGCTCATTGATCGTCCTATAGATCCTGAGAAGCCACATGTCATTGCTGTTGTGGCTGATAGCGCGCCGCTAAAACAGGACAAGATGTCGACGAGCGAGCTGACTGTTTCATCATACCTTGCATGCAATGTCGTCTTGTCCAATGTACACAAAAGTCATCGGTATTTTCCCGTATGCACACTACTTGGCCCTGCCTTTGTTCCCGGTTGACAACTTTCCAGGTAACGCTCGTAACGGTAGCCCATAGAACCATCCGCATCACCCAATGTATCTTTGATAGCGTATCGCAGTCGTTTGAAATTCGCCAAACCCCGCTGGTTCACTTTGAAAACGGTGTATGGACTGATGGGGAAAAGGGGAAATCTGTGCACAGTGATTTCATTACTTTGCTTGGCTGGATGGTTGGAACCCCAGTTGGCCAGACAATGCCACATTAAACCATCTGTCATGAGATCTATGGCTTTCTGAGAGTATTACGATGGGATGGTTGGGCTTTTGAAGCAATACTACTTCACTTTGAGTGTGCTTAGAAATAGTCTTTTTATCGGAGAAATGAACGGGTTGCATTCAATTTGATATGAAATTGCAAGGTCCGCCGTGGCATTCCGTCGACTGGTCTGGGAAGTCACTCCAATTCCTGGATTCAATAGATTAAATGCCATGAAATGGGACTTTTGCTTTCTTCTCATGCGAGGTTTCAGCGAATTCCATGAATTCCGAGTGCGGCACTCCACATGCCAGTTGTATTTGATCAGGTCACGTTATCAGTGGCGCGCGATTCACTGCAGTGAAACATAGCCCCCCCCCAATCCGCCGACTATACGAAACCGCCTTGCACAGATAGCTACCCTGTATCAATAGGTATAAAATCAGTAGATACATCTGTAGAACACTTGAGTGCGAAGGGGAAAGCCCGCGTCAACGTCTGGAATAGCTATTACAAAGCAGAGAACCCCTGCCTTGCAACCTTGCGGGTAACCGACCCCAGGCATGATAGGTGCGCATTGAGGGAGATAAGGGTAGCCTTATAGATGTTAGACATCAGTATGTGCTCTGTATGATTGCTTATATTGTTTTGACGAGTATAGACCTCAATGTCTCAAATTTATATTTATGATTAGTAAATTTACATTGGCTAGTCTTGGATTGTAAGGCAGGGACCCAAGAAATCCATCACTAGCAGTAAAAGCTTCTACTTAACCCCAAATGCTACTCTTTGTTCCTTGTGCAACAGCAAAGAACTCAACTACGAGATTGAAAGTATGGATATTACGACGTCAACATCACAAGCGGTTAGATTTATAGTACACAGCAATAGCTGTTTCATTTTACCACAGAACTATAAGTAGCACTTATCCTGTAATTTGCGGCCTCTGAAAGCAATGTTATAAGACGGTTCAAATCGGTGCATAGAAGGGTTTACATCGCATCGATTCAATTTTTAGCACTGTATGTGAAAGACGGAAGTGCGCAGACAAAGCAAATAATCAGGCAATACATATTTTCCTGCGATACCTAAGCTTCTGTTTCGCCCCAACACTTTCTTGGTGGGTCAAATTCGGCACGGGAGTTAGCTGGCATAAAGCTAGCCTGAGCTAAGTCTGCATTGCAGCTTAATGCCAGAAGATCGGCTACAGAACCTACAGCACTGATCGACAAGTAATTAAATATAAAAGACGGCACAGCCCTAAAGTCGTAGTCTAGGCAATTATACACCCTTGCCCAACGCTTTTCAATTTTACTCCTGGTCATCACAATGTCTACCAGTGGCGCCACGTCTTTTCCATCTTACAGCGACATTTGTGATGCCCACGAACTTCCAGGCCAGACCCAGGCTACCCGGCACCTTGTCTGGTATCTTGAAGGTCCTCTCGAAACCAATGTCTTCATCATGGAGAATCCAAAGAATCAGGCTGGCCCTCGCCAACCCTACTTCCAGCAGACTCTAGCCGGCACGAGCTGGCATCCGTTTTCGCAAGAGCCTCTCACCGAAAAGAAGATATCATCCATAACCGTCAAGATGAATCTCTTGACCCGGAGAGAGGATGCCTGGCTCGATTATCATCTGCATGCAGACCCAGACGATGGCATCTGCATCTATAAAGAAATTGAAGAAGGGGAGGAAGAGGATGAAGAGGGCACGGGCCTGAAGCTCGTGAGCTGTTGCGGAGACGATCGGCCTACGGATACCCGGCCACTTGTGGTTCGGGCATCTACACAGCCGTATGTTACCGTCCACGATTACTTGTCAGCTGTGCATCCTTGGCTTATGAGTCTACGGCCAACGATACTGGAGGCATGGGTTCAATGGGCAGGAACACCTTTGCCTGCCGATAAGAAGTTGATGGTAAATTACAATGGGCTGGATCGTCTGACAATTGAGCAGGAGGATGAATGGATTAATCATCAGGAGTGGAGATTCAAGATTGAGATTGCGCCGCCTATGGACCACGAAACCGAGTATCAAATTGCGCTCGCTCGAATGCCACCCGACATGGCGGAGCTTCTGCGAACGGGTCGCTGGCCAAACCAGGATCGAATAGATGCAGAAGAGCGGTTCATGGAGAGGATGGGTCGTGAGCCGACGGAGGAAGAAATCGATGCGGAAATGGGCACTCAGCCTTGATTCCGAACTGAGTCAAGGAATGCACGTAGTTAGCTTTGTTTTCTCCTTGCAATAATACGAATTGTTGGTTCAGCATGCTAGATTCCGCTTGAGCTAAAAGGCGGTGTGGACAACACTCAAGAGCCCTCTCGTTTTGGTATTTTGTAAGGCTTGTTTGGAATATTAGTCGTGCATTCAACTCATTCGCAAGATTTCTAAAAACGGCATGTAGATTTTGCATGTAACGAAAAAGTTGCTGGCAAGCTATTCCACTACAATCGCTAGGAAACATGACTGATGGATTCTTTTTGATTCTCCACATGCCTGATGTGTTACATGTGATACTGCAAACCTTTGTTGCATTGGCCCATTCAGGCGCCACTAATAATGGAATGGATAACGCATCACGTGTCTTACTCGCTAGCTTCATAATTTTAGATGCATGGATTTGTTAGTCACTGCTGAGTTGGAGTGTCAGCTGGTTCTTTGTCATTTCGCGTATTGCAATCACGCCCTTGGATTGGGGGACAAAGACATCCCCTTTGCTAGTGATTATTATCTTAAAATCGCAATCATAAAAATTTCCATGAAAATAATTGATCCTAACTCATTGAACTAGATGACCGATTTATGCCAAATATCCTCTATAAACTGCAGAATAATGGTGCGACAACAATATTTTCCGAACAGCCTGTACAAGGTTTCTTTGACAAAGAGTGCACTTGAACAATCAAATCATATATATGCGTCAGAAATTGAACACGTTCAGTTCAGACCCCACATAAACGCCAGCGAATTTCGATCCAGCATCGATATTATCAAAGGGTTTTCGCAAAGTCAGCTGAGATCTCTGAAACAGTTCTCGCGTTCCGGTGGAGTAGACCTATCCGATATTAGAGGAGTAAGCAGCTTGCCTCGTCCGAGAGCTCATATGCTCATTATTCAATAGTTTTCAAGTTTGGACCTGACATCTTTCCCCAACATGCAACCTCCTCCAGTTTCACCACCTGTACTCAACCGAAATGCTGGAACCGCTTCAAGTATGGACTCCGTCTCGGACAAGATTTCACATACAAGATCAACAACTGCCTACAACAGGGCATTTACGCAACACCTGAGAGAACATGGCATTCTAGATTCCTCTGAGTGTTCAAATAATTGCCTGCCTGCCAATTACGAAGAAATAAAGCAGATGCTTCGCAAGCGGCGGGATTCTTTTTCATCAGAAAGTTTCTCAGAGACAAGGTTCATCGAGTTTCAAGAACATTCCAACGCTGTGGATTCGGAATTGATGTTCTTTTCTGGCGTTCTGCCTATAATCGAAGGGGCTGGCAGGGTGCCCAAGAGTCACTCTATGAACGACCTGTTCTCAAACCTTAGCCCCTTGACCAGGGGAAAGATATGCAATGCAAAGCCGGATCAATACTATGGCGCTGTTCCTGAAGACGTCAAGGCCAAAATACGAGAAGATCTCAAACACCATATTATTCCCTGTACTGCTACGAGGAAGCCGCGCCCCATTGCCCCAAACTTCTTCCTAGAGGGAAAAGGACTTAGCGGAGACTACAATATCTGCAAAAACCAGTTAATGCATGATCTTGCTCTCGGCGCGCGTGGGCAACAAAGCCTCCGATCCTATCAGGAGCCAAATCCCGTATTCGATAATAATGCCTATACGTTAGGTGCGACCTATTCTCATGACACATTGAGAATATTTTCTTGCCACTCGGTCCCGCCATCTTCTGATGAAGAAAGCCCTGGGTACGTGATCAAACTCCTCCGGGGATTCTTTCTGCCAGATTCCTTGGAGACCTGTATCGATGGAATAACTGCCTATCGAAACGCTCGAGATTGGGCAAAGAGGCAGAGGGACGAGTCCATTTCCCAAGCAAATGCCAAGCTGGACCAAGATTCGGCCACCGAACCCGAACAGACCCTGACTTCTTGCTTACAGGCTGGACCGAACGCCAAAGCATCGCCTCTCGAAGAGACGGCATCTGAAAAACAGGCGGCTGTTCGCAAGCGACCTTTGGACAACGGAGAGTCGCTGGGGCGTAGGATTAAGCGGAATGGGGTTCCTCCGGATAGTTGACAAAATGGCAAGTGATGAAATTGAAGTAATGATCCAATGGGCAGTTAACAACTTCAACGGGGTGTCCTTAACGGCAGAAAGCTTGAGAGAAGGGTCAGAAGCATCTGCATCCATGGGCAGGTTTCGAACCCCTGCCAGTTTTTGATGATTTCAAGGCTTAGTATGTATCTAGTAAACTGCAAACTTCTCTTCTCCCCCGGGTCCTGGCTGGAAAATCTCTCCAAACATCTCTTCAGCCGTTTACCATAATTGCCACAGACCATTCACATTTCCCAACAATCTAGATATCTCGGAGCTCAAAGTTCAACACTACTGATGGCGCGGTTTCCAGATTCGCTGGCATAGTATAAGTAAAGTTCCAGTACTCCACATCCCTGATTAATTTGTTGCCGCCTCCGCATACACCGCCGAAGGATAATTCATAGTCTGGATTCACGTTTCCGGATACATTGACCACAAGTCCTTGGATGTCTTCCCAGCGCGAGACAGTAGGTTTAGTGACAAAGGTCCCCACCATGAAAGTGAATATAGAGGAGTGATTTCCGTGAGGATATGATAGCTTTAGGCTTCTGGCATTGACTTCAACATCCATGGCCATTTCGGTAGGATAAAGCTATGAATTAACATGTCAGCATGTTCCTTTGGTCAAAACAGGTTGCCGCGTTAGGGTCAATTCTTTAACAGCTCCGGATGTGAAGCATATCATATATGAAGCTTAGTTCAGACGTACCGAAATAAAGGAAATTTCACGCCCGGTATCCCACTGGATCACGGCTGGGTTAAATGATTCCTGAGATCTGGCCGGGCCACCCAGTATGATCTGGTCATACGACTCCGCACCAATACTCATGCGGTTCGAAACCCAGGTGGTGAACTGCCTGGCAACCTTGTCAAACGGAGGCGAGATTGTTGTGGTATTGAACGTGTGCTCTCCAGAAAAGGTTGACAGCTTTTTCACAATGCTGTCCGGAACCAGACTTCTGTGAGAGTTTGCGAGAACAGCAAACAGCGGTGCCCAAGTGTAGTCTGCCACATGAGACATCGCTTGGGGCTGGATGCGCACGTCGCTTCAGCATCCGATCAGGTATACCGGGGAGATCTACTAACCTTTGAAACAAATCCAGCATCTTCCTTGCCAATCAAGAGCCAGAGCCAGAGGGACATGAGGCTGAGATAGCGGTTCATGTCGTATCCGTATGCACGGTCCCACGGACCAGCAATGTTCTTCATTTCAGGATTCCAGAGTTCTGAGATGGCCTTCCAGGTATGTTCAATCATGCGCGGTCCATTCTGGGCCATGACTGAGGTGCTCGGAAGGTATTTGCTCCACAGTATCAGTCCAAACAGAGAGACTCCGGTATAAGTCCCAGAATTAAACTCGGACAGAGTATTAAACTCATTGAAGAGGCTAATGATTTCTTGAGCATATTCCTCTCCGGCCCAGGTCATATTATAATCTTTGAGACGTCGACCTGTCCAACCTGATACAAAGGACCGCATGATTGACTAAAATTTGCGAGCAGTCAGCAAAGTTCTCTCTCAATTTGTCATTTGAGCCCCTTCAGGAGTGTGACAGGGTACGCACAGGGTTACTGTAGCAAGGGAAAAGATTATCTTGGGTATTATCAAGATGTCCAAATCGATAAGAATCCCCAACTGTAGCGTTGCGGAGGGAGTCCAGGATCAGCTTTTTTGTGCTCTCTGCTAAAAGATGTGGGAACTCCTCCATCGCCAGAATCAGCGTTGTACCGACAAACCCGCGCCAGTTCGGGTCCCAAGAGCGGTAAATTTCGGGTGGGTATGTCGGCGAACCAACATATGGCTCCTCCGGCCCTTTTTGATAGTCTCCATACCTGTCAAAGCGTTAGTCAGCTCCCACGCGACCACTACGCAGCAATGTTCAACTCACCACTCCTCCGCCTCCGCCTTGAACTGGGCAGAGATGACATTTTTTATGATCTTATCAGCCTCATTCACATCATTTCCTGTATTCCTTGCCAGAAGCCCTAAGGCATACCACACAGAGCTGCGCGTCTCATGTCTCAAGGCGGCAGGAGTTCCGATGTCATAAAGATAACCTGCCTTCGAGTCATAATAACCATCCATCCATTCCATAGACTCGGTCAGCATCTCCCTCGCATTCGGTGGCAATGACTGCACATATGGCACAGCCCCATTAGCGATCGGCAGCGAACCCGTGACGGCCTGAAAACCGTGGGTGTACAAGTACAAGACGGTCAAGAGACCGGCTAGAGCCGACAAGGCTGCGGCTCTCAACGTCGACCTTCGCATGGCTACAGTCCGTCCACGAAGAGCGGGAAACCTAATTTGCAATCGAAAGAAGGACAGCGCGTCCCCTTTTCGAACAAGTTCAAGTTAGAGGTGGGTCACCGGGTTAATATACTCATCTCGCGTTGATCCGCACGACGCTAAAATCTGACTTGGCCAATGAGCACCCCTCAGTCTCAGCCTTGGCAGCCTCGAGGCGGACTGTGATGTCGACCGCTCCTCGATTCGGCTAGTGTAGGGGACAAGCTAAGTACTATCAATCAAAAAATATTGCCACCATCCCGATTTCACTTGAATTCTCAGTAAACGTTACCAGTATCATCGTGTTATGATTCTCTGTTGGGCAAATACTCTCAGTCATCGCCCAAGTGTGTCTTGGTCTTCACTTTCTACATCTCGGCAAGACTCTGCTAGGTTATGCAAATTTAAGATCAGCGTATCATTTCGCTTAATATTTTCTACCTCAGGACAAAGTCCATATCCCATTACTCTTTGACTCAACGAAGTCGACTCAAATGATAGCTTACCTTATTGTTAAAAAAAAGTAGAGCTGCTTCTTTTTCTAATCCAAGAATGCAATGAAGTGCTAAATCCGTATGCACCCCGCAATAATGGACGGCGTCAAGAAAGAAATCCAGACCGGCGTGCTACCCTGTAGCCTTCTGGAGGTGGACCCTGATGACCACGTGGATCTTGACACTTGACCGTGAGTCGAGCGAGTTCAGTAATGAGATTGATCTGTACATAACACATCGAGTGGAATCATTAGTCTCGTTTGAGTTGTGTTCGCCATGCATGGGGTTTCAATCACGCCTACATCTAAGTCTAGGTTTTGGTGTAAATTTGGTAGTATCTTCGTCACGATGACACGATTATTACACAAAAGTCCACATGTCGGACATTTTGTGATGTCTTGATAAGAGTCAATTATCTAAATGAAGACTAACATGTATTAAATAATATTAAGGAATGAATTGAAGTAAAATCTTCGCGGTCGAGGCCATTACAAGCCACAAAAGCTCTTATCAACGCGAGTAACACTCGTGTCGATGCGACCAAGCTGCACAGCCTGGTTGTTGGTAAGTGCATTCATGGCCGTCAATCCGACGTTGAGGCCGTTGGCTGTGTGATCAATGGCGAGGACATAAATAGTCCTTCCGTTGTAGGTGGCCTTGTAACATAGACCGCAGTTGGGAGAGTTCCATCCCGTAATGGACTGCGCCCCGCCGATATAGGGGAACCGCGGGATCTGGCTCTGCTTCTGCCAGCCGTAGCGGGTAATCAGACCGTTGGCTCCGTCGGAGCAAGCAACGACGGTAAGAGAGCGGTTGGGGTCATCGTATCCGGTATCGTATGAGACTGTTTATCCATGTCAGTTGGATTAATGGCGGCAGATCAACAGGGGATGGCACTGACCGGAGATGGCTGAAGCAGCAGTGGCGAGGGTGAAGACGGAGAGGAGGTTGGACAACTGCATGTTCGCGGTCTTGAATTTTGGTGTATGTAAATTGACTGTTGTGATGTGAGGGTGTGATGCTACGAGATGCACACCACTTGACTGAGACCTGATGGTCCTCTTATACAAAAAGCGGTATGCCACTGGAATCAGTTAGAGCGTCTCAGTGTCGCGTAAGCTTCATAACAAGCATGCTCGAATATCACATCCCTTCTATGACGAAGTGCTACTCCGAGCCGACCTCACATTCCACACCCGATCACATCAGACAGCTCGCTCCGGTAGCATGCCGATTCGTGGATAGCCCTATAGCAACCGAGGGCTCGAGAGCATGGCGATACTCGTTCTCAGAGCGTTACCTTATTCGTCGGGACTTTTGGGGGGGCCGCCTGACCAGCCCAAGACACTTTCGTCTCTTGACTGCGGGGTAGCTTGCTCGTATTCCCGTCAGCCCCCGGCAGCTACGGCCCGCAGATGGCTTCTGGCCTATTGTAGACGAGCCAAGAGGCCATTCCAGGCGTCAGAAATGACGTCAAGGCTGAGTCGCGGAAGGTGCAACCTTCTCGTAGACCTCGTATCCCTCCCAGTGTAATGTGTAAATGGCGCAGAGCATCCCGTGACGGCCACCATTTGAAGCGCCATTTCAACACACCAGGCGATTAAGTCCCGATACGGTCAACTAGCTTCGCCCTAGGTATGCAATGATTTTGACGTAGACGTGCATCGCATACGACTATTCGAATGGTAGTCTGGTGGCTGCGGTGTGCTCAAAAGTGCATCTCGTATAGATGGTTCACGAGGTTAAGTTGGGCCACTGTGGAAACCCGTCGTTTGATGATCATGTCCACATCGGGCATGCAGGCTGTTGTATTCGGCCGAGAGTTGAATCGGGAGAACTTACGTAAAGAATACTATGCGCAGTCTGCTTACCATCGCCGGGGATGAGGCTCAATGTGCCGACCTACTGGAATGGAGGGACGGAGCGGATTTAATTTTGGACTCGCTAATTTATTTATTCATCATATCTTGAACTCTCATAACCAGCCTGGCTAAAAAGGATCAGCTATGGGTTGATCTGTCAATGCTTCGCCGTCTCTGGGAATCCCACGCCAACCACATCAAACTAGTCATACCGTCCCGCTCCTAGACCTCGCGGGTGCTAAATGAGAACATCTGGTTTGATTCTACGGATTCCTTGTTGCGCAGTTTGGCAGTAGCGTCAAAGCCTGAGACTGGAAGACGATACTCCAATTGTTTCGTCGATGCATCACTATTATGGAATGGGAGGTACTTCGGGAGAAGCCCAAGTTGATCCAAAGCTGTGGCCTGGTCCCAGGCGATATGTTCGTGGTATAGCCGATCGCCACGGATGTTGACCACGGCCATGAACGGAATTTCGAGCTTACGTCCAGTTGCAGGAACTCCGGGGAGACTAGTCACAATTAATAACCTGTGCATCGATGGCCGCGAAGACCTTGGGAACATGTACTCACAGCCAGTCTAGAGTAGCATTGTGAGTGCATTTGAAGATGAACTCATCAACAACTCTGTCGATACCAACTGAGCGACTGATCAATTCCGTCTCTGTGTCGGCGGGGTTTGTGAAGATGAAGTGATCCCGGTAGAACGCCGTCAGTTTCTCGCGACCGATACCACCCGTCAACTAGCAACGTCAGCAATGCATCTGCAAAAGTGCTTCGACGAATTCGGAACTTGGCTTCAACTTACAGTTGGAATGTGGTTTACATAAGGCTCTTGCACCATGGTGCACATGGTACACTCGACAGAACGGTTCTCAAACTCATAGTATGTGTGTTCGTCCCAGATAGCTTCGAGATCAAAGTACGGCCCATTCATGAGCTTTTTGAGAAAGGTAAGATTTCTTGTGTGTGAGACGGACTCCAAGGAATATTTGAAGTCATTTTGGAATGGCGTGGCGAATAAAAAGCTAGAGGCCGTTGGGTAGTCGTAGACAATCAACTCCTCGGTGCGCTTCAGCAGCACTGATGATTTGCCCGCGAGATGATGAACCTGAGGGACCGTGGAAGGCACCAGGGTCGATGCATTGTCGTCCAGATTTCCATAAATAGAAGCACCTTTAATTTGCGGAAATGAAGCGAGGCTCGAGGCAGCTTTGTTCCACAGAGCTGGGCTGTAGGCTGGTTCAATTGGTTAGCAAGTGAACGAGCCCTCACGCATTGATGATTGTATATTCTTCGTGAGACATACCAACTAGCCCCACAACACCCTTGGGCTGAACCGTTTTGCACTGTTCAAGTTCTTCCAACGCCCACCCAATCGCATCGCCCGGTCTGGCCAAAGCGGCCTCCGTTATTTCAACAACAGTATAGCCCTCCTCGGCCCATTTCATGATCGGCGACGGAACACCGTCCCGTATGGCGAGCGTTTTGGGACCGGTAACGCCACTGTCAGAAACTAAAACTAGGATGCCGGGTCCATGGCCTCTTCTCGAGAGTGGCTGCAAGATTGTCAGCCCTGGCGCAAATTGCTTCAGGCGCGTTTCCGGTAGAAACGGAAGGACGTCATATTTGCTCTCCATTGTGCAGTGAATAAAAATGGATGGTTTTTTCTTCTTCAAACTTGCTTCAGGTGTTTGATTGATGGCTATCTATTTTGCCTCTCTGAGGGCTGGATTACGGTTATTTAAAATACTGTTTAGGAATTTGAGACGGATAAGGAATCTCAGATGGATACCAGCGTCTCTCGCAGTACGGCAATACGGACTTCAGGAAGCCATCCAAAATGGCCTGATTGGAGCTGATGACACAACGCGGAGCATCACCAATCGAGGGACTGGCTAGCTCCCCTTCCGTTTTCCTGGCCAAGGCTTGGGGATTCCGCATCCGTCGCTGACCAAGCCTATTCGTGGTGCTTCGGAACCATCGGAATCCGGAACGGAACGGTTCAGGGGAATACACAGGGATCAGCACAGGCAGCGCCACTAGCGCATGAGCGACGCCACCTTCGAGCCGCTCACTGATTGCTGCCAGCGAGTGATCAAGTGCTCCTAATTATGTCACGAGATGCTTGGTAGCTGTGCGACATATCTCTGGTTGATAAGAGACTTTCGGAACTTGACTACATTTGGATATCGTTGGTATTCACAATGGTCCAGCTACGTTTAGAATTCGGAAAGAAAAAAAAAAAAAGGTTAAGAGCGGGTGCTATGATATTACCGATGGATGGATATTAACGACCCACCTTTAATCAAGGAAATTAATTGACATGGCCATTATTAGGGTATCGGTATCAGGTATCAGGCGAGCCGTGCTGGTGCGGTCGGGGATATTAATTATCCCAGGCAGGGATGAAAAACAGCCGGATGCGATTGAGACGGTTGTTATAGAATAACAAGCCGCAGACGCCACCAACAAGAAGTAAAGGCTGTGTAGTTCATCGCTCAGTGAGGGCACTTGACATCAAGTATGTTTCATGTCGTGGTTTTGGCAGAGCGAAGAGTCGCCAACTCATCACCCATTGAGGTTTGTTGGAACCAACAAGAAATTTCTCAAATGAAACGGTCTATATCAGCTGAAATATTACAACCTATTTCAGTTTGTTTCTCTGCTATAGCGTATTGCTTCTTGGCAGGTCTGGAGCCTGGGAGAATGCTGCTTCTGTCCGTTCAATGAAAAGTTTGTTATTTCCAAAATAAGAAAAAGTTGCCGGGTGGCTTTGGTACATGGCCGTTCGGCCTGCTGGTCAAACCAAGAAGCCGGTAGTGCGACATGCGCATGGTCAGCAATTACTGCCGTCAAGCAAAATAGACCAAAAAGACGTTGCTAAAACACGACGCATTTTATTATTCGATGCAAAACTGTCCTGATGCGTTCGCCTGAGCAGTGTGCAGATGTGGTGTTGAGGCTCTCGGAAAGGGCCACCAGTGTGGTGCAGTTCCGAGCGATTCGACAATCGCTCACCGGCCCAGGGGAGAGTTTACTACGCGATACGGCCTAGCCATTCAACTCTTGGGGCGGCACATAGCCCCCCACCCCCGCATTGTCCAGGCCGGTGCAAAAGCCTTGGATCGTGCCAGAGCAGATGAGCTACAGGAACCTAGCGCAAACTCAGTGGGCTCAGTTTTGGGGCGGGACTTGGGCAACGGTGAGGTTAAATCTTTAGGCACATTGGGCCGTAGCTGCAAGTTTTTGAAGTAAATGTAAATCTGGAGGCTGAGAGGCCTGAAAGCCACTCGGGCCGAAGACGATATCCATGACAGGCCAGGCTGAGGCAGGGCCCAGAGGCACAGGCGATAAGCTGGACGGCTGATATCACCAAGTGCCAATTGGCTCGTCCCCAGGCCAAGAGGACGAAGACATTCTTAGCGTGCGCCGTATCGCTACCCCGCAATCTGGGACGCGGATGCGCTCCGGGCCATGCCTCACAGCTCTATGCGGTTGTTCCGATAGGAGGCTCAAGACATTTGTCAGGTAGAGTGGGACAAATCATGTTGCAGCGCACAGGTCAGACGGGCTGCACTAACTTTGTAGCGGCGTCCTTGATTCAATCGCCACACATGAGTAGTTTGTTCCAGGATTCTGATTAGATACTGTAATTTTTTGCGACAGGGATAAAGTGGCTGTGGACCCGTCGTCTACATATAGCCTCACATGCTCTCCACGACTTCCCGATTCTTCTCGCTTTTGCAACCCTATTTCGACATCCGAGCCGTCCTTCCCGAGGCGCATTTTGTCAAAACTCGAGCACCTTCAATCGCATTCTTCAACGCAGCCGAACCTCTCAGAAACAATGGCGGAAAAGCGACCTGGGCCCCAGGCTCCAAACGAGTCTTGCAAAAGACGCGCTCCATATGCGGCTCGAGCCTGTGACGCCTGCCGCCGGCGCAAAGGCCGTTGCGACGGTCGCAAGCCCTGCGAATATTGCCTGCTTCGCCAAATCGACTGCGCCTACTCTCTAAATACAGACGATCGCCGCTCCAGCACCAACAATGTGAATCCCAACAGAAATACGCCTTCAAAAAGCCACAAGGCGGCTCATCCATGGAGCACCGAGTAAGTCATGAGACTTCGTCTGCGGTCTCATATTCACTTTTGCGCTAACAAAGGCTGTCCGACAGCGAGATGAGCTCATTGGGCGGCTTGGTGGCAACCATGCAAGGACAATTGGAGTCTCTTGTGGCACATGTGAAAATGTCCAGCGAAGGGCAAGGTCTCGATGCAGGTCGTGCGGCGTTGGCGCCAGCGAGAAATTCATCCAACACGTCGTCCAATAATTCGTCCCATACAGAGCGCGATGGGTCTGTTGCCAAATCACCCATCAAGTACTCACGAGGACATTCCACCAAGCGTCCCGCGCGTTGGTTTCATGGGCCAACAAGTCCCGATTACAGCCTGGTTGCAGCCCAGATCCGAATCGAAGAAGGCACTTTTCATGTGGGTGGTGACTCGGGCCGACAAAGACTCCCCTGCTTGGACGAATGCCAGTCAGACGATGGCGAGGAGGATGAGCCTGTGGAGACAGGAGACGATGACTCCATCGTGGGCCGTCAGTCCACGCGGCAGGATTCCCCACCTCTACTGAGCTTTCTCCACCAGATCTCGAAGGCAGACGCCATCCGGCTTTTGCGGGTCTACCAAGAAATCGTTGGCGAATTACACCCTATTCGAGACATTGAAATGCTTTTGGAGCAGACGGAAATGTTGTACGCCTCTGCTGGTGGACAAACGCCGCAAGACGAAAAAGAAATATGGCCTGACGAAGATGATCTTGTCATCATAAACCTGGCGCTGTTGATTGCCATTACCGCTGAGGCCGTACCCGAAACCTACCTGGATGAAATCGCCGTGGGACTGTACAATTGTTGCCGGCCTACCATTGATTACAAATTGACCAGCCCTGTATCGAGCATAAACCAAGTCGTTATTGCGTTACTAATGGTTTGCCTCCCATGACCTGATGGCTGTCCAGACGCCAAGCTGACCGTTGCACTACTTTAGGGCTTTTATCACTTCTTTAAATTTAGGCTGCGCCTGGCTTGGCGAATGTGTGGGCTTGCTGGCCGCATAGCCATGGAGCTCGGGATTCACAACCGAGATGTGCTTCAGCACTACCAGGAGAGCGGGCGTCACCGTGAAGACGTGGCCACCCTGTCATGCAGCATATTGGTCCTAGACCGTCAATGGAGTGCTGCTGCTGGGCTGCCATCCAACTTTCAGGAGACAGATTTCGACACAGCGGAAGTGTGTTTGGTATGAGCCTATTTCATACTCTCTCATAAAAAAGTCGGGCCAAGTTACTCACCCATGTTCAACAGGCATCCACACCCTACCTAAAAGCCATGATGGCATTCACTCTCATGAGCCCCAAGTTCAACGAGCCAATCTCCCGCGTGGCTCAGGGTGGAAACTGCCAGGATGAAGACACGCTAGAGGTGACCAACTTCAGGGTTGAGCAGTGGAGAAAACGGGCCCTAGAAAAGCACAACTTTATCCACCCCGAAAAATGGGGTGCAAGCACTGCGGGCAAAGCGCCTGCGTGGACCATCATCCTATACTTGCGTGCCAATGCAGTTCGGGGCATACTACTCCGGCCGTTCTTCCTCGGCAGCGCCAACTCGTTGGCCAAGAAGAAAATTCAGCGAGGCCTCGAGATTGTTTCGGATTCAATGAATATTCTGTCCATCCTGCACAGGGACACTGATATTTTCAAGAAGCAGCACCCTCATCTGCAGCATTTCTTGGCTTCTGCCTGTGCCCTGCTCTTGCTCATTGTTTCATACACGGAGCAAAATCGCAACAATATTTCTCCAAGTCTGCTTGGAAACTACTCAGAGTCTGTCAAGACCAACTTCAAGCGAGCCTGGAAGTTGTCATCCGCATATAGCAAATGCTCACGGGCGTCAAATCGGCTGTGTAAAAGATTGGTGGCGATGAGAGAACCTCTCATACGATGGGGCCTCGTCTCCCGGCAAGATGATTTTGGAGAGGGTCCCCCTCGAGCTGCTGCAAATACTCGCAGTGGATCCAAAGTTACGGCTGATTTCAAGAAGACAGAAGTGTCTACGAAATCCTCGTTCCGTCAGCCCATGGCCAATCCACCTGAAACTGCCGCCGAAGACTTTTCATTTTTAGATTTCACATTCAGCAACACGGCAGGGTTCACAGACCCATTAGCAAACTTTGGGTTATCCAATATGAGCAGCGACCAGCGTGTAGAATACTTCGACCCCCTGATGTTTGAGTATTCGATGAATTCCACCAGCGCCTTCTTTGCCGACGGCGGGTGCTGACACAGCGGCACAGGTTAGGTCGCTGCTCGTGTCATGAGTCCTATTGACTCATGATATTATCCCTTCGATATTTATCGAGGACGGTGGATAATCATCCGCGTCTGCCAGATACCATCGTGGTTAGAAGCAATGAATAGAGTGTACAATAGCATTTTACCCAGCCTTTCGGCAATCAAAAGCATCATTCGGCCGCAACACGTGCCACTTTGAATCTATAAACTTTCCTGTTAGTCTTGTTCAACGGCCTGCCATTTCCGTGACTGCAAATACCAGCCTGTCTTCGTGCATTGTAAACTAGTGAGGTCCAGATCAATAGCGTGGGTCCAGGCAAGTCGACAGACTGGATGCGAATGAACCGAGGATCCGAGACTGCCGAGGGTGGTTTTCGCTCATCGGGGAATTAAGCCGGATCCTTGGTGGCTGCTGCTATTGGTCGTCCCCGAGGTCGGCACCGCGAGTTTTCAACACCCTGGTGATCGACGCTTGGAATTAGTGATGAATTAGCTCGGGCCTCAGTTTTTGGGTTCGCAGGCTGGCATGGTTTGCTATTTGGTAGGTAGTGCGACCCGCGGCCGGTCGCCACTGCTGCACCCTAGCAGCCATTACCATCAATGCGGCGTCGGCCCGACCGTCTGGATTTTGTCATGGAGATGGTTGAGACGACGGTGGTGAGTTAGTTCGCGTTTTGCGCGTCGTCGGGATCCGCGCGTCCCGCACAACGACAACACCATGAACGACTCCACTTGTCATTCATTGAACTCTTTGGGACCATCCGCAAGGGACGGCATTGGGGATTTTGCCTGTACTTATACGATAGTTCAATGCTAATTACGGAGCAAGGTTAGATCCACCTCCCGAGTGGCTTCATGTTTCACTTAAGCAATCTCGGATGGGAATCCACAACAGCAGCCGTAATGCGGTGGCTTCAGCAAATTGTATGGCGCCATTCGCTCCTATTCTTCGGAACATTCCGAAGTCGGCACATGCCGAGGAGTCGGATTCGAACTGTACAAATCAGTTTTGCTGCTAAGATGGGTTTTTACAAATAATTACAATGGTCTTAACCTGGGGCAGACTAGCGTTACGGCCCATATCCACAAGAAGGAAATATAAGTAGGAAACGGAGATGGAAACATAATTCCGTTTGGTAGATACGGCCTCATGGCGCTAGCGAAGAAAGAACTCGCCACATTATATCCCCAATGGCCGCAGTACAGAGATACGACAAAGCCCAATTGGGGGCGTATTATGATAGAATCGGCCTCTCCCCAACGGGGAGGCTATTCACGGTTGTCGGTCTACATCCTCAGGCACAGATGCAATTCTTGGGCATACTCCAAAAGCACCAGCTCATGAAGATTCCGTTTGAGAATCTGACGCTTCATTATTCATGGCATCGCGTCATCGACTTGCATCCACATCACCTATTCAACAAAATCGTCTGTAGCTCCGGGAGAGGAGGATACTGCATGGAAAACAATTCTCTTTTCCACGTCGTACTAGTATCCCTTGGGTACAATGTTCACATGGTTGGAGCGAGGGTCTTTGACAACGATTCTTCAAAGTACGGGGGGTTTTCTCACTGTCTCAACATTGTGACAATCGGAGAAGACCGCTATGCAGTTGATGTGTGTTTTGGCTCACGAGTGCCTGTTCTTCCTCTGAATCTGTGCGATGGAGAAGTCCAGCGTCATTCAGACCCAGGGCAGATGCGAGTACGTTTTGCAGCAATCCCTCAAGGATTATCCACCAATAGCAAGCTCTGGATATACGAACATCGAGCAAATGACAAAGCTGGTTGGATTCCACAATACTGCTTTCCGGATCTCGAATTTCTACCCGAAGATATCCGTGCCATGAACTGGGGTCCTTCGAAAAGTCCTTCTAGCTTCTTCACCCAGAAGGTGGTTTGCGTCAAATTTACAACCGATCAAGAAAAGTACTTGCCAACGCAAACTGGGTCGCGGCTCGCAGAGGACAATTCTCAGCCAGATCAAGCCGGTGCCATTGATGGGGCTGTCATTATAGATGGTGATATACTCCGGTGGAGAAAGAGAGGCGTAATTGTGTGGGAAAGGAAATTTTTGAATGATCAAGAAAGAATTGATGCTCTGGAAAATTATTTCAACATTTCACTTGGGGATGACGAAAAACGGGCGATCAAAGGCTGCATAGGGGAAATTCGCGCCAAATCTGCCCCTTCTAGTAGCTAATTTTTTAAAGATCAAAAACAATTGAAAGCGAAGATGCGCAAGAATTCGCGTGCGTCAGTAATGCACGAGCACAATTGCCACTTCAGAGTGTAGACAATTCAGAAATGGGAATTTGGTATGCTCGACATTTTGTATAAATTCGCTTGCCACCCAGAAAGCAAAAACGGTGATGGGAATATGTGACAAAAAATGAATTCATTTTTCGGAAATGCGGAAGTTCCGAAAAAAGCAAACCGGAGAACCTCAAGCCAGTGCACGATTTGATGGTGATGAATTTCCCCCCGTTGCGCTTACCCTACACTCGAGTCTGCTAGGGCTTTTGTCAAATTGTCACTGTATTTTTAAAGACTGTAGGTGATTATTTGCTATTTTCAAGACTCGAGTGAAGTAGAATTTCTCATTGCTAAACCGATTGCCTACTTTAGCTGAGTATTTTGTTCAATTCTGATCACATATTTTTCTGTACTGGCATTGGACTCATGAGTTAACACGCGTTTAACAACTGAGAAGGGAAAAAAAAAATCACCAAAAAACTCAATATTTGGTTTTTCATTCTTTAGTTTACAATAGGTAAAAATGATATTCAAGTGCCCTCATAATGAGGAATGAACAAGACTTTCCCACAGTGGCGGTTGCTGGCGTGTGTTGGGGCGCGACACGCGAACGCGTCTGCGCGACCTTGCGACTCCATCATGATCCCTGTCTTAGTAAGGCCACCCTGTTAGCAAAGCGCGCGTTACCACTTCGGGGAACGGTCGGATCGAAGCCGGAATGCAGCTGAGGAATAGATGCAAGATCCGCGTTCCTGATTTCACTAGGCATCCGATACGCCTGTTCCGGCCGTTCCGTTGTGTGAGTCCTCTGTGCCGATCTGCCATGATAGCGGTTTTTGGCTACCAAGAAGTATGTTTGACCTGTGTATTGGTGTGGCAGTCTATCAGAGAAGAATGTGCCATAAAGCTTCAGAGTGTGCTCCCGTGAGACATGAAATAGCCTGGTTTGATTCGAGCAACTGATTGCAAGATCATTCAATCCATTGTAAATCGCACATCGAAAAAATCAGTCATACAAAATGACAAACTCGTACGATATCATTGTAGTTGGAGCAGGTGCGTGGTCATTTTGCCATTGATGACTGAGTTGAACATTTGGCTCACGCAATCTAATTCTAGGCTGGTTCGGACTGGCAGCTGCAAAAACATACATTGAGTTGCACCCAGACGAAAAGGCCCTTGTTATCGAAGCTGATAGGACATGTGGCGGTACCTGGTCTGCGGATCGGCTGTATCCTGGTCTGAAGTCCAATAACATGTGTGGCTCATACGAGTACCCCGACTTCCCAATGGATGAGAGCTATGGTGTCACATATGGCGACCATATCCCAGCAGCAACTCTCCACCGCTATCTCACTGACTATGCAAAGTATTTCGGTGTTTACGATAAGATCCGCTTCAACACCAAGGTTGATGTCATTGAGCCAACCGAGAGTGGAGACTGGTCGCTGGATCTGTCGTCAGAGTCGGGCAAGGAGACAATAGTGACCAAGAAGCTCATTCTTGCTACTGGCCTTACATCACAACCCAACCTGCCCACTTATGCAGGACAGGAGAACTTCAAGCCTCCTTTCTTCCACGCAAAGGACTTTTGCACCAACGGCGAGATTGTCAAGACTGCAAAGAAAGCTACCGTTGTTGGTGCCGGCAAGTCTGCAATGGACTGCGCTTATGCATTTGCTACAGGAGGGGCCGTGGTGGATTTAATTGTTCGCCCCACAGGCCAGGGTCCTGTCTGGCTATGCCCACCCTACGTCACACCCTTCAAGAGAATGATGGAAGAGCTTCTGAACACCCGTTGCTTGACCTGGTTCAGCCCATGCCCTTGGGGAGAGGAAGATGGGTTTTCAGTGGCTCGAAAGTTCCTCCACGAGACAGCTGTTGGCCGATTCCTCGTTGAGAACTACTGGAATAAGATGAGCGCTGAGGTTATTGAGGCGCATGGGTACAACGAAGACCCCAACGTGTTCAAGCTGAGGCCGTGGAACAATGCCATGTGGACCGGAAGTGGTGTGGGTATCCACAACTACGAGACCAACATCTTTGACCTGGTCAGGGAAGGAAAGATTAAGGTCCACCTTGCGGACATTGACAAACTCGATGGCGATTCCATCACACTCAGTGATGGTGAGACCCTGTCCACCGATGTTCTTATCTGCGCAACGGGTTGGAAGAAGGAGTCTAGCATCAAGATGTCAACCAAGACAAACCTGGGTCTCTCACAGGCACCGTCAGAAATTGCGCAGCTGAGCAAGCAGGCAGACAAGGAGATCCTGACCATGTTCCCCAGCCTCAAGTCGCAGCCCGTATTGAGATATGAACGCAAGGAGGAGGAGCCTCTAAGGAACTACAGGTTCATTGTCCCCGCTTCCCTCTTCTTCCAGCGCAACATTGCGTTCGCCGGCATGGTGTCCACTGTGAGCACAGCCATGTTTGCCAACGCCCAGGCGCTTTGGATCTCGGCCTTCTTTGACGGCAAGCTGAAGAGAACACCAAAGACCCAGGATGATGTGACAAAGGAGGTCTTGCTGCACACCCAATTCGGCAAGTGGAGATATCCTTGTGGCTACGGCGCCAGCCTTCCTGACTTTGCCTTTGATGCACTGCCATACGTTGACCTTCTGATCAACGATCTTGGTCTCAAGTCCCACAGAAAGGCCACACAGATTGCTGAGTTGACTGAGCCATACAAGCCAAAGGATTTCAAGGGTCTGACCCAAGAGTGGATTGCCTTGCAATCCCAGTCAAATGGAACAAATGGAACAAATGGAGCTTAAATAGATATTTATACTGGATTTCTACAATATGATATGATGCTTGGTCATGTTACCTATAGTTTTGTGCGAGTCAAAGACCATCTGTCTTGATCACAAGAAGAATAAACATTTAGGCTCAAATGACTACTTGGTACAGAATGAAGTGATTTCCGTGCTAGTAATCTAACATGATTGCTATTGTAAACCCTGTGAAAACTTGGACGCGCCTTTCGAGGCAACATTGGTAGTTGACGGGGCGACGTTGTAAGGCAAAATTACAAAATCTTGAATTTGGTTTGAAGACCTTTCTGCAATAAAAAAGTCAATCATTTCGGTTTATAGCATTCCTGAACATATTTCTCCGCAGTTCGCAAAATGAGTCACGTTGGGTACTTGGGTGCAAACAAGGTGCAATGTAACACAGCCTCAGATCGATACCACCGCAACCACCATGGCAATTGGCTATGAAAAGAGAACAGAAAGCTTATTTCGCAGCGACTTAAAAATCAGAGATAGATTAAGGTTCATCATTTGCATACTTTTGCTACCCCAGGATTTGTTGTGATGTCATTGTGTCTCAGTGGCCAAAGATCGGGTCAGGCAGGATCGAGGCTCTCCTAGCCGATTTCCCCGCATCTGCAAAACTTACAGATAGATCAGATTCCAAATCTAAAGAACCACGAGGGATTTCTGCACTGCTTCTTCCTATCAGAGGCTTAGCCTTATCCAGTGGTTGGAAGTCCGGGGGTTCCGCCGTTCCGCCGTTCCGGGAGGGGTAGCCCGACGGCTATTCCGCCGAGACTTCGACCCCGGAAGATAGCCAGTACTGTTTACCATTAGTAAGTGAACCGCTAATCGGCGACGTTCTTCCCAGCTGTCAAACGGGTGTTGGGGCTCTTACTAAGGCCTCTAGAATGTTATAAGTCAGTTACTGGACGATTGTGAGACTATTATTCAGGAACAAGACTTGAGATACCAATTGAAGCTGAAATCATGTTAGTATACTGTTGGAAATGCCATGGGTCGAATCATAATCTAACGAGCTTTCTAGGACAGAACAATATTCTGCTTCAAGCGCCTTTTTTGAGGCGCTTGCTGAGGTAGATAATCCCTGGGCGGGCTGCAAGACGGATAGCATGTTAACGTAAATTTCAGGCCGGTGTTAGCTATGTGTTTGTCAATCTCGGCTCCGACCACCCTGCAATCATGGAAGCACTTGCCAAGGGTACCACTCCAAGGGGAACCAAGTTTCCCAAAGTGATCACATGTCCGCATGAGGTAAGATAACAGAGACTATCTTGAGAGTTTGTGTCAAGAAACTGACTCTCAAAAAAGATGGTGGCCATGTCTATGGCTGATGGATATGCGCGTGTAACTGGAAAGCCTCAATGTGTGCTTGTCCATGTTGACGTCGGTACGCAAATGCTTGGGTGTGCCATGCACAACGCTTCAGTTGCCAGGGTCCCAATTCTCGTTTTTGCGGGTCTCTCGCCTTTCACCCTGGAAGGCGAGATGCGCGGATCACGCACAGAGTACATCCATTGGCTCCAGGATGTGCCCGATCAGAAGCAAATTGTTGCTCAGTACTGCCGTTATGCGGGAGAGTTTAAAACAGGCAAAAATGTGAAGCAGCTTGTGAACAGAGCGCTCCAATTTTCTCGCAGCGACCCTAAAGGCCCAACCTATCTGGTCGGCGCCCGAGAAGTTATGGAGGAGGACATCACACCCTACTACCTCGATCAAACACAATGGGAGCCTGTCGCACCGATCGCATTACCCCAAGAAGGTGTTGAAACTATTGTTTCACTGTTGGCGGCCGCCGAGAAGCCACTCATCATTACCGGATATACTGGCCGAAATCATGCCACTGTCCCGGAACTGGTCAAATTGGTCGATTCTATCCCTGGAGTTCGCGTCCTCGATGCGCTTGGCAGTGACGTCTGCTTTCCTTACACACACCGCGCATCTCTTGGCGTGAAAATTGGAAAGCACCAAAGCATCCGAGATGCGGATGTCATTGTCGTATTTGACTGCGACGTGCCCTGGATTCCGACCCAATGCCAAACTCGAAAAGATGCCAAGATTGTTCAAATCGATATTGATCCACTGAAGCAAAATATTCCACTGCACTACATCCCTGCATTCAAACGTTACCGAGCAGACTCCGAGACAGCATTCAAACAATTGAACGCCTATGTCGCTGCTTCTGACAAATATTCGGCGCTGGCCCAGTCTGAGCCGTACATCTCACGAGGGGCTGCTCTTGAAGTTGAGCGCCGTCAAGAGTTGGAAAAGGTTGCCCAGTCCGCGCTGGCACCATCGGACGAGGGTGCTTCGCCCAGCACGTCACACCTCTGCTCAGAGTTAAAGAAAACTTGCCCCAAGGACACGGTTTGGTGTATTGAAGCTGTGACAAATGCTATGTTTGTCTATGATCAGCTCCAAGTTGACGAACCAGGACACATTGTCAACGGAGGTGGTGGTGGTCTTGGATGGTCTGGAGGCGGCACCATCGGCGTTAAGCTGGCCCTGGACGCTGTCGCCGGTGGGTCAGGCAAGGGCTCATTTGTTTGCGAAATCGTTGGCGATGGCACCTACATGTTTGGTGTTCCAGGAACTGTGTACTGGGTTGCAAGAAGGTATTCGATTCCAACGTTGACTATTGTTTTGAGCAACAAGGGTGAGTTTCTCTTTTTTTTTCATTGATGCTAGAACAGGGTCTGACAAAACTTTAGGCTGGAATGCGCCGCGAAACTCTCTGGAACTCGTCCACCCTCATGGACACGGTTCTCGAGTCTCAAATGAAGAACTGAACATTTCGTTCGCACCAACACCAGACTTCTCTGGAATCGCAAAGTCTGCTGCTGGTGGCAGGGCTTTTGCTGGTATTGTGGAAAGTGTCAAGGATCTAAATAAACTGCTCCCGGAGGCAGTGGCAGCAGTTCAGGGAGGTATTTCTGCGATTCTGGAAGTGCGACTTGCTGGATCTTGGGAGAAGGCATCCTCTTAGAATCAAGTAGATCACACATAATCTAAACACTTGGGTATAAACAAAGATTGTTCAAATGTATTTGTCCATTTGTCTGAGGAATTCAATTTGACTCCCACTGTGATTTAAGACAAGTTAACCAGCAAGTCAGCGTGGCGCAATTCAATTAGACTAACTTATTGTCCTACACATAAATTTACAGCAAATAAACGTTCTCAGTCGTAACCGTCATTTATTGGTTCAGAATTTGTATCAATTCCCAACGAGGTCACATGGAGAGCGAAATAAATCACAGCAATATTACAGCTATCTTGTCATATCTTGGAATTAATCATTCATGTAATAGATCATGTGTAAATTCTACCAATGTGGAGGCCTCCCGTAATGGCAATGTTGGCTCCTGTAGTGTATGCCGAGGCATCGCTCAGGAAATAAATGACAGCGCCAGTAAGATCATCGCGCTTGCCAATACGCTGCAGCGGCGGCTTCTTGGTCATAATTTCGTTCATCTCCGGCTTCGCAGCGCGCACAATCTGTGTCATCTCCGTATCAATGAAACCGGGTGAGATGGTATTCACACGAATCTTGTGCGGAGCCAACTCGATTGCAAGGGCCTCAGACATTGTCTTGACAGCTCCCTTGGTTGCTCCGTAAGCTGACATGTGGTGATTTGGAAGGACGGTGTGCGCCGTAATGGATGCAACTAGTACAAGGCTGCCTCCGTGGCCTTGCTTCTTCATCTGCTCGGATGCAATTTGTGCTGTAAAGTAGGTTCCGATAACCTATAAATGATGTCATATTAGTCTTCCTTCTCCTATACAAAAATGCGGGGCATCGAGGCGCGAAACTCACGTTAACGTCGTGGAGCCTTCGAGCTTCTTTCCACTCTGTCTTCTCAAACTCCTTTTCCAAGGCTAGTCCGGCACAAGTAAAGCAACCCTCAATGCTACCTAGAAACTCTGTGGCCTTCTCAAAGGCGCCGGTGAGGCTTTTTTCATCGGTAACATCGGCTTGGATGTACTGAGCCTTGATTCCGTACTGATTTGCGAGGGCACCGAAATCCTGACCAGGTTCCGTTTTGAGATCCATGGCCACCACATTTCCGCCTAGCTGAGCGATGGCATCAACAACGGCAAAGCCGATGCCCTGGGCACCTCCTGTCACGACATAGTTCCGCCCACTAATGTCGAACAAGGCCTTTACGTTGGCAAATACTTCAGACATTGTGGCTCATGCAAAGAAGAATGATATTGAGTAGATTTGCGATTCCAAAATGGGGTTAAACAGGCTTTGGTGGCAGTGTTGAAAGTGCTTTTTAATACAGATCAAGAAAATAGAATTGATTTGCCGTACTATTAGCCGAAATACTGTTTCAATTTGGTTAGAGAGTCATGGCGATCAAGAATACGCCCCCACACAATCGGTATCGGAACGGCGGAACGTCGCCACTCCGGAAGCGACCCGGGCGGCGCTCATAGCCTAGTGACGCACATGCAAGTCACGAGGGCTAGCGGATGCAAGCCGTGATGTAATCAAAGTCAAGCGCCTGGGGGTAGATCGGAAACTCGCATGAGGTGCACCAATGAAGTCGGCGCTTCCCGGGCCGGCTGGTTTGGAGTGTAGATAACATCAACGGGTTTTTAACGATGCGTTTCGTCACGGTGTTAAGGATCAATCATCAAGACAGTTTTAACCATCAAACAATCACAGCTTTAGGGTTCCAAATCTTGTTTTAAAAAAAGAACCAATCCGTTCAAAGCAGATCAAAAGCTGTCCAAAATGGCCAACGGAACCGGATGGAGACAACTTGACATTGCTGTCATTGGAGGAGGCATTGGCGGTCAAGCCAGTGCTACATCCCTCCGCAGACAGGGCCACAAGGTTACCATCTACGAGCGAGCTGATTTTGCGGGCGAGGTTGGTGCCTCAATCTCCTGCGCTGCCAATGGCACAAGGTGGCTCGAGGACTGGAAGGTCAACATCGAATTGGGAGACCCTGTCGTCCTAAAGAAGTTGATCAGCCGCGACTGGAAGACTGGAGAGCCCGTTAGTGTTTATGACTTGTCGGATTACAAGGAGAAATGGGGATATGTGCGTATTCACTGAGGGCGTTTGAGACAGCTTACTCACCATTGACCAGACCTATTACATGTTCCACAGGCAGTACATGCACAGGATGCTCAAGGACAGCGCCTCTAGCAGCCACGGAGAGGGTATTCCAGCCAAACTTATTGTCAACCACAAGGTAAGTTCTTTGGACTTGACCTGAAGTTTATCCATTGGTTAACATTGCAACAGGCCGAGAGTCTAAATCTAGAGACTGGAGAGGTGACCTTTACCAATGGAACCACAGTCAAGCATGATGTAATCATCGGCGCTGATGGTATCGGATCTGCTGTTCGCTCATCACTGGGAATCGAGACCGTCCGCAAGCCTGCTACCTGCACCTGTCTCCACACCAACGTGGATACGGAAAAGGCTGTTGAGCTTGGACTGGTTGACTACTCCCAAAATAGCGCTATTGAGTACTGGGGTGGTTACCACACCCATTACAAGATTGTCCTCTCGCCTTGCAATGGTGGCCGACTTCTTTCGTATTACTGCTTCTTCCCCCGCGAGGCGGGAGACTTGACTGCCCAGACCTGGGATCAAGAGGCCAGCGTCGAGGAGCTCCTCGCGCCATACCCCGATCTTGACCGACAAGTATTCAAGCACCTGGAGCTGGGGTATGAAGTGCGCCCCTGGAGGCTGTGGCTTCACGAGCCTTACCCCATCTGGCAAAAGGGCCTGGCATGTATCATGGGAGATGCCGCTCACCCTGTAGGAACCCTCCCCGTCCACAGGGATTTCAGAAAATGCTGACTCAAGAAACCAGATGATGCCGGACCAGAGCCAGGGTGCCTGCCAGGCTATTGAAGATGCCGCCGCCTTGGGTCTTGTTTTCGGTAAGGACAACTTCAACGGCGATATTAGGGAGGCTCTGGAGGTGTTTGAGCACGTGAGGAAGCCTAGAGGAACAAAGGTCCAGGCCGCTTCAGCTCGTGCCCGAGAGAACATCAACGAACGAATTGGTAAGACTGGTGATTTCGCTCGAGGGGGTAACCATGCTAATGCGGAGTAGGTTTCTCCAGTAACACAGATAATACCGTGTACGCGGTGGCAAATGAGGATGGCAAGTTGACCATTGATGAAATGAACACGTGAGTGCCCTCTTTGATAATGGTCGTAAATTTTGTGAGGCTAATCATTTACTAGCTACGATATGCGAGCTCATGTCAAGGAGGTGCTCGCAGAGCGTCGCAGTCGCATTTAGGATTATGAAGAGCTAAATCTCGGTCAATGCATAGTAGAGGCTCCAATATCAAACTTGTTATTTAAATAAAGTAGATGATCTATCTGAAACCGAGTTAAGTCGGTTTTACCATTTGCTAAAGAAATTAGCTCTTCTCATTTGTTGCGAATATGCACTGTTGGCTGGTGTTCTTAAATCCGATTCGTTGGGATCTTGGCGTTGACCGTGCTGGTGACTATCACTAGCTTGATGTTGATCCAGTCTTGGGAAATGGGTACCTGAATTTCTGCCAAGACACATGATGCTCTGGCGATTGACTAACCAACAACAACAACAACACCAACAACAACAAGAATGGTTATTTCCCCATTTCCACCTTCCAGCCAGGCACTTACGCCGCAATCTTGATCTCCTTGGTGATTCCAAATTGTTCGTTCTCTAGAATCGATGCCCTCCACGCTGACGCGCTCTCGAGAGCAGCCTCTGCATCTGCGGTCTTAGCAACTGACCTTCCTGAGTTCACCTTTGCGCAGATTATTGACGGACTGCCTACCGCCGAGGTATTTGTCGATAGATAATACGCACACCTTTATATGCATCATTTACCCGAGTGGCTAAATATTACATACATTTGTCTGTGACTCGTTCTCATTTTGTGTTGCATTGCCTTCTAATACATCTTTGACGCCTCGTCCTGGGGTGGGAGAATAATTATAGGATATATTCTATAGGTCTGTTTAATTTTAGTCACAAAGGCGAACCATGGGCTCAACCGGGTGATCTGGGCGGCATTGATGTACTCATCTAAATACGCCAAGATAATGACTATATTTAACAGGACGTGTTCGTATATCTTCTGCCTTTTAGAGTGCCAGGTCGTAGTCCTGAGAACCGAAATCAGTCATGAGCTCATGCCAATCAATCAAGTTTGGATCCCATGTTGTTTTATCGCCTGTCTCATCCCGGAGTTCTTCCCTGATTTGCAAATCGGTATCCCGGTCGCCGGAAATAGTTGTAACTTCATTGCTTGGGGAATTGGCGGATGGACCGGTGACTGCGGCCTTTGCTTTCTCGGCTTTATCTTTCAATGCGGTAATAATGGCCCATCTGGGGGACGACGAACCCGAAGCACGTGCTGGTAATCGAAAAACCTCCAGCTCGAACATGCCAGCGACCGCTGCCCACGCCCTCTCGGTGCCATGCCCCATTGGCCGTACTGAGAGATGCCACAGCACGTATAGAAGGGTGAGTTGTTGAGGATAGCTCTCTGAAATCCACAGGAAGCTGCGCATGGCTTCGTCCAACTTGAACTGAATGTTTAGTTCGAGAATCACACACGCTGCTGTGAGGTTCTCTTCTGTAGCCATAAAAAACGATTTTTGAGCATCAGTATTGACCACGGTGCTCAGCCGTTGCAGGCGGTTGACAAATTCCCATTTGTTCAAGACAATGCGGCTAAAAGTCAATGTGGCACGCTGAATCGGGATCACTGGGTTGTAATACTGGATAAGCGGCTCGACGTTTCTCTTTACAGTCTCTATGAGCTCTGTAGGGGATCTGTTGGCTGATGAATGTTTTCCGATGCTACGAGGAGCGATCATGTCCTGTAGCATTGCAGTCTTGTTCATGATTGAATATGCAACGATGCTAAATGTTATTGGCGTCCAGGCCTGCTCAGCAGGCGGCAGTTGCGCCATTGAGGGGTCAAGCGCTGAATCATTGACATTTAGAGGAATTCGCACGTCACTATCAAGATATACGTTGGTAATATCCATCCCATGATCCTCGGCCGCACGACGGTCGTGAGACCAGAGACTCCACCAGAGACGTCGTCGTATCTCCGAGTTAAACGGTGACATGCTTTTGAAGTTGGAGCCGTCACGGTGGAGCCCCGATGACTGTGCGGCTCGAATGAGCAGCCCGTGGAGTATCCAGTCTCCAGGAGTGCTGGTATGGGCGCGCATGACGTGCTGCAATGCCTTGTCAGCAGCTAAGCGATGGTAGTATACACCTCGCGTGAAGTAACTTACCAGGAATATGCTCAAGGCTTGCAAGGCTCTGATTGTGGGCGTCTCCAAAATATGGACCTGTGTCATGGATTTCTCCAGCCCAAGCTTGAACCGGTTGAGAGCCTCCATCTTCTCCAAACCTGTAAATGCATGTGCCTCCTCAGTTCCCAGACTAGTGACGGCGGCAAAACAGATTGCAAACATGAGGCAGTTTAGGTCAGGAGAAACATCTTCGGGGTTATCTATAGCAGTGTGGAAGTCGACCTCGGCAGTCGGTGCATGCAGGATTTTGATCAACGGATCCACATTATGCAAAAACAACTGCCACAGTTGGGTTGCTTGCCACTTGTGCGGGCGAAGGTCGCTGATGGCGATGGCTTGCCCTACCTCTTGTGGCCCGAAAGAAAGCCTAAGGGGCTGCAAGCCAGGGTTGGTCTCGTCATCTTCGGGAGTGTCTTGGAAATTGGAGATGACGGATTGAATCTCTTCTTCCTAGGCCTAGTCTGAGCTGCAGTGGGCGCGTGTGGGAAATAAACCACTACTGACCTCTTCCAGCACCCTGGAAAGAACTATCTCATTTATATAGCGGCTACTTTCACCGCGTTGGACGAGGATCTCGTCACCCGAAGAAACCTGGCGGGTTGGCGGCTTCTCGTCGTAAATGGCCGTGCGAGTGTCCCCGTCCACTGTCGCGGCCTGCCCGACCGCCGGAGCTCGGCTTCTGTCGGGAGTTTCGCTCGAGAGAGCAACAACAGTACGTTCGAGCTGTTGAATCCGGGCCGCAATATTGGCAATGCTTTGCTTGTCGGATCGATTTGCATGTTTTCCATCAGAGGGATAGCAGCACAGCACACCGGTGCGTACGCAAGTGGAGCATGGCAGCTTCTTGTCACAACGCACCTTTCTGCGGTGGCAAATGGCGCACGACCCTGTACGCCTGCTCGGCGCCGACATGACACAAAGTCTGTGACAGATGGTCTGGCGCTTGGGATCGGAGCCGAGATGTAGAAAATAGGAAGATCGTTGTTGAAACCCTCCAAGGCCTCTGGGAAGGGATAAAGCGATGCGATGTGGGACTGAGATGACCAATAACGTGCATGTAAAGAAATACCGTCGTCGCAGATTGGTTGAATCGCTCGGCGGGCCCACTGTGGCAGTTGCTGCGTGTCCCTCAGAACTTGGTTTGAGCGTCCTCGCGTCATGGGCTTCAATCGATTCGACTGAGCTGTCCCTGGCTAAGCAGGGTTACAAAGTTATAACCCCTGCTGCTGCGACTGGCTGCTATTTTTAATGCAATGCAATAATCAAATACGCATATTTGCACTCATCAAAGCATAGCTCCGGTCCATCATATCCTGATGGGGCGGGCCCCATCCGAGTAATTTAGATTCGGCGCCGAGCCGCCGAGCCCTGCATCGCACCGCCTTGGATAGGGATATTGGGTAAATAGATGATAATGACTTCGTATATAAATACAACTGGATGCATTCTTTTTCTCTCTACTTTGTCTCCTCACAATCAACATTGCCAACACTATCAATTTTCTCATTCAAGCATCAACGTGCAACAGAACCCGGCTTTCAAAGGTTAAATTACCTTCTCTATCATTCCTACAGCCCATTCCAATAGCCCGAGTGATACTTTTGGAGAATACTCTTGTTCTCAAGGCAAGCTTTTCAAAATGGGGCTTTCTCATGTTTCAACTCTTATGCCCCTGGTAAAATCAGGCGAGATGGATTTACTATCAAAGGCTGGGTTGGTAGGACTTGTCGTAAGTTTGGATACTACCTACCGCTGTACAAGGATTGATTCTGTTCGAAGTTAATATTTTTGCGTTGAAGGTGCTGCTTTTTTTTATATTCAAAGTCGTTCATACATTGTTCATACATCCACTTGCAAAGGTGCCTGGACCTAAGCTCTACGCCATTTCAAGCATCCCCTACTTGTTCCATCTGGTGCGCGGTTCCTGGCCACGAACTCTGAAAACGCTCCACGACCAATACGGGCGTGCGGTGAGATTCACGCCCGCTGACGTCTCCTTCATTTCACCTGAAGCCTGGAAGACAATTTATGGGCACAGAGCTCATGGTGCAAAGCCGTACATGAAGGATCTTCGATTCTATCGGCAAGGTATCTCCGGTATCTCAAACATCCTCAATGCGAATGAAGCAGACCATAGGAGGATGCGCCGACTTTTATCTCACGCGTTCTCTGAGAAGGCCTTGCGAAGCCAGGAGGATGTCATGAAGAAGTACGTCGACCTTTTGATAAACAAGCTGCGCCACCTGTCTCAACAGGGGTCTACAGTTGACATTGTATCATGGTACAATTTCACAACGTTTGATCTTATTGGCGATCTTGCTTTTGGAGAGTCTTTCGGTTGTCTGGAAAATGGTGGCTACAACCCATGGGTGTCCATGATATTCAACTCCGTCAAAATCACAATTTTTACGCAGGCCATGAAGCGCATTCCGACTCTAAAATTGTTCGCTCCATTCGTTTTCCCAAAGGATATCAAGAAAAACGCGAAGGACCATTGGACGCTCAGTCAGAAGACAGCCTTACGCCGAATTGAGAGCAACGATACAAAACGCGAGGATTTCATGTCCTACGTCCTTCGCCACAACGACGACAAAGGAATGACAGTGGGAGAAATTGTCGAGAATGCGAGTTCATTAATCATAGCAGGTAGCGAAACCACAGCCACACAGCTCAGCGGGACGACCTTTCACCTCCTAATGAACAGAGAAGTATACAACAAGATAGCGCAGGAGATTCGGAATGAATTCAACTCCGAAGACGAGATCACCGTATCCAGAGTCAACAGCTTGAGTTATATGCGCGCCGTTTTCGATGAAGCATTCCGCATGTGTAAGTGACTTGCACAGCGCAAACCCCCAGTTTATACGCTGACTAAAGAATGCAAAGATCCTCCTATTCCAATTGGTCTACCTCGAATTACGCCCGAAGGTGGTGACTCGATCGCAGGCTTCTGGATCCCCGCTGGGGTGAGTACACCTGAATTTCTCGGTTCTCGCATGCGGGATGTTGACATTGTCTTACAGACATGCGTTTCCGTGCCGCAGTGGTCTGCATATCAATCAGAATCCAATTTTAAGATGGCAAACAAATTTATTCCGGAACGATGGTTGGGAGACCCGCAGTTTGCAGCCGATGCCCGAGATGTACTAAATCCATTTTCCACGGGTCCACGCAATTGCATCGGCAGAAAGTAGGTTGCTCCACTGGGTGTGTTGAGAATAAAAGCAGGTACAGGTCTTGTTAACAAGAAAATTAATAGTCTTGCAAACGCAGAGATGACAACTATTCTGGCTCGCGTCCTGTGGAATTTCGACTTGGAGATAATGGCGGAGAGCAAGAGCTGGAATGAACAGGACGTCTTCACTTTGTGGCACAAGGGAGCGCTCAACGTGAAACTCACACCGGTAACGAGATCCAAGTAGGGCATTCCTATGCTTAGCATAGGCCTAGGATTAGGCCCGGGACAAGTCAGTGGAGTAATGAGTGACAACGTCTTTAATCAGTGGATGTAGGATCAAATAGTGATGTGGAGTGGCCGCAGATCTTGGAGCAACTTGAACAGGATAGATGTGTGTATTTAGAGGGTAAAACTATTATAAAAAAGAATATAGAATGGATTTTTGCGGTTTAGAACAAGGTCCGGCTCCCGTGCTACAAATGGCCTCTAGAGTCATGGTGGAGTTAGTAAACCAGTTGTTATCTGCACGACCCTCGCGATTTACGGAGGCAAATTGATAACCATAGCCTTCGTAAATTCCGCGAGAATTTGAACGTGTAGCAACAAAAGGCCAGCGATGAATTTTCATGCTGAATTTGGTTGGCATACTCCTGAACAGTGATGCTCACCTTCCTCTCTTGGTTCCGAAAGTCATTGGCAAGATGCCCGAGTCTCGGAAGCCTGATATGCGAATGTATTGGACAAGGTTTTTGTGACACCCTATATTGTTAGAGGTATATAGCCATATGTGCTTGGCTATGGGGCGGAGGAAAGTATGGATAGAGCGGGAAGCTTGATGTATTGCGGTCAAGTCAGCTGGCTCGCTATTGCTAGAACTTTACAACTGGGCCAATCAAGTTGGTGTGGTCGGAACTTGGATTAGGCCGCATTCCGCACTGACCGGATTGAACGGCACTATGGGTGCTGGCTATCATAAAATCGATTACCATATAGGAAGCTTGTTATCAAGATTGCACCTTGATGTGGGCGGAGTCCCTGTCCCGTTCCGGGCTTCCGTTCCGACGCAGCGTTCCGACCTTGAAAAAAACGTTGGCAGGCCAAAAGCGAAGGAACCAGCTTGGCCTATCACCAACTAGTACATTCGAAGTAATCCTCCGAGAGTCTAAAATTTGATTCCTGGCATATACATGCCGAAAGGTTACCATTGCAGCTGTTGGGCGCACAATATCATGAAAATGTGAGCGGCGTGAAATGCTTGGCGCGGGCTAGATAGGTGCTATCGGCGTTGGAGAGGGCCCGTGCTGCCACAAATGACTGACATGTAGGGGCCTCCCAGGCGGCCAGGGTGGGGATTGCATTGCTATTTATCACTAACTACAGATTAAATGGAAAGAAAATACAGAATGATGGGTTTTTTGGGGGACCCAACGCCATCATTCCAGCAGGGGGCAGGGCGTGGCCATGGTGGATGTCAACCACACAATCGCCACGCCCGTGCTTTAACCACCATTTTGAACAATCGAGAAAGCCTACAGGTTAGCCTTTGGTCGTGTTTGCCTTTGCAAATATGCACCTGCACTCCTGTTGACAAAGTGATCGACATCGGCCGTGTTTAGGTAGCTAGGGTTTGCGTCGCGAATCAAATCCGTCATGCCGCACAGTCGCATTGCAGTTTCAATTTCGTCACGGATGACTATTATGATGGGGAAAAACGGATACGTCAGTAGGGCTTCGAAACAAACGGTAGTTATGATTAGGTAAGGGATGTCACTTACTATCGACTGCATGTTCCACTCCCTCTTGTCCATAATTGACTGCGTACATGAATGGCCTGCCGAAGCCGACGGCAGATGCGCCCAGACAGATGGCCTTGACCACATCAGAGCCCCTGCGGAACCCACCATCGATTAGGATCTCAAGGGACCCGAATATTTTGGGGCAGTTTTTGTGGAGCTCAAGCAATGTAATGATAGCTGGCAGAGCATTGTCCGCCGCACGGCCACCGTGGTTGCTTAGCACTATGCCGTCGCATCCATGCTCCATGGCCTTTTGGGCATCCTCCCATCGCTGAATGCCCTTGACAACAATTGGCAGCCTGGTTGTTCTGCGCAGCCAAGCAATATCATCCCAATTCAGCGATGGATCAATAAACGATCCGTTCTGCCGGGCAAGGCCAGCGCCTTTGCGATCGTTGCCCCGCGTTGTCAACCCGACGTTTGTGTTCACGATAGGCGCCTCTGGCTTGACGCGCTCGTCGGCCTCGCGCTTCGAGACGACGGGAAGGTCCACTGTGACAAAAATGGCCCTGACCTTTCCCGATGCAGCAACCTGGCGCAGCGCATCTTCAGACTTGGAACGGTCTTTGTTGACGTAGAGCTGGAAAAAGGCGTGCTGCGCTGTGGCATCGAGAATTTCCTGATACGGAAACGAAGCGGGTGTAGATATGCACTGCACGATGCCCGATCGGCCTGCCCCCTTGGCTAGGGCCACTTCTCCTTCCGGGCCCGCCGTTTTGACCGCCCCTGTTGGTGAGATGAAAATAGGCAGCTCGAGAGGGCATCCGAAGAGGGTCGTCTTTGTGCTGATGGCTGCCACATTGCGCATCACGGCGGGCCGAAACCAGATTCTCTTCAGAAATTCTGTATTCGCGTCCCGCGTGATGTTGTCGTTTGATGCGCCGCTGATGTAGGCCCACGCCTTTTTCGAAAGCGTTCGGCTGGCTACATCTTGAAAATCATAGAGGTTGATAATGGCGCCTAGGCTGGGTTTTTCGGAAGATGAGGAGGCACTTGGTGAATCGGTGTTATTCTGTGTTCCCAGTGCCCGCCAGCCTTTAGTAATAGTAGTTTCATCCAAAATCCCAATGTGGAATTTTTCTTCCAAGGACTTGTGGATCAGGGATGGTGAATGAACATCGTTGTATTCGGCAGATGCATCCCGTCCTGCATACCGCAGGATGACTGGGTGTGGTAGCATTAGCGGCTGCGATAAAAAAAAACCCTGAAGAATAAATTACCTTCGGCACCTCCAGGATGCTCGGGAGCGAAATCCGTCATGTCGTAGACGCGGCCATTGACAACAATCCAGGAGTCATGCTCTGCGGCGTGCTGCAGTATCTCTGATAGCGGAACGAGCCTAGACATGGTTGCTTGCTGATTGCGGATACGACGTGTCGATTGAGCGCAAGGGAAGACATGCACTGACCTATGGGGCGCGGCAAGATTTGTACCGCCGACATGCCGCGCTATCTATGTTTTGAGAAGAGCCATGGTGGTAGGAACATTCCGACGGTATTTCCGTGCTTGCTGTGCTGTGCAGTGTCGTGAGGCCCGCGTCTCTTATCGACACTTGAGAAATGTGGCGGTGATCGGCCAATCGCTTGTTATCTCACCTACAACCGGATCGGGGATGCTCCCGGCCTTTGACAGGGTGAAACGCGGGGAAGCCACGCTACATGAACTCGCACTAACGTAGCTAAATTGTTAAAAAGCCCAGATGCCCTGTGCCATCTACTAGGTCCATTCCAATTCAATTTCAATCTATTTTGCGCCTCAAATCTACCCCTGAGAGAGCCTCTCCCCACCAGCTTTTTATTCTTTTTGTTCCCTACTCTGCGCCATGTCGTCCTCGTCTCCCCGTGAGCCAGGGTCGACCAAGGGGCTATTCGGCTTGAATAAGTCCAGCTCGGATAGCCCGAAGCAGATCGATCCACCTGAGGATTTCGAGGTCGCCGAGCCATGTCATTCGACAATAGAGGTAGGTCATTCAACCGTAGAGACTGGGGCATGTCACTAAGTGGGAGTCAAGACTTACAAAAACTTCAACACTCTGTCTATGCTTTCCCTGGCAGTATCCTTGATGGCAACATGGGAAGGACTCTGTAGCACCATGGGCACGGGTTTGACCAGTGGAGGGCCAGTTTCACTCGTATACGGCTTCATCGGTATGGACAATGGAACTTGAATCTTCGAGGAGTGATGAAAGCAAACTAACTTTTCGCTTGAATAGCTGCATTTATTGGAAACACTATGACCGCCTTGTCATTATCCGAGCCGGCGTCGATGTAAGAAGATGATCCGAGTGATCCGACCAATATTGAAGATAATAGGCTCATTGAGATATCATCAGGTACCCCTCCGCTGGTGGACAATACTATTTCATGGCACGATTAAGCAACCCATCTTACAAGGCAATATTCAGTTGGTTTTCTGGGTGGCTTACCTTGCTTGGATGGCTTGCCTTGACGGCGAGCGCACCTTTTGCCTCTGGTAACTTGATCCAAGGCCTGATCACCCTCAACTACTCCACGTATACCCCGCAAAGGTGGCACGGAACACTTATTTACATTGCCGTCTTGGGTATAGCCTTCATTCTCAATCTCTGGGGAAGCAGGGTCCTCCCCATGCTGGAAAACCTAATTATGGTTCTCCACGTCCTATTCTTCTTTGTCATGCTAATTGTTATTGCCGTTGTTCCCCCGGCCAGAAACTCGGCTGAGTTTGTTTTCACATTGTATCAGAACAATACCGGCTGGGACAATGATGGAATTGCGTGGATTCTTGGACTTTTGACATCTGCCTACATTATGGTTGGTATGTATCTCAGCTTGCTGCCAATGTTTTCACCCCTAACATGGTTTTAGGCTATGACTCGGCCACACACATGTCGGAAGAAATGAAGGAGCCTCGTATCGGCGTTCCGCGCGCTATGGTCGGTTCCCTCCTCATTAATGGCCTCATGGGCTTCGCGCTTCTCATCGCTGTCCTGTTTGGAATGGGTGATTTGCAGACTGCCCTGGCGACAACCACCGGATTCCCCATCATCGAGATCTTTTTGTACATGACTCGAGGAAACCGCGCGGCTACTAGCGCCATGGTTTGCACAATCATTATTTCCGCATCCTTTGCCACCGTCGGATTGCTTGCTTCAACATCCCGAATTTTGTGGTCATTCGCCCAAGATGGCGCGCCCCCTTTCAGCCGATGGTTATCCCGGCTGGACCCCGAGAGACACATTCCCTCAAACGCTGTAGCATTATCATCTGTGTTCCTAGTCCTTCTTGGACTTCTCAATATTGCATCGACAACGGCTTTCAATGCTATCCTTTCTCTCACAGTGGTGGCATTGTGTCTATCATATCTGCTACCAACCATCGCCATGCTTTACAGGAGATTGCGCACTCCCGAAAAGCTCAACTATGGGCCCTGGAAACTCCCACCAAAGGTTGGAATTCTGGTTAATATCATCGCAATATGTTACAATGCCTTTATTTCCATCTTCTTGCTTTTCCCATCATTTCAACCCGTCACTCCGAAGAACATGAACTATGCTAGTGTTGTTCTTGGCTCTGTTTTGATCTTGATCAGCATCGACTGGGTACTTCGAGGGCGCAGGACGTATAAGGGCCCCCTGTAAAGTTAATAATATCACCTTTTGGACTTTTGTTATAAATAATTGTGAAGGCATGACTCAACTGTTGTAGTCTTCCGTTTGTTCGAATTTGCATTGAAGTCCTGTTCTTATGCTCGCCTATTGTAAAACACCAACTCAATTCCTTCGTTCCCAACTCTAAATCAAATTAGTTAGTCGTTTTGCCAAGGCGTGCCCGCAAACCATCGCTGAAATTCATTGTTCACAAACGGGCCCAGCTCTATTTCATCCTCAAACGCGATATCGTTACGAAGTTCAGGGATATCCACCAAGATATTGGGGTTGAGAGACGCGGCAAAACCACTGTCCAACGCACTACTCATTGGCGGGTTTGTAGTCGCAAGGCTGCTCGTACTAAACGATGTACCTGTATTATCCACGGTTAGTTATAACGTAAACAGTTGCAGCTTAGACTCACTCCACTCCTCAATCAGGCGGGCTAGTTGTCGAAGATATGCTATGCATCTGGTAACAAGCACATTGCCCTCTTCAATCTGAAGCAGAGCC
Source organism: Calonectria honghensis (assembly GCA_013403855.1). Lineage (NCBI taxonomy): Eukaryota > Fungi > Ascomycota > Sordariomycetes > Hypocreales > Nectriaceae > Calonectria > Calonectria honghensis. The sequence continues at coordinate 909,495 of VTGB01000014.1, forward strand.
TCGATGGCTTGTCTCAAGGTTTTCCTTCCTTGTTCCATTTGGCTGAGACTGCCAGTTTGTATATCAAAAGCATCCGGAGGAATGAGAAGGCTTCCAAATATTACCAAGGCTGCATTGAAGGCTTTCTCAACCATTAGTGACAATAGTATGCACTTTGATGCTGATAGACATACTGTAGTATATGGTAAACCACCAAGCTCCCAGAAACTTTCCACCCAAGTTCGGGTTTGTCAGCACGGAATGGATTATGAAGATAATCTCTTCTGCCGATTTTGCACAATTTCTTGTAAGTTGCTCTTGGACCTTCTCGAGGGATACCGATTGGTTGGATTCGAAGTCGGCTTTAAGCAGCTTAGTCAGGAGTGGACGTTGAAGAAGCAATTGGGTGTTTAGATAGCGTAATGTTAGGATAAATCGGAATCGCTCGAGGTGTGGGTGGTTCTGATCCACCTCATTCAAGTTGGAAGATGAGATCAAACAAAGAGAGACAGGTAGCGACTGTTTCCAAAGATCCAGCTCATCCTGAAGCCGGAAGATTTGAGCAACAATATCAACATTGGAGGGCTCATCACACCCCAAATTATGTCCATACAGACTTCCCATGACCTTCCAGAGGACTTTGTAAAGATTTCTATAAGGTTAGAAGGGATTGGTAGAAAAATACGATTTAGAAACTCACATTGTCGCATTATAGAAGGTGACGCTGGCACCACCGTCCAACTCACCGATTACCATGGTTGGAAGATCGAGCTTGATGTAAAATTCTGGAATGGCGCTAGGACGGCCATAGGTCATGCTCAGGCTCCTGCACAATGTTAGTGATTTGCAGTCTGCATCTTGGGATTCTGGTTACGCACCGATCCAACAGAACGCAACCGAACCATGTTCGTTTGCCCATCTCTTGCTCAATGGGAGGTAGTCTCCTTAATGCTTCTTTTGAATGGAGGCCAATGGCGAGAGCAGACTTGACTGCCAATCCATGAGTGATCCAAGTTTGAACGGCCTTTTGTGTGCCTTGTAGATACTGGCTTGTGAGAAGAAGATATTGAACTACATGTTTCGTCAGCAACTATAACAGCTCCACTCAAACATTTCCCTCCTTACCAGCTTCCAGGGTCGTCCCTCTGAGCATGTGCGTCTTGCACAATTCTTGCGCTCTTCTGTAAAATATCGCAGATTTGGTGGTCCCTGATGATTCTCCATCCATGGAGTCGTGCCTTGTCCCACAGCTCGCCATTGCCAGCACCATATTGAGAAGACCAAGCCAAGTGCGTCGCATCTCCACGCCGGGTGCGTTTTGCTTCAATTGACGATATGTCTCGAGGAATGAGGGCTCATGAATGTATGGAAACAGCCGCCCGGTATTCTCAAAGTACCTTCTAATTAACGCCTCGGTTTCATGGCTTGGTGGCAAATGGTTGAGCCCAGTTACGCCTTGACGCATCGGAGAGCCTTCCCGGGCTGTTGGTAGACCTTCTGGTCGAGGTATGCTAAGAATATTGGCGTCATAGCTGCTAAAACGCCTCACAGATGTGGGGCTCGACGTGGTTGATAGGTATCCCCTTTGGGCCATGGCTTGAAACATGATGCGCATAAGTGAAATGTTTGATGATGGCCCTAAATTTATCAGCATACCGGATTCATTCTGATGTGCGATGTTTCATCAACTCACCAAAATATCCATAATCATCATCGTCTATCAGCGAGATTGCCATGCCATCCGTTTCGGTGGCATCGGATCTACTATCTGCCTCCTGATTCTGAATGGCTACGACCACTGTCCCTGGGAGTGGGGCTGGGGCTAAGCCGCCTGTTGTCTCATGGTGCGAGGATGGCGGTGTTGTGCAATGGCTTTCTACATTTGCACCATCTAGGCGACTTTGGTGCTGTCTGACAATTCTCTCCAAGTCGATGACTCGCGCCTCTAGTCCTGTAATAACACTGGGCTTTTAATAAACCCACGATTTGGTTCAAATTTCGCTTCTCGCTGCACAGTTACTTACTCTTTGCTAATTATCAGGTTTGCAGACGAGTTTGGCATTTCGTAGGTGCATTCAAACCCCATGCGCTCGCATGAAGCGCATTTTGGGCGATGGCCATCACACTGGCGCTCGCAAATTCATCAGTATCAATTATAATCGAGGCGAAAAAACAAATGGTTGGATCAAAGCATACTCTCGACTTTCGAACACGACATGGACTACACGCAAGCGCGGTGCGACGCCTCTTAGACCCAGAGGTTGAATTGTTGTCGCGTCCTGTCTGGTTGCCTTCATCCGTGTCGGCGGTGGATGGCTCCGCACTTGGTCTAGAGTTTGGCATTTGAATAACGCACAAGGGTAAGAGAATAATAATAGTGAATGAGTTGCTGAATCAATGTATTACATGAACATAACGGCGGAGTGAATGCCCCATAAAATCCAAATCAATAGCGGTATCTTGCCCTTGGCGCTCGTTCGGAGCGCTCCGGATCTCAGTCCGCTGGATTCCCGGACATCCCTGTCGTTCCCCACCTTCCATCCCGTTCCGTATTCCGATCCAGGCCAACGCCCCCAGATGATTAAGCAATGAATCACAAATGATCGCCACAGGCAATTCAATTCAATCATGTGCATCCATACATCCAATTGATCTACATCATAGGAAATCTACGTATCTTGGCACCCCTCACTTTCGGAACGGACAGTTGTGCCTTGGAATATCATGGTCTAAATTTCGGTTTACTCAATCAACCTAATCTACCGGGCTCTATTCATTTACTCGCGAATTCTACGCCATTTCGCAGTGTGCCAATCTGAGTAACATGGATCTCCATGTTGGTTCCGGGAACCAAGTATTTAGGTGGCTTGAGGCCTGCGCCAACACCTAAGAGTCATGTTAGCCTGGAAACCACGACAGCGCAATATACGCCACGCCAGGAAACTGGAACATACCGCCTGGAGTTCCTGTCATAATGACGCTTCCCTTTTGCAGCGTAGTACCCGTCGAGAGGTATGAGATGAGATACGGAACACTGAACAAGAGGTCATCGAGGCCGGATGATTGACGCAGCTCGCCATCAACCGTGGCCTTGATGTGCAATTTGGATGGGTCCTTGATAAGCTGGCTACTCACTAGCACCGGCCCCAATGGCGCGTAGGTGTCGAATCCCTTGGAGAAACCCCACTGTGGCACAGGGCCGGCGAGAGCGGCCTGGCGTTGGAGCTTGCGGGATGAAATGTCGTTGCCGACAGTGTATGCAGCAACGTACTCTAGGGCATTCTCTTCGGAGACATCCTTTGCATCTTTGCCAATAACAACACACTAGAATCGCGAATACAGATTAATACCAGCACTACCCAAGATCTGCTTCAGGGTGTTGATCAGATACATACCAGCTCAGCCTCGTAATCGGCTTGGTCATCCTGAGCGATCACTGGGATCACGACATTCGCATCGTGGTCCTGGACCGCGGGGGATCCCTTGCAAAACATAAATGGGAATGGAGGTGGCGTCCTGCCAGCTTCTCGGACTTTTCACCTGATTAGTGATCTACAAGCTCTAATTAAGCTTCAGAAGATGGAGACGAACTGTGAGTGGCATAGTTTAGTCCGATGCATCGAATAATCGGCACATCTGATTGCGCAAGCGGTCCGAGCAATTTTTTAACTGTGACAACTTCATCAGTCACCTTGGTAGCCCCTGTAGTGTCGTATAGATCATGGCCCTGAATAACCTTGGCCTGCAGTTTAGTCTCCTCTGCAGTCTGGCCGAGATCAAAGTCTGGGTTGGGCAAAATAGGTTCACCGCGCAAAACGCGTCCATCAGTGGCGATGAACCGAATCAGTCGACTCCATGGAACAGACATTTTGTGTGTGTAAAAAGGAATAAGGATGTTGAGATGACGTCGTAGATTTGACACCGAAAATACCAATGTCCAGTGAAAGTGGTTTGTGTTGGCAGACAATGGTGGTAGCGCTGTTTCTGATGAGATCGGCTATTTATGCTGATGGCTGATGACGCTTGTTCAGTTCCGACGGTTCCCCGGAGGCGGAAGGATATGGCATTGAATCTGAAGCGCTAAAACCAGATGGGAAGTGTGCGACAGCCAGAGGGGCAAGCGTGACGGGTATGGGTCGGAATACAACCGAGTCCCGATAGGTATGAAACTCGACTTAAGAGAATATAAAAAGGTCTGTTGCAACAACCGGACATTGACCAAAAATATCATCAAGATCTTATCAGATTCAACAAAAAGAAAAAAGTCATGGCACCAGCATTGAACGAAGCCACCCCCAAGGATATTCCTGCGGTGGTGCAGAAGAAGGCGGAGCCACTTACCTTCAAGACTGGAGATGACCTCGTCAAAGCGCTAGGAGATGTCAACGTCTCTCCTCTCTGGGCTCAAATGGCCCGACTCAACCCAGCTCTCCCTAACCCCACTGCAAAGCCCTTCATTTGGGAGTATGAGCGCATTCGCCCATACCTTCTCAATGCCGGCACTCTCATCAGAGAAGAGCAAGCTGAACGACGAGTTCTCATGCTTGTCAATCCTACTCGAGGTGGGTCATCCATCTTTATTAAAATCAACCTATACACAGAACACGCTAATAGTTTCCCAATCAGTTGCCCCATACACGACCGATACGCTCTATGCTGGTCTCCAGCTCGTCATGCCCCGCGAGACCGCACCGGCCCACCGACACTCAGCCTTTGCTGTCAGATTCATCATTGAAGGCCAGGGCGGTTTCACTGCAGTTCAAGGACAGCGCGTAGCAATGCAGCCGCGCGATGTCATCATCACTCCCACTTGGAACTGGCATGACCACGGGAAGAAGGGTGCTGATGAGGAAGGTGGTGACGACAACCCCATCATCTGGCTCGATGGCCTTGACCTTCCCGAGTTTGTGCACTTCCCCGTCCATTTCAATGAGCACTTTTCAGCATCCAGATATCCTGCCGAGGAAATTGATGAGTCGCCCCTTGTATTCCCCTGGGCCAAGATGCAGGCAAGCTTGGACCAGCAGAGCGGAGTGTGGGCCACATCCCCATACTTGAAACAGGACGGTCGAGAGCGTAAGTTTGAGCAGGAAGCCCCCTTGCAATTAACATAGCTAACCGAAAATCCTAACCAGTGAGCCGGACTATTGGAGCTTGCGCGGAACGTTTAGATGCCCAGTCCAAGTCTCCTGCTACTCGTGAGACGGCGTCCTCTGTCTATCACGTCATTGAGGGCAGCGGCTATACAGACATTGGTGGCCAAGTGTGGCACTGGAAGCAGGGTGATACCTTCTGCATTCCGGCTTGGTACCCATACCAGCACTTTGCCAACAACGACCAGGTGTATCTGTACCGGTTTGATGACAAGCCTATGCTCAAGGCTTTGGGCATGTACCGCCTTGAGGGCCCCAACCCCGAGTCTTTTATTTCTGACTAAATTTTGGCTGCTACTTTTCTACTTTTTTTTTTAGATAGATATGTTTGCAGTGGGTGTTGTCTTTAGCTTGTGTGTGGGATATTCACAGATTTTGTCATGGGATTTACATGACGTTGGACATCGCTCATTTGAAACCGAGATAACCAAGGATGAAACAAAAGAGATGGTGTCAGAAATAGGTCACATTCATTGAATAAAGAAGCCTTAGAAAGAAATCTTAGACAAAATGTTCTGATTTCGAGATGGATATTCCCCTCCAACTCGTCAACTGAGACAGGTGCAGGTGCTATTCATACGCATTTGCTCAACCAATACACACCATGAAATGTCACCAAACGGCTGTTTCTCAATTCCTCATACTTTCCACTGTTTTTACTATCATATTCAATCGCATTTTTTTATTTAACTCTAAATGTCATAGCCCTGCTTCAACCTCATGAGGCATATTCTAATTCTGATCAGGCAAAAGCCGGATGACATCACCTAAATCGGCCACGCCAAACCCGATGCCACAGCCCATTCTCACGTAGCAATCTGCCTCATCAGGATCGGATTATCCTCTGGCAGTGCAAATAAATGTCCCTTTTTTTATCGATTAATATGGGGTCAGTAAGACAAAAACTGAAACTTGTAGCGACACTAATGCGCCGAGATCCGAAGTTCCAACGCGGCACCACAAATCGGGAAGTCGCCGCAAATAAAAAAGCGACACAGAGGACTGCATGTGGCGCGTTGAATCAACTCTTCTTGGCATGCAGTCAGCTATAACTAATGCAGGCTATGCACCCAAGGCTATGCTACCTAATTGCCTCTAACGCACGATTTCCGAGATGGGATTTGGCAGTGTCGTCTTGAATCGGCCCGGCCATGACTTGCTAGTTATTTTTGCAATATTAATTCGACAACTTCAAAATTGGCTCCATCACGCATGGTTTCTATTTGGTTAGCAGATCAACTGTTTAGCTCGATACATTGCACGGACATCTCGTTGCGCACTGCCACGATATGCAGGGCTGAGAACCCCTCTCGACCAAAACGGTATAGATATGCAGGTCCAGCCGACAGCGAATGGCCAGAGATGGCAGCGCATGCAGGGGACAGTACCTCGAGTAGCGACATTGGAGGTCTGTCCGTGCATACTGCAGGACATCTAGCGAACCAGGTGACTGATGGATGCTATACGGCTACTCTCTGTCTCGGTGCGGCCAACAAGGTTTCTCCTTTGCAGAAAGGATCATCGACACAAGTGCTTATTGATCTCCCAGTTAAGCCTATGCGGAAGCGTAAACTTCAGACCTGGGTCTGTAAATCAGCTAAGTTAAATGCATATGTTCCCATTTCTACCACTCATACAGCACCAGATGGAATGGACATGTCAGCTGATGACAGTTTTGCGTAAAGATCATCACAAAGTCGGGCTTGGCCTATGCAACCATAAGCAGCTACGGATGGCCTCGCAAATCGATATGCAACATATCGCGAAAGATCGTCGCGTGGCTATGTGAATCAAGACAATACCAGGCAGCAACCAGCCATGCGAGGCCAAGCAAAAGTTCGTGTTAGCGGATCATGAGAACTCTGAGGTGAGGGGAGTGGAATATTTTTTATCAAATCAAGTAAATCAAATTGGGAAATTTGAGGAGCAAAACAAGTATAAGAAGCAAGCCAGGACGCTGCTTCAAAAGTCCGAATCCACCAGCAACACTCAACAATCTCCTCAATCAAACAAAAATTTCTGTCTCATTCAAGCCAAAATACATCTTCTCCTTCAAACCCAATACATACAAGATGCGTTTCTTCGGTGTTGTTTCCAGCCTTACTCTCCTCATGGCTATGGCATCTGCCGCGCCCAACCCTACCAAGGGCAAGTTTTCCATTCCCAAGACCTTTAATATCACCATTCTAACTGTAGCAAAGACGCCAAGTTTCTCTTTACCCGTTCTTGTGACTGCGATGGTGTGAGAGCCTGCTGCGTCAACGACTGCAACCTGTCTGTAGACTGCTGCAACAACACTTGCATGGACAGATTCCCAGACTGTTACAACGCCTGCTAGATTGAGCAACCTTTTTCCATTTCTTGAGGGTTCTTTTTTATTTTTGTCAAGGGTCTAAGCGCAGGTTTATAGGGAGCAATTCACTCATTTATGACATGAAAGGGAAATGGAATATTTGTTATGAGATTTTCATGCCCATAGACACGAGTTTTAGGATAGCATGAAGAGACGTGGTATGACATTACAACAGACATGATGTGAATGTTTTTGTCGATCCCAGACAGATGTGGGAAGTGGTAACAAGGATTGTTCCACGCCATGTCTGCAGGGGACTATTTTCTCCATCAGTTGCAGGTACGTATGCCACCGATGAATATCTAAGACCAGCATAACACAGACCCTTAGCTCACACTAACATCATGCATTTTCATGTTAGTTGACAGCCCAGGGTCTAGAAAACACTCTACCCTACAGCAACGCCCCGCAAAGAGCAGCCAGCCTCGCTCGGGTATAAGAGCTGAGACAGGTAAACCCGGAACATGTGATAGATGTACAGTGCACAACTGCCTCGGCAGTAATTATGGACTTTATCCGGCTCATGCACAGCTTGTGAATACTCACTATTCCGAGTTCCTATCTTGTGTGACAAGTTTCGAATCGGATTACGGTATCATAATCTATTTACGCCCCAACACGGCGACCTTCATGTTTTTGATTATCCTTTCTCAAACACTTTCTGAAGCACAATACAAAGATGAGGCCATGGACGGAAGCGGAACGGAAGACGGAAGACAGCTGGCGGCCTGCATGGCCCGGTCTTCGAACTGGCTGGGCGATCGCAGCAGCGCCATGGCTATATGAGCTGGAGGCTGCGCGACACACCAGTATTTTCCACAGCCGCACCAAATGTCATTTGATTCAGCGGTGAGCCGTTTGGCAGCAAAGCGACCTCAATGGTCAGCTCTTTTGCCGAGAACCATGGCCAATTGTGAGCCTTGCACCATCTCTGGGGCTGACAAATTGCCGATATTTCTCCGATGTAGACATCTCACCCCTCTTGCGTAGCCGTGGCCAAGGTGGCAAAGGCTTCGCATGAGGCTGAAAACATCATGGATCAACATTTGGTCGCGGAAACATCCCATCATGTGCGTCGAGTGGCCATTTCCTCCGGGCCCGCACCCGTCGCCGTTGGCTAACTGGAGCCCAGGTCCCTTCCACTGGCCTCAACTCGATGCCAACAGAGATCAAGCGAATAATCATCGAAAATCTCTGCGACCACTGCACCGACTTCCTGGCTGTCATCAACAATGCCGTAGAACCCATCAGCCGGAAGCCCCTGTACAATTTGTGCCTCGCCTCTAGATCCCTGCGCGACGTTGCGCAGCCCATTCTCTTCCACCTCTTCTCACACGAGTACGAGGACTTCTGGCGGAGGAGCATCCCATTTGCAAGGACCATCCAGCACAATTCGCACTTAGCAACCCATGTCCGGTGTATAGTTCGTCCGTCCAGGGGAGGGAGGAAGTCGAGCCTGGAGAGATTGTCTGACGCCACCCCGGAGACGCTGGTCCAGGAAGAGGTCGGGGTGCAGCTTTATCGCAGCCTTATCATGAACTTGGTAGCACACACTCCAGAAATCGAAAGTCTCGACCTAGAATTGGGAGAATATTACAGCACAGATGCCATCCACCTCCCTAAACTATACTTCTTGAGTCTCAACATGGATCCCTATGCTAGACACCGCGACCCAATGCAAGACATGGCTGAGGGCTGTCTCTTCGGCTCCCCGCACGTCAAAATGCTCAAGTTGTCGTCCTGGCGCAACAGCGATTCCATTTTTGACGACATCGTCATTGCCATGCCCGATCTCCACACCATCAGCATTGAGATAACACCGAGCCCAGAGGATTACGGCGATTTGGAGGTTCTCGCTCAAGGGCTGCTGAACCTTGAAACATTAAGCCTTTCTGGAGACTTATCAAGACATGAGATTTTGTCGCAGCTACTCCCCCGGAGGGACAAGCTGACTCATCTCACCATCCAAGCAGGTTCCGTTGACTACTGTCTCCTCGCCAATTTTACCAACCTCAAATACCTCAAGCTTCACTGCGACATCGAAAACATTCCGCAGCCGGAACCCGAAACTGACGAGGAAGTAGTCACAATAGGGGTGACTCATTCTATAGAGCACTTGATGTTAGCACACCGAGGGCGAGATCAGGTGCCGCTAGCCTTACTCGTCAGGAGACTGAGCCAAAGGCTTTCGAGTTACTCGCGACTAAAATATTTCCAATACGGAATAATTATGGAAAATGTGGATATTCAGTTATTCAACTACATCATTGATGTTTTGGGAATAGATGAGGTGAGCGGCAATTTTGAGGATGGGGGCGTGGAGGCGACACTTGGCCAAGCCTTGCCGGCTTTTTAGGATTATTAGCGATGGAATTTTGTACAATGGAGGCGTTCTAAGGTTAATTTATTCACATAATTAAATACTTAATGTGCTTGGTTCAATATGTCAGAATTCAATGTGTCAGCCCATCCATAATACCCAGTTCATGTACAGATGGGAACAAGACTCGTAAGAAAGCCACGTGTAAAGTAGAATTGTTGCTTCACCAATGTCGGAACATGCAGCACCATAATTTCCGGGTTGGCAACTGCAGCAAGCCAAGCTTCGATGGGTTCACTCCGCTCATGGTGGCTGCAAATTCAGATAGCTTGGACTGTACTCACCTGCTGATCAACGCTAAGTGTAACATTGGGCAAAGAAGCGTCTTAGGTATCCACGTTGGATTACGCGAGAAGTTTAATAGAACGCCATGGGGTTTCTTTCTGGGGCATTTCCATACATCAAGTTTGAGTAGAGGGACTGGGCGGTGTCCATCCTATGCCGAAATGGAAGCCTATGCCAGATTTTATCAGCTGGTCCAGCATGCTAACATCAATCACGATATTCACATACTGCAAGATGGAATTCTAGCATTAAAAAACAATGATGCCATTGCAGCGCGAGCCCAGCTTGGTATCATGATCAGCCGAAAGAGGGAGCAAAGCGAACACGACCTAGTTTCATTCTACCGCGGTATCAATCAAACAATACACGCTGGGCAGCTTGAAAACGGGACCAATGCCCTTGCAGAAGAAATAGTGGAGTTGACCGCAGAGATGGACATCTCACCCTGGGAAATGGAAGATCCACTCAAATGTGACGAATGTGTTCGCGATTTTTTGGGGCGAGACGATGATAAATGGGACATGTGCAGTAGTGATTATCAGAGGGGTGTAAATGGTGAGAAAGAAATTGAGAAAGCCGGGTTGCCATGATTCTACGTTGTCTAGAGACATAGGTCTATTTTTTATGTGCTTCTAGATAAAGAAAACAAGCTATAGACTTAACCGGGTAATCCAGGAACCAGGCCACAGAGGTGGCATACAATTAGAGTTCTGCAATTGGGCTGGTCGTGAAAATCCTATCGCCTTGATTAGGTCTCTTGCAATCTCTCAACTTTGATCTATTCCAAACAAGTCCTGCTGTGCCTGTTTGATTGCGGAATGGGCTATACCATGCCGCTGGTGCACGATCCAAAATCGCCTTCAGATGGGACCGAAAAGCAAAGAGCAATATTGCCAGGTCTTGACCCAGTATTATTTTAATTAATGTTCATCTAGTATAATCATGTTGCCGCCCGTATAAACGTGTCAAATTACATTCTCTCCAACTCGTTATCAATTTCCTTCCCTATTAGTGCTCGTGATTCGCTTGTCATCTCCATTCCAAGACGCTGGTGCACCAGCATCAGAACCTGCTTCTTCGTCACTTGGTCAAGGCTGAACTGAGACAAAACAGACCGAACAGCTTCAGTAATGACTGTATCACCGCGGTCCACGTAGCTGTTTCGGAAGCTGGCCGCCGGCATTGGATGGGGCGACGGCGTGGCACCTGGCGGCATGAATGTATTGCGGCCTTGCTTGAGACCAAAGGCAGGCGATGCACTCGCAGCCCTGTAGTCGTCAACGGGCCAGTTGCGGCCCCCATCTCGCATGCTGTGGGCATAATTGCTCTGAGGGTAGTTGTAGTGTGATCCGAGCGCAGATGGGGTGCCCCTTGAGTAATCTTGCAATTCCTGCATCACGGCGCGATGTCCTGGCAGGCCGTTCATGATGGCGTAATCGTCCCATCGCTGTAGTGGAATGGAGCGAGGGTCAAAGTGGTCGTCGAGTTCAATCTCTTTCTTGGCGCCCTTCTCTCCTACGACGACACGAGTGTTTCCCCAGGTAAAGTTGTCCTGGTTCCAGAACGAGTACACTGGCAGAACGAAGGAATAAAGCGGCAGGGCGAGCAGATAGATGATCATCCATCCAATGTGCTGCCACTGTCTCTTGATGATGAACAAGACAACCTGAAGACCGTAGATGGCGGAAAGCATGATGATGGAAATGAGCGGAAATTGCCCCTTGCCGGTCGCGGCCAGGATAATCATGTAGAAGAGGTAGACGCAAGTGGACGGGAAGATGATAGTACCGAAAAGATCAAGGAAAACAACGAAGCGCATACTGAAGATACAGAAACCGCAAAGATCTTTGATGGTTACCAATTCGAACAGGTTGTGAATGGTTGAGTTGATCCATCTTCGTCGTTGAGACAAAAGAACGCCCCAGGACTCGGGAGCCGCTGTTTGACACTTGGCGCTTGGCACGAATTTGAATGACATGGTTGGGAAGTGTTTAATCATGATTGTCGTCAGATATCGATCCTCACCAAGCGCAAGAAGGTTCTTCTTGTGCAGCGTGTCCAAGTTGTTGATACTGTAGTCTTGGATGATTTGATCTGAAATGATGAGGGGTTTTCCTTTGTCAGCGGTTCGAAGTCGATACATGGTGAAACTATACGGCGGTTAGCAATCGAAACCAAAGCATCAATACGTCACAACGTACCATCCAGGCAAACAGGTAACGCTGCCGAACAGTGACTCGAAAGACTTTGCGAGGTGGTGAGAGATGAAGTACTCGTAGACTTGAATCATCGTTGTCCACGTCTTATCGTCATTGTCCAAACTGGTCTCTCCACAGATGCCGGCAATCTTTCTGTTATTGGTACAGGCAGCCACCAAACGAGTCAACGAATCCTCCCGTACACAAGTATCAGCGTCAACCATGAGGAGATACTCATATAGCTGTGGGTCAACACCAATAATGTTGTTGATCTGGTGGAACATTTCAAGCTCCAGCGGATTCATGGGCGCGTTGTGATGGACACGGTTCAGGAAACTCATCAGAAGAATCTGTGTATCACGCTTACCACGGTTTCCGGGCTTGGCCATGGTCTGCTCAGACTCCTTTCCGACCTTGACAATGACGAGATACGGGACCACGTTTCCTTCACACTCATAGAGACCAGAGTAGACCTTTCCGTAGTTAAGCTGATCCGAACCCGCACCAACAGATTTGAACGGCAGAGCCGGCGGATCCATCTTGGGGTCGACGCCGAGAATATCCAGGATAATCTTGGGTGTCGGGCGGTCATTGCCCTGGCCGACGACGATTCCATCGCAGATGATGCAGACCAGCTTACGCTTATTGTCATAGTCCAACGCTACCAGCGAGTCGATGGCTTTGCGGAGAGAGTCCTCGCCTTCAGTGTAGGCAGGAACCTGGCAGATGACAAATTTGTTCTGGGGAATCGGACGCTTCTTGGAGCCCAACTGAAGCGCGCAGACGAACTTGATACCGACGACGGCACAGATGACGATGGTGTAAGCCAGAAGGATCCAGTCGTTCACCACACACTTTGCGCTGTCACGGAAATCCGTAATGCCCACGTAGCTGGTCTTTTGAATGCAGTTCCAGCTGTTCATGATCTCCGCGTTCTTTGTCTTGTTACCAGCCGAGTTCAGGATGAGATCGTCAATCTCGGTCTGGAGATTCTGTCCGGGTTTGTTCTTCCACAGGTCCGTCAGATCGGTGCTCAGAAACTCGTACTGCGCCACGTTGGGGAAGCGATCCAGGGTGTAAAAGTAGTTGGTCAGATCATAGATCTTGTTGCCGTACCTGATCCACATGTGATTGTCGTTTTCACCCTCCCTCTTGACCTTGGACGCCTTCCAGACGAGGTTGCCCTTGTAGTACTCCTTGATCTTGGGCTCAAATGTGTTCCAGTACCAATCGGCATTTCCGAGAGCGCTTGTTCGATCGGTGGCATAGTATCCCGAGGTGTGCACCGCGATGGAATACTCGACCGTGGTGTTCATGCTCAGGCGTGTGGTTTCCTTGATGCCGAGGTTGGGACAGGCCTTGTTGAGCGGCGGGACAAAGTAATCATCCATAACGTATCCGGCCACGGTCATCATGTTGGCTGCGGTGGTCTCGATGTTGGTGTCACTGTGTTGGCGTTTATAGAATTTGGTGATGTCGTACACTTTGCCATGGATTGCCACGTAAAAATCATTTGTGCCCTGGTGCGTCGACACCTGCTTCGAGTTCCAAGCCTTGTTCTTGTTTGGGCAGAGTACCTTACCAAGACCAATGATCCAAAAGATAATCCAGCCGTTTATGAGTACAATGAGGAGACAGAGCACGAACTTCTCGCGCCACGCCAATCGAACATCACGGCGCTTCATGCGGCCGATGTATTTCAAGGCAGGTTCGGGGATCCAGAACGTGCAAATCCAAACGAAGTTGACCCACATGCGTCGAGTAGCCGACATGCGTTTCTTTGCGGGAGGCCCTCCTTCTCCATTATCTTCTCCACTCTTGTCATACGGATCGTGGTAACCGTATCCTCTGTAGGCGTCTCCCTTGTTTCCAAGTCCGTAGTCACCGTCCAAGACCGACTGGTTGAGCGCCGAGGGGGTGGCAACATTTCGGGCGCCTGGGTTCTGGCTCATGCTCGTTCCCGGTCTACTGGCTTGAGGGTTCAACAGGTTGTCTTTGCTGCTGAAGCTGTTTTCATTAAAACCCAAGGGAGTAAGCATGCCGCTGTTGTTATTCGGCAAATACCCCATATTGTGCACGCTCCGCGTCATCGTAGCAGCACTCTGTTGAAACTGGCGAGCCGTGCTAAAGTCAAGAAGGCCCTCGGCTTCCATCCAAACATCTTCCTGGAGCCAGACGCGATCTTCGCCCACAAAAACCTGGCCGTTACTCCAGCCCCGAGTAAGTACCCAGTTTTCAATACCATCCTTGCCGTCCTGGCAACCAACACTCGCGTATCGGTCAGCAAATTCATCAATAAAAAAGTCGACAGTGTAACCAGACGTTTTGTTGCGTCGGTTTGCCCACTCAACCAATCTCCATGATCTGATTTGTTGAGACACACTACCAGATGACCAAGGCGGAGGCGAAGTTGCCGTGGTCAAGGGGTCTTCAATTGGGTGGATGGAAAGGTGATGCCAGAGACGGCTGGACTCGATAACCTCGGATAGGTTGATGTTTTCCGTTTTTGTTTTGAGCAGCTCATTGAACAGCCCTTCTTCAGATTCATCGGAGACCTTCCTTAGAGTGGCCTCCCTTCTCTCAATTGCATTTTGTCGTTCTCTAAGTTGAAGTCCGTCCGCGGTTCCCAGATCGAGAGCTCTTTCGGATGTAACCTTTTGCATTTCCGATTGAATATTTGAACCAACTGGGGGAATCTCAATGCCATCCTTTATCATTTCAGAATTGATTCCGGTCGTATCATCGAATACTGCGCCCATGGCAATAGCCTGGCCCAGTGTGATATCCGGAACTTCGAGGATAGTAACCGTGACAGTGTCATTTTCATTCACGGCAGACATGAGGTCTTCAGAGCTACCCTTGTCAGTTCCTTCTTTCATCTCTGCAATTTCAGCAGTAATGGCCTTGTTTGCCATCGAGATGACCCAGGCAACAATAGACTCGTATAGGGCACCGCACAGAGTGACACGGTCCTCGGTGCTCTGAGCCAGAAGGACTTCGGGGTCAAGTCCCATCAATTCACCAGCATCGGCACAGATTTCCTCAAGCTCATCAGAGTCGCAGGAATAGTCAAGTGAGTTTCCAAGTCTCAACAATCCAACAAGAGTAGAGATGAGTTGGCGGTGCAGTGCACCCTTGATACCGATATCCTTCAACGCCTGTCGGAAGTCGTCCGCCGCGGCTGCGTCGCCGACCAGACATTTTGGGGGATCATAGGTTCCAGAGCGCGCGAGAAGGGCATATTCGGAAGGTGGCTGAAGTCCCAAAAACTGTCGTTCTGCAACTGTGGATGATGCAGCAAGGAGATAATAAAATACGTCGAACGCACGATAGCCCGTCTCGGCAGGTATATTCAGTAGACCCTTTAGAACATCCACACCAGTCTTAGGGAGGGCAATTGAAGCTCCAACAATGCTCCCAGTCAGATCCAAAGTCAAGTTAACACCCAGGGCAGCTGTTCTTGAAGTTGATGGGTTTTGGGGTGTGACGCATTGCAGGAACGGCTTGATAACTTCGAGTGACTTGTAAACCGATTCGGGGACAGGAACAGGGAGGGTTCGCAAAAACAAGTCAAGGGCTGGAGGGGTCGCATCGTGCAGAGATCTATTGAGTGTCAGCAAAATATGGGTCGCTACAAGACGGACACAACCCACCCTAAAACGATGCACTGGTTCTCGGCTCTACGCTTGGCGTGCTCCCAAGCCTGTGTAGCCAGTTTGTTATCCAAAACGAGAAATCCTTGAGAGACGTTTAACCAGGTGTTGACGGCGATGCTCGTAGTCGAATCAAGGTTGTAGGGCTTGGAGTCCAGGTATGCACGACGAATGGAATTCATGAGGGAGCTGGCCGAGGCTGTGGCCACATTGGGCGCCCCGGAGAGCTGGCTAACGCTTTGGGCATTAGATCCAGTTGAAAAGACCGACATGCGGCTCTCCATTTTCGGAGATTTCTTTGGGCTCGAAGAGCCGACAAAATAGCGATTGTGTAGCCTTGGTTGATCGATGGATGCCAGAGGAAGAGATCGAAAAAAAAGATGGGTATGGTCTCGTGGGGATTCGAGACGGATGGACTTCCGATCGGGAAAGTGTGACCAAGGTTTAAGGTTAAATTAGGTGACTGATTGACTCTGGAGATAAAGCGAACGTCGGTAACGGCGGAAGCAGCAAGTTGCGATGAAAACGATTGACGGGGACGATTAAAAAAGATGAAAGAAAAACAAGAGTCACTGGAAGATGAAAAGAAGCATCTGGCTAAGATCAAGTTTACGAGACCAAGGTGGAACGGGGGGAAGACGACATATAGCCATCGGCACCGAAGTGCGAGTAGACTTTCCGGAACGGAAGTGGGCCGGCTAACCGGACAAGGGCCCTGGAGGATTGAATGGACGGGAACATCCCCCAAGGAGCGAGGATTGTATTTTGGGATCATGGTCTCAACTTTCACGGAGAATGAGGATAGTCACGGAGAAATCCGAAACCGAAATACGAACTTTTTCCCTTGCATAAGCGCCAACTGAGGCCCAAATGGGCCACAACGGCCCGGACACGCAGACAACGCAGCATGGAAGAGGCACGAACTCAGAAAGGAAAATGCATGGCTTCTAGCTTAACACGGATCATTCGGTTGACTGACCTCTCTGGCCCAGCCTTGTGGGTCGAGTTGACAGCAACCAACGGCTGGACTGGCCGGACTCGGCGGGAAATTGAGCGTCGAGTGCGTCCGCTGACATAACAACACTACGAGGCATCTGAATCAGGTGGAACGAGCGGTCTAGGCAGGCAGGCTTGGAGCTTTCCATACGAGGCAGGCTGTTTTTTTTATTTTTGTTTTTTTCAGCAGCCTGAGAATACGAGCCATGTTTGTTGCCTTTTGTGTCGGGCTGCTGACATGGTCGCTGCCGACGATGCCGATTTGGCAGACCAAGCCCGAATAGGCAATCGCATGGGTTATCAGCATCATCCAATCATGGCCCAAAGAAGCTTAATTACGGCACGAAAAACATGGGCCTGGCTCCCTCAAAGCCGCCATGGAAGCCCATGAGCGTGTGCCCGGGCAGATCTGGCAGCACCCGGGTGCTCCCAGCAAGCCTCTCTGCGCTGCAACCCGCGGAAAACGAAACTCCAGAGGCCACCAGGTTGGACCGGACGGACATGGACGGTGCACACACCACTTTTTCAATTTTAGATACAGAGCCTTTCCCAAACAGGATGCTGCAGCCGCTGACTCACCCGGCCATCTACCAATCATGCCAATGGCCACGAGCAGGGGTAATCGGTTGGTTATGGTTCTCGCGGTCCACGACCAAGGGTCAACTGTTCCAGAGTGCAGCCCGTAAAAATTCGTCGAGACCATTCTCTTGGCAACATGGGCTCCCCCAGCTTCGGCTTTGACTCTGAGTGGCCCACAAAGTGAGGACCCCCCCAGGATTTCTGATACCAGCAAAACTGTATTCGAGAGTTTCTCGGCAAACACCTCCGGGAGTGCGCCACCTGACGGATTCTCATCTGCCAATTTGCTCAATCACCACAACAAGCACAGCACAAGCTGCGCGCATTCCATGCCACCATTATAAAGATTCGCAATGCCTGCTGTTTCATGTAAACTGAATCATTCCTGGGCGGACCGCAACGGGAGAAGAAAAAAGGCGAAAAATTAAGCTTGGCCCGCTCCACGGGACGCTCGGAACGCGAAGAGGGCGATGAACGTGGCTCAGCACGCATAAAGTTCAGTCGTTTAGGAAACCACCCAATTCGTCGTGTCTCAAGCGATACGGGTCATCCACTGAGCTTCAGTCTTTTTGCACAAAAAGCCTGTGCTTTTGTCCCCATGGCCCGCAGATCGATAAGGATCCACGCGCGCGTGTTGTTGTTGATGCCTTGCCCTTGTTGTCGCTGCATTACCCCAAGCATCAATCCCCCTATTTTTCTCGTCACTGTCAAACATCGCGCCGATATTCAACGTAGACTCCGTGGCCACTCTCATGCCTTATGGCACCATTTCCATGCGTAGCCGTCACGCGGCCGGCGTACGTTCGGGTCGCGAATCGCGTCAATAAAAAAGTCGATTTTTTGTCTGTCATCCTCTGCAGTCTGAATGCCCCTATCCTTGATAGAATTAGAGCCTGGTGGAGGATCAAAGGGAGCAGGATCGTATCCCAGCATAGCCGAACAAAGTTTCAGGGGCAAGTGACGTGAGATGAGCATGGAGTCCGCCCGCACTGAAGCAATTACGTCATTTCTTCTCAATCAAAAAAATGGGAATTTAGGGTTATAGATCACGCTGATCCAGTAACATGGTCTCAGAGTCCCGTTATTAATAGAATTGCGCCTCTGATGTCACCTACCCTACAGTTGTTCCAACATCACCATGAATGACAGGAGTCTCCAGTAACGGAGAGCAGCTGTGTTGTTTTGTTATTAAAAACAAATGAATAAGAGGTTTTTGTGTTCGAGAAATCTCTCCAATAAAGATGTACGTAAGTAAACGTCAATGAATATAGGCATCGTAGCAATCAACCAGGTCAATGTAACAATCACAACTCCTCTATCAAAGTACCCCAAAAAGCAAATAAGTGCAATAGTTTGAAGTTTTCCCTGTTCAAAATTTTGAATGTTTGTATCCCTTCAAAAACGATGCTGATGAATTATTCATATCGGCCACAAATCCATTTTCCAATGCGGGACCTCAGTTCGGCGACCCCGTGTTGCCAAACAAAAACACTGGGGTTTTGTTGCTGTAGTTGGGCACATCTTTCATCAACTCCTTGAGTTCAGGACCAGCATAAGCGGCTTTGATGCAATCAAAATTGTCCCAAACAACGATCGAGCCGAATGTATATGATGGTGGAATTCCGTCGGGGCCTGGCACAAAACGAGTCACCGACCAGCTTTTCATCCCGTATGAACTCCATTGGGACTGAAGGAGGGGCATGTGGTGGTTTTCATAGTAGTTGATATTATATTGAGAGTCGGGCTCATTCGGATACAGAATTGTCAGGGTGGCAGCCATTTCGAGTTGTTGCAATTGTTGAGGCGCGTTGACTGGTTAAGAATTGCAACCCAACGGTGTTGTATAAGAACGAGAAGTGAGTATAAAAGCTGAAATACTTTTTGGGTGATTCTGGTTTTGCAACTAAGCAGGCTGATGAGCAGTATGGGTTGACAAATCAATCTTAATTTCGGAGATAAGATCAATCAGAGTTAAAGCGCGCGTTGGGTCCGGAGACATTCCCCATGGGGATTTCGGAGTTTTGTTCCACTTGATGTGTCAGCATTCATTCCACTGCTCGTGGATCACTGATGATTATCCTCCCCAATCAACTTCGGATAAGATCCACGCTGTGAAGGGAATGTAGAGAATCGCTTTTCAGCCAGCCCTGAAACATATTGCTAGAGCTTGCACTTGTGCTGCGAGGCTGAATCATCGACGGTTACTCCTAGAGTTACAATAAGAGCGATAATGTATATCCAATTGATTTCTCTATATTTAATTATGTTAGGTATAAATTAAGCGTCAAGTCTAAACTAAGACTTGCCATTTAGTTTTGGGCGTTTTTGGCGACAGACAAGCTCTTTACCGCATCAACCACGGTGTTCTCAAATGGTGTCCATTTCATACCCAAGATCTCCGTTGCCCTTGAAACATCGTATCCGAAAGACTGAATATTCGGGTTCGGCTCGCCACCGGGATTCTTCTCATCGGGAAGCTTGTCGTGGAGATCAGGAAAGTTTTGTCTTACAATCTCGACAATATCTTTGTTACTGTAGTGGCCACCAGTGATGAAAAACCGCTTGCCACCGGCTTCATCAATTTCCATTGCCTTCACATGCGCCAAAGCTGCATCTCGAACGTCGACGAAAAGGGGCAGGCTGGTTGGTGGCATCTTTTGGTAGTATTTACCCAAGATAAGTTCAGCGAAAATTTGGCTGGACGTGTTGACATTTTCTAGAGACGATGGCGGTTCAAGAACTGGACCATACACCATCGGAGGGTTGATTATTGCCAGTGAGAAAGCTGGGCTTTTGTCTCGCACAAAGTCCCATGCCGCCTGTTCGGCCAGTTTCTTGGATACAACGTAGGCGAATCCGCCATTTGTCGCATCTTCCAAGGTCAACGGGCTCCAGTCAGCCTCAGAATAAACCTTCGGAGTGCCAGCCTGGCCTAGGAAAGGGTTCAGAATTGCTGCAAAAGAGGATGTTACAACGACACGCTTGACGGTGGGACAAAAGTCCTTGATGGCTTCAAGGACCCCAGTCGTGCCGAGAATTGCAGGGTTAACTAGGTCCTTGACAGGATCGGTCGTGTTGTAGAAGAACTTGACAATATTAGTGTTTGGACAGTATCAAGTTGAAACGCATCGGACTCACGGGGCTGGCCACATGAATGACGGCATCTAATGCGTAGGAACCCAGGCTTTTGAAGGCCCCTGGAGCTGCCATATCTGGAACAATGACATAATTGAGCTGATCCGCATTGGAATCCTTGTGGGATTTGCGAATTCGTTCACCCTTCGCTTCAGATCGAACCGTTGCTACCACAGAATGACCGCGTTGGAGTAGCACTTTGATTACGTGCGAAGCAACGAATCCAGAACCGCCTGCAGATATTTTATTGCCGTTAGTCTAGGCCTTAAAGCCGCCATGGGGTCGATGGATATGTCGTCACCTGTAACAAGTACACGCGCCATGATTGCGTAAATTCGGAGTTGCTGTTGTAAATGTTGTGGTCGTTGGAGATGATGCCTTCAAGAATATTTCTGGTACTAATAGCTAGCTTTTATAATCCTAAAATCAAGTCTTCATTTCCTTCATTCAGGCAGAACCTGGCACTCAACGTACGGAGGTAGACGGTGAGGCCTCTTAGCTCCGAGTCGGTGCACATTTTGACGCTGGATCATCACCATCTCCTGATTTGGGTTGGCCCAATCATGAATCGCCATTGGGTCATATCCAAACGAGCTGATATGAATTCTATTTGTTGCACTATTCGGGCCTTTGTTGTGATTTCTGCTTGACCGACTCCAATGTGGACAGATGAGGCTGAGTTTGGGGACCAAATTTACCCGACCTGTCATCCTAAACAGGCTAGCCTTCCGTACTGCTCAACCTTGCCATATCAGTCATGCAGTCCCACTAGGCCTAATTGAATATTCTAGAAGCCTTGATCGAAGCATTGGGTGCCATCGGCTCTGGGTTTGACTTTGAGCACGGCTCTCTAGGGTACCAATGCGAGCAATGAAATAGAAGTAGTTTAGCCTCCGCCTCGTTGAATGAGCGGTATCAAGGCATGGTACGTGAATGACGCAACTGAGCTTGCATGATATCACACTTTGGTGGAAAAGAAAAAGGGCTGCATCGTCCTTGATGTATGGTAAGATGTATCGAAAGTATTTGTATTTCTAAGAATTCTCTTTTGCAGCACCTGTGGTGCGGGTTTAAAACTTCACTTACATGCACTCGCCGAATGATTATGTTTGGTGATGTCGACTCGCCGCCGTTTAGGTCTAGCCGAGATTTCCGAATCGCGCTAATGCAACCTGCTGACAAGAGTGGGGTTTCCTTGCTTGGACTGTGGACATCGGCCTTATTTCTAGGTACAAGATTATTCGTGCTACTAATGAGCAAGTTCTTGTACCAATTGTTAATGTTTGTGTACCATTCATCCCAGGCTGTTACCTCCCGTCCACACTCGCCCGATCCGCGTCAGCAGGTTGCATGATAAATAGCGACTTGGTGAGTGCTTCCGCCAGATCAAGCCAAGATTTGACCCATCACCAACCAGCGAAGTCTCTTTAGCTTTGTACGAGCAAACATGGATCCTGCAGAAGATCATGACCACTTAATCCAGTTGCACCAAATGCCTCAGCGCTCGGAAGCTCGCAGCCGGACGGAGGATTGGACCGGGGTGACGAGCACTAGCCAGCGCAGGAAACTTCAAAATCGCCTCAATCAGCGGGCTCGCCGTGAGTATAACCTCTATGGTATTAGAAGAAACCCGCAGAATATGGCTCTGACAATTCTCAGGCAGGAGAAATGCAGAAGTCACGTCGCAGAAAGCCTCGACGGAAGCAGTTGGCGAGGAATTGGCTCCCGCTGTGGTTTTGAGCTGGGACCCAATCACAACAAAATCCAGTATATCTATTCAATCAGACCAAGCAATCGGTGTGGCTGAATGCCCCCAAAACAATTTTGAGAGACAAGTCATGTACCGACGTTTTGCAGAGCAAGCATACACCGAGTACACAAATGGCGTACTCCAACTACAGCAGCTGCCAGCCCTTCTCGGAGTTAACCTGTTCTACGCCATGGCCCATAACGCTGCAAAACTAGGCGTTTATGAAGAGTGGATGTTTTGTGACTCCATATCTCCGTTTTGTCAACAAGGACCAGGGTTAGGTCCGATGCGCATCGATGCCTTGGCCCCATCTCTATCTCCGTGTTCAGGCGCTCTTCTCCCGACAGACCTGCAGCTTTCTGTCTCGCACCATCCGTGGATTGATCTGTTCCCGTTTCCTAGATTCCGAGATAATGTCTTGTCGGCAATAGAAGTATCGGAAGACTTCGAAGACGAGCTCTGCATGGATTCAGTGGAAATCAGCGATTGTTGTGGATCAGACAGTGCCTTTCTAATTGTATGGGGCGAACCCTCAGATCCACGAGGATGGGAGGTGGGCCCCACGCTGTTTCGGAAATGGTCGTGGTTGTTGGAAGGGTGTGATGAGATGCTCGAGGCAACCAATTACTGGCGCGAGAGGAGGGGAGAAAAGCGTCTTATACTTTAATGTGGGGATGTTGCCGAAAGGAGGTATTGTACTTTGCTGTTGTAGACGTGATGCGCCGGCATGAATCGGTAGATAGCTGGAAGCTTCTGGTGCTCCAGATCATGGTTATAGGTCAACTTGGTCGACCTTATCTAAAGGTTCCTATCTCATGTCGCTAATTTGATGCGCCCCGGATTTTATCAATATGTCGCGCCTCAGTGTGGTGGCCTTTAGTCTACGCTAATGCAACTGGCTGACAAGGAGCAATATATATAACGATATCGCAACGAGGGAATCCCATCGCAGACGATGAATGTGATGAACCTCATTCCAGCCAATTTCAGAAATTTATGCTTCGATAAAAAAAAATCAAGTTTGACCATGCCATCTCAAATCTTCAAACCATCGCAAAGCTCGCAAGCCACAGTCAAAGCTGGCCAAACCTTTACCGGACACGTCTACCTCGATTTGATTCATCACGACCAAAATGCGGCCATCGCGAACGTGACCTTCACCCCTTGCGCAAGAACCTACTGGCACACCCACGAACAAGGACAAATGTTGAGAGTTTTGACCGGAACTGGCTGGGTCTGCGACAAAGGAGAAGCCCCAAGCGCATCGAAGCTGGCGATGTAATTTGGGCACCGGCGGAAACAACACATTGGCATGGCGCAGATGATGGATGTCTCATGACGCATTTGGTAATTGGGCTTGGCAAGACGACTTGGCATGAGGAGGTTTCAGAAGAAGAATACGGCAAGAAGAACAAATGAGGAAATGTTATCAATAGTACTATACTGGCTATGCCACCTCAGGTCCTCGCTAAACCCGAGGCAATTGCTGGTCCTATCTTATTTTAAATCCGAAAAAGAATATTGTTGGACCGGATTTGCGACGCAGCAGATAAGCTTGGGGGTCAAGACCCACAGGGTCAGCAAGCTGCATGGTTCACGTACAATAGTTGTATGGGGAAAAGCATGGGGTTCCTTTAGCTGCCGCGCTTGCGACCCACTGAATGTAATTGATCACCAAGTAATCGGCTTTGTAGCCACCACGCTGCAATTACTGTCAGCATGCTGCATATTCTGTCACCACACTATTATTGTGGTAAATCGTAGTATAAAGGCCCCGTTGCCATTAAAAGTTGGAGTTCAGGATTTTGGAGAACCATATGTCCCAGCCTAGCAAGCTCCCTTCATTTGTCATCAAAGAAAAAACGCACCACCAGCATGTCCATGTTCCAGCCACCCCCAAAGCCCCAGTCGTTACTTGGCTACCATAGAATTTTATCGCCCAATGCTGCAGTGAAGGTATCACCCTTGTGCCTTGGAGGCATAAGCATCGGCAGTTCGTGGAGCTCCATCTTTGGTAAAAATGAGGACCCATACGACTTGCTCGACTCCTATTTTGCCCTCGGAGGAAATTTCATTGACACAGCCAATGTATACAACTCCGAAGAGTCAGAAATATTGATTGGAAATTGGATGGAGTCGCGCGACGTGAGAGATCAAATAGTTATCGCAACAAAATACACGGCCGGCTTCCGCGCCTACAACAGAGAAAACGAACCTCTTCAGAGCAACTACACAGGAAACTCTGTCAAAAGTATGCATATATCTGTCCGAGAAAGCCTCAAGAAACTCAAGACGGATTACATTGATATTTTGTACGTCCATTGGTGGGACTTTGGGACTTCCGTCGAGGAAGTGATGCGTGGTCTGCATTCGCACGTCATGGCAAAGGAGGTATTGTACCTTGGAGTATCGGACACCCCCGCCTGGGTAGTCGTCAAAGCAAACGCATGTGAGTGATTTGAGTCGGCTCTGCGTTCGGAATTACTGATTTGATAGACGCCCGTGCCAATGGCCTCACTCCCTTCTCAGTCTACCAAGGGCGCTGGAATGCAGCGTACCGTGATATGGAAGGTGAGATCATTCCCATGTGCGAAGATCAAGGCATGGCAATTGTACCCTGGGCGGCTCTTGGAGGAGGCCAACTTCTCTCGGCTGCGCAGAGGGAGCAAGTCGCAAACGATCCTGATGCCCGGAAGGGACACGAGGCGAGCCCAGATATTGCTGTTTGCGATGCGTTAGAGCAACTTGCCAATCAAAAAGAAACAACTTTTCAAGCTGTTGTATGTATGATGCCCTATTTAAGAACAATGATCTAATAAAATTGCAGGCTCTTGCATATCTTCTCCATCAATCCACCTATGTTTTCCCCATTGTGGGTGTTAATCAAATAGCTCATGTTGAGGCCATGCCTGAGGCCCTGCGGATTGAACTCACCAAAGAGGATATTGACAAAATCCACGAAGCGTCATCTTTTGATCCTGGGTTTCCAATGAGCTTTTTGTACAGCTACACTAGTCCTCAAAAATATGATCTCAGCCTGACGCTCTCACACCACCAACAGTACCAAATGGCCGCCTGGGTTGATGCTCCACCCAAAGCACTGGTAAGATGCCGTCCAGAATTAGCAACACGAGAAACACACTGACTCCTGGAAGCCATACAAACCACATGCAAAGCAATGATGGTGAAATAAATTGCACTATATAGTTAATTCACTATTTTCACGAAAAGCTCTTGCGAGTGGACCGTTACCAAGCCTGCACCCCAGCTCTGGACACGACTTTTCCTACATCCTCATCCCTTTCACCCTCCAAAACAGTGCGAATAAAAGTGCCTCCCAAAGATGGGTCTCCGCCTCCCGACTGCTTGTTTGCATCCGCATTTCCACCGAGACCCGTAGCTAAAAAGCCAGGGCTGATACACCAGACTTTGACGCCATCCTCCCGTAGCAAGCGGTGCCATTCCCTCATCATCATGTTCATGCCAGTCTTGCTACTTCGGTATGCCGGAATGCTGGCTACAGCCCCAAGCCCCTCCTTGGGCCACCCGGGCCCGGGGATCTTGTTTATCGGAATGTTGCGATCATCGCTGCCAGCAAGAGTTGAGGTTCCGCTTGTCACAAACAAAAGACGGGGGTCGGATGATTGTAAAAGCAGAGGAACAAATGAGTGCGTCATGACGTATGTGCTTGTTGTGTTGACGCGCCATGAAGCATCCCATACTTCGCGCATGGTCATGTTACCAGCTGTGAGCTGCTGGTCAAACTGTGCCCCGGCATTGTTGACGAGAGCGTCCACTCTGCCATACTTGGACTTTACAGTTTCAAAAGCTGCAGAGATGGAGGCATCATCCTCGATGTCGATTTGAATGGGCGTGATTGTGCTTTTGGTGGAAGGGAATTCATCCGCCAAAGTCTTGGTAGCAGCTTCAGCTTTAGGAAGAGAGCGACCGCCGAGCAGGACTGCGTAAGAGATCGGAGATGAGGCGAGGGCGCGGACAATTTGATATCCGATGCCGGTGTTGGCGCCTGTGATAAAGATGACTTTAGGGGTAGTGGCCATGATGAGGAATTGGAATGGGTGTTTTCTAGCAGTGGAAGACAATTTTGATTCAAGGTATGAAGTGATGATGATGACGAAAAAACAATTCAGGATTGATAATAGACGTCAAGTATTTTATATCTGAATGGATTGTGTATTGCCATCTGGTTGCATTTCTCGGCCGGTAACCCCGCCATTTGCGGTTTGCTTGTGATCAACCTCTCGGCCGGTATCTCCGCGCCACTGAGCTAGCTCCGTTGCGAAGAGCGACGGGAGTTAACGTGTCTGTGCATTTTGTCAGAAATGAACATTGGTAGAGATTTGGGTTCATAAGGTGAATTATATCCAAGCCTCAAGGGAGGAGCAAAGGCCCTGCATCGCGTAGTACTGGCAGTTGTACCACACTGGTGACCGCGACCGCCTGACTCCTTCGATGTACGCTTACCTCGAACTGTCTGTCAATTGGATGTGAGCACAGGTACTCGTATACCATACCTATACAGGCTTAGACTCTCTTTGGAGTGGGACTGGGACAAATAAGCAGCCAGTCAGGTCAGGTGGACATGGCGGTGCAAAGGGAGAAAAGGACATGATTATTGTGGGTCATTGTCACTAATTTTCGTTTATGCGCAGTGTCTTGCAGGCCTGGGCAGAGCCAGCTTCTCCCATTCCACACTCTTATTCTGGATTGAGAGTCTGAGCCAGGTACATTTGAGCAGCGGGGATTCGACCATGGCTTTTGAAAACGGCTTGAGTACCCCTGATACTGATTGTGGCTTCGATTTTGACCTCGAGGATATTCTTGTCCACGATGTTGTTGCGGATCTTTACAGCATAAACACCCCCAGCTCGGCCGACGCATCATCTTGGCATGGGCCACGCGCCCAAGCAGATTTTGCACCAAGTATTTCCAATCAACTAACGAGTCCAAGAGAAATCAACAGTCGGGGAAATAATGAGCAATATAAAATCCCTTTTGCCCAATTGTTTGACAAACAGCCAATGGGATCGCAGGATGTCCCACTGAGCAGCACCACCACAACGGTGCAGGCCCCCGTGAAAGAGCAACCAAAGATTGGTACCCGATTCTCGTCTTCCTCGCTAAAATTCTTGAGAGCCTGGATACTGAATCACCAGATTAACCCTTATCCCATGGCTGGCGACCTTGAGGTGCTTCAGAAGCAGACTGGTCTGGGCCGACAGCAGATCCTCAACTGGTTCGGCAATGCTCGTCGACGAATGAAGTTTCAAACTCTACGCTCACCGCAACAGCCAACATTCGGGCCCGATGGCAGAAGAATATTTCGACCAGATTCACCTGCTCCTCTGGATCAAATGGATCCTTTACAGAGGTGGCAGAATTCGCCACCAGAACACGAGCCAGCAGTCGTCTCAGCGATTGCACAAGCAGTATCTGGATTCTCGTCACAGGATTTCATCCCATCAAGCCGTATAGGCTCATCAGAGGGTGAGCGCGCGCAGTCTTTTTGCAGCCGTTCTTCAGCTGGCAGCGCAGGAACCTCGCAGTCGAGTGCAAGCTCATTTGCTTCATCTCGCTCTCGCTCATCGCACGTCTCGCCAGGTGCCCTTGACAGCCTTAAGCGAAGCAGCAAGCGCAGGAGACGGCGACAACTTCTCAGGAAATCAGACGCACCCGGATTTAACACTCTCTCCGAAACCTTGCATCCATACCAGTGCACGTTTTGCACCGAGACGTTCAAGACCAAGCACAATTGGCATCGACACGAAAAGTCTTTGCATTTATCGCTGGAGAGATGGGAGTGCTCTCCAAAGGGACCCACGATCACGAACCATAACTCGGAGATGAGCTGTGTTTTCTGCGGATTGGTCGACCCGGATACAAATCACTTCCATGACCATGATTACATCACTTGCCAAACAAGATTGCCTGAAGAGCGTACTTTTTTCCGCAAGGACCATCTTCAGCAGCATCTGAAATTAGTACATGGTGCCAAATTTGCCAAATGGCCCATGGATCAATGGAAGTCTGAGGACAAAGCGATACGATCTCGTTGCGGGTTTTGCGACCTTGTCATGGGATCATGGCTCGACCGGGTCAACCACATTGCTCACCATTTCAAACTTGGACAGACGATGGCAGACTGGGAGGGCGATTGGGGATTCGATGATCGAGTGCTTGAAATGGTGGAGAACGCGATGCCCCCATGTACGTTGCATGTGCCTCTACGTGACTATGTGGGTTTACTAACTGACTGATGCCTTGATAGATCTTATACACTATGAGCGAAACTCTCCTTGGCCATTTACTACAAAGCAGGGACCACCGGAGACCCCCGCAAACGTATTCGAACTCTTGAAATTAGAACTGGAATATTTTGTGACAAACCATTTGGCCGCAGAAGGCCACGAGCTGTCGGATCAAGAACTTCAGTATGAATGCTGTTGCATAATATTCGGGTCCGAGATCAAGTCAAAAGGTTCAACCACTTCTGCCCAATCTTGGGTGCGTGACCTGCTTATGTCGTCGGATGCCATAACCAAAAAGGCCCGCCTGCGTCCCATTCAAGGAGCAGCCAAGTCGCGCATTACACAGCTAAATATACACGGCAAGGAGACCATTTTCGACATGTGCCCCATGGAGGAGCAGCTATCCAACTTTGTTGAAATTTCCAACTTGTTGAATCTGGAGATGAGCGACAATGCGCTCCAACGTGAAGCGTGCAATATTGTCAGCCGTGCAGAGGCGTCTTCAGCTACCCCGCCAGGCATATATTCCAGCTTGCTGACGAACCTCATCTCGAACTCGACTGGCTGGCTAACTCCCTTCCGCCGACGCATGAAAATGGAGCCTGGTCCCGGAGACATTGATTGTTCAACAGATGTCTTTGACGATGGAAATAAAATGACAGAATGCAGTACCCCCGAGGTCCCTTTGGAGGCTGCTGAGCTAGCAGAAATACTTGCACCACCTACCAACTTGACCCAAGACACAAAATTTAGCGACCCGGGCATGGCCTTTTGTCTCACCGACAGTAATTGCTACCGTCGCTTGGCCAGGGAGCTAACTCAGTTTGTGGAAAGAACCATTTCACCTCGCAATCCCAATCACCATGTACCCACCGATGAGGAGCTCCAGTACCAAGCTCGTTGGTTAATGTTTGGAGAGTGAGTAATGCCGTAAAAATTTATTTGAGATGTGGAAAAGAAATACTGAATATCTGACACTTTTTAGCGATGACCCTTGGAATCAAACACCAGCCGATAATGAGAACTGGTTGCGACAATTCAAACGCGACATTGGCCTTGATTCAGACGAGTCAAATTCCAAGGGTTCATCTCGTACAAATTGCTAAACCTCAATTTAGAAAGTAGTATAAGCATTGTGAGCAAACGTCTCATTGCGCAGAACTTGGCTCCAAAAGGTTATATTTTGCCTCGTGGATATCAAAACAAGCTCTTCTCGAATATGATTAGGAGCGGAGCTTCGCTACCCGCGTTTTATGCCCTTTTCTAAATTCTGTAGCTCCACACGTGATACTCGTCGCCAAACCGGATTGACTCAACCCACTCCTTCATTTTGGCAGCAATTTCACCACTTTTCTTATCCTCTAGCTCGACCGCACCCAATCTTGCCGCCTCTTCACGAGATGTTTCGAACGCGTGATTAGTCGCCATGACGAGAATTAGCTTTCTGGGATTGGGCATGATAGGACCTCCAATGTTGGTCTTGCTGGAAAGTTCCCTGTCATGATCCAGAACCGAACTAGATCTAAATACGTAGCTGTGGTCGAAGAAGGGACTATTATCGGTCAGACGCCTTCATAGGTGAATGAGAAATCCACTATCATTTTCACCATGCCGTTTGACGGGTCTGCTATCCAATCCTTGCTTGATGACGATTTTAAGCGATCCATCTGTGGGAAGATTCTGGTCAAAACAAGTTGCGGTACCGCTGAATTCAGCCAATGTCCTGAGGACGCGAATGCCCCACTTGCACAGTTATGCGGTTCCCTCCGCACAAAGGCAAAAGAGATATAACTTGTCCAGGAAGATATGGTTGCTATTTCCAGGGTGCTGTCACGATAAAATGTACAAAATTGTTTGGAGGGTAGCTATGTCATGGGTCAGCAGACCTCATAAAACTTGTACCTGATGCTGCTCAACTTCCAGGATTCTGTGATAAATGGATATTTGAACAAAATTTACCCAGTTTCTCACTGACACTGGGGAAAATCCGCCAAATTCCAATCCACTCGAACCTATCGCGCCACCCCGGTGAGATCCGTGAGCCAAAGCATCAAGTACTTGCCTGTCAGATGTCAGCATGTGACGGGCGAATTGCTCAGCCCAACATGTTGGTTCTGAGATGTAAAAGCACGTCACGCGCATGATGTCATCGCTTACTATTGATTCACGGCATCGCAATCACATTGGAACCGATATGTAAGGACTGAAGATCAGCGCATAATGCAAAGCATCACACATGTTTTTGCACGAGATTACAGTTCAACAGCCTGTAATATTGAAATGATATAATGTGCTGAAATATCTTGGACTTCTTTATTTGGCTGTTGCATATTGTGATTAAAGACGCTTCAATTGCGAGAGTGATGTGAGCGGGTCAGAGGCGGGCGTCGATTGGAAATGATGAAATGTGATATTACGTCATGTTTAGCAAGCAGAACAATTGAAACAAAGAACCAAGACACTTTTCGTCATGTCAGTGACGAATTGTGTCTTGTTTGTGAATAGGCTGACAGTTTGTAGAACATGAAAACCCTTCGATGCTTTATTTGCAGATGTGGAAATCGTGGAAATCGTCGGACCCAGGGCTGTGACAGAATCTGAAAAGTCCCACCCCGTTCCGTGATGTCGTATGCTGCGATCATTTCGAGTATAACGGTACCGGCCCGTTCCGGCTTTGTGTAGAGTGTCTTAGACTGTGCCGAATCGTCGCATTTTGGTAGACACAAGCCCGAGGCAAGGAAATCAACAGGGTAGGGTTATTTCTCCTCTCGAGTATTGCTAGTATCTGATCATACCCTCCGTGTGACTGAATAATCCGCTGGACCAAACTTAAAATCTCCAGCATCAGAAGCACCAAGGAAACGATCCCCCCTCACCTTCAACACAGTACTATCAATTAACTCTTCTATCCTAATAATTTAAAGCTACTAGCTAGAATGAAGATTGCTACCATTTCCGCCATCATTGGCCTTTGTGGCTCAGCCTTCTCCACGCCCGTGGTGGGTGGTTCGGCTGTTGCGGTGAGCAAATTTGAAAAATGATTAGTTCCACAGGCCCACTATATGAACGCTTTGGCTAACTGGTGATACGGAGGAAAAGCACGATGAGCATGAGCGCAATTTTGGCTTTGGTGTATTCGGCGACAAGGCCCCAAAATGGTCATAAACGCATTCTGGACTTTGGGGAAATCCTTGCCGGTTTATACGGCGATGGGGACACCCAGCTCTGAACAGACCGAGCATGATGAGCACAAACGTATTCTAGACGTTGGGGAAATCCTTGCTAGCCCTTACGGCGATGGGAACCTTTAAACACCCGCATAGAACCCATAGGGGGCTCTAGAAAAAGGCGCAATGGCGGTGATAACCAAGCCTGAGGTTTCTTTTCTTTCCAACCGCAACACTACACGTCGCCTCTCATCTACCAGCGTCAGGCCGCGCCTGTAGAGGATCCGAATAAACCATTTGCATATCCCAATTGCAGAACGACGACAAAAAGGATGCTTTGGTTTGAGGGGTCGTGTGATGGACGCATACTCTTTTACTTTCTTATTAAGCTAGACATGTCACTCTTTAGATCCAAGATTTTAGCTCATCTTCTAACTCAAATCACGATATCGTTATCAACATTAGTGTTATCCGTTCAACTAGCCATGGGAGAGACTAAATTAACACAGCAGCCCTTCAGATCAAGTAAGTCACACACCTATAGATTCCGATAATAGGAGAAATCAAGATGATATTTACGTTGGACTTCATTGCGGCCCTAGATCCAACAATTGTTCCAGATATTCCCACGTCGGATCAGGGAGTGGCTCAGCGGTTGTACTGAATTCTTGGAACCCCCAGTTTTGTCCGATATCCGTTGTTTGGGCCACAGTTTCACCGTTGCCGGCCACCATGAGCAAGTCGGGAATATGGCGCTGGTCCGAAATAGCCACATGACTTCTGAGATGGAGAGTGGTTGCGTCGATGACGGCAATGACCCTCAAGGTCTCCTTTGCCCTTTGTGGGGCTTGGTTGGCAAAAATTGATCTCGCGCGCTCAAGAAGCTTTACATCATCTTCCGGAAGCATTCCGTTGGTCTTCAGCTTGCACAGCGCTAAACACAGCGCGGTTGCACCAATGAGAAAGTCATGCCATGTCAAGCTGCTCATGAACCAAGCCTCCAATTCCATTTGTCCGCCAGGCTCAAACTCACCGCACACGTCAATCATGTGACGCACAATATCTCTTGAAGATGTCCAACACACAGAGACACTCTCTGCTCTTTCAAGAATGACGTACGGTCTGTGTAGAACAAATAAACACTTGTTGTATAGATTCGACACGCACAGGCGCGTAACAATTGCCGAAGGCGAATCGAAAACCGAGTCAGTCATTTCCTTGGGTCTCACCACTTCAGGAATGGTGGCGTACACGTCGCGGATTTCCTTGTCGAGCATCTCGACCTCGTCATGCTCAAGCTGCCTCTGCCCATTCCCAAATGCGCGAGCTCGGTGTTCAATCGTCAGTACATGGCGTAATATCTTTTCGAAAACCTCCATGAACCGATGCTTTACGATGTAAAATAGTATATCAGTTGCCTCGCCCCTTTCAGGCGGCAGCTCAGTCATATCCTCGTGCAACTCCGCACTCATGACGGCCCGGGGCACTTTGGTATCCCATGTGGGGTATTGGACATTGCTTGGAAGGCCCAGATGAAACGAGATGAGCAAATCAAGCTGCATGGCGAGCGACCACGTCCTTCGACGCATCTCAGCCTCAAATGGCGTGAACCTGTTGGAGCCATGCACATCAGGGTCTCGATGGTAGCCCATTCGCGTTGCAAGTCGCATGAGGGAGCCAAACAACGGGCCAAGGTCCGCGGGAAGTTCAAGGGAAGCGATGCATTGCGCCTGTGCAAACAGGAGGAGAGCCTCGACAGCAAACGGCTGGGGCCTAAAATAACAGCCAAGAGTTAGACAATGCGCGGAAGCGAGCGAGAAATGGTTGCTCGATGGAGGCTCAGAGGTGGAAGATTGTCGTTGGGTGCTGAAGGCGATGTGGCAGACGGAGAAGAGAAGAGAAACCCAAAGCGGAGGAGCGCGAGTGGGGGAGGACCAAAAGGATTGGTACAAGCGGCGAAACTGGGCTGCATGAAGAAAAGGCGCAGCAATGGCCTTGTGTCGGAAATAGGCGGCCGTCAACCGATCGGTTTCCTGCCGGGACGGAAGGTAGCGGGAGAGGACCTCGTCAAAGGTCAAGTAATAGGAGGGGGCGACGCCAAAGAGGAGATGAATTCCGGGATCCGTCTCGATGGTGTCTGTTTCCGGCTCCGGAGACCCCATTTCGGCCCCGGTCCCGTTGGCAGGGGTCATTGCGGTTCGCAGGGCCTGGATGTCCTGGAGCATGGCGGACCAGTGCGTGGAGCCATTGTATACGAAACTATCGTTTGATGGGGACGAGTGAGTTGTCGTAGTGTGTTGAGAGGCCGGACCCTGGCTCTGAGCAGGAGTTTGTTGCGTTGCCAGCTGTTGCACAAGCTTCTCAAGATGCTCCAGTCGCTGTTCAGCATGGATACGCCGATCTCGCTCGTCCTCGGCGCTCCCACTCGACCGCTGGTATTCGCATGCTGACTGGGTGCCCCGTCGAACACAGCTGCTACACGGCGTTGCTCTGTTGCATTTTAGCTTGCGCCGCCGACACTCGGTGCAAACCAGACGGTCGCGAATCCTCGTGATGGGACGCGTTTGGTTGGACGCCATGTCTGAGACACGGAAAACACGGGCACCTGTACCTGTTCAGCTTGGGTATCCCTTGCCCAGTTTATCCCGTCAATTCCGAGATGCGCACATGTTCATTTTATCTCCTGATAACCCCGCAGCAGACCCGGAAGCAGTACCATGCCATCGAGTCTCGGAATCAATCTCCTCCCACTTGTGCCTGGTTTCCATTGGGACCAAAAATCACGTGTGTGCTTACATAAAACCAGATTTGAGGGGCCGATGTCATCACCTAAAATGACGATCCCCTGTTGTAACCAGCCACAAAGCCGTTGGGTAGCAGCTTGATGATTTGGAAACAACCTTATTCTGACACAAAGTGCCAGTACTTATAGCAGCACGACTTGTCCAGAAGCCCTGGAGAAATGGCCTCCACAGCCAACCTAGCGTTTTTCGCTCCACCTATGGTCTTGCAGCCAAGGTTGGAAGTACGGACCATATTCCCTGCATCATCTTGTTCCATCACATTTCAGTGAAGGTCCACCGTCCGGCTCTTGCCTGCTATGGTTATCAATTCCATCGCTTCTCCACAATCGCCAAACCCGCCGTTGCGACCAACAGGTCAATAAATTGAGGAATCTTTCACCGAGAAAAATTGAAAAATTGAACGTGTTGAACATGTTTAGCTGCTGCTGTGGTCATGAACATTCGAGCATCCTTTTTCTCTCATCATCGCCACGCCTCACAGCCAGCTCTTAAAATAACCGTAAAACCACCACATCCTATATATCCCCGGGTTTGATCAACCTGTCTACGCCCATCAAGGCTAGCGGGTCACGTTTCAAAAAACAACGCAATGGTCCCACTCAATTGACAAATGCTCCTCCCCCTCACTGCAACACTGCATCATTAATATTTCCCGAGCGTCGCGCCGTTAGATTTCTCGTCAACATCAAATCCAAACTTTTCAAACTCACTTATCAATCTCACATCATCATGGCCGGAGCCCCACTCAACATCCCCAGCGCCAAGCTGAATGACGGCAACGAGATTCCCGTGGTATGTATCACCTCCGGTCCGAATTCCGATGCTCCCGGCTGCGCTCCAGGATCGGCCATAGGAATCCTCCAGGTCCGTGAGGCTAACTAAGGTTTCTTAGCTTGCGTACGGTCTCGGAACCGCCAACTACAAGAATGACCCAGATGCAGAACTCGACAATGGCCTTGTTGAGCTTACCAAGCAGGCCATCCTCAGCGGATACCGTCATCTTGATGGAGCCGAAGGTCAGAAATAACCAATATTCTATACCACTATCTCTCTAACGAAGTGCACAGTGTATGGCAACGAGCGAGAGCTTGGCGCTGCGATAAAGGCAGCGGGAGTTCCGCGAGAGGAGTTGTTCGTTACCACCAAGATCAATGCCAACCATAAGAAGGACGCCATCGAGGCCTTTGAGATTTCTCTCCAGAAGCTTGGACTCGAATACGTAGATCTTTACCTGCTGCACGGCCCCTGGTTTGCCGATACCGAGCAGGAGCTGCAAGAGAGATGGGCGCAGTTGGAAACCCTCAAGAAGTCTGGCAAGGCCAGGTCCATCGGAGTTTCCAACTTTCTCGAGGAGCACATTGAGACCATCCTCAAAACATCCACCATCCCACCGGCCATCAACCAGATCGAATACCACCCATACCTCCAGCACGGAAACCTCGTGCCTTTCCACAAGAAGCACAACATTGCCGTCTCGTCTTACAGCCCTCTCACCCCCATCACCACAGCCAAGGGAGGCCCCATTGACGCTTACTGGACCCAGCTGGCAGAAAAGTACAAGGTTACCGACTCGGACGTTGGTCTGCGATGGATCCTGGACCAGGACGTCATTGCCATCACCACGAGTTCAAAGGTTTCGAGACTCGAGGGCTATCTTTCTCGACTTCCCACTTTTAAGCTTACCGATGAAGAAGTTGCCGAAATCTCCAAGATTGGTGAACAGAAGCATTTCCGTGTCTGGTGGAACGAGAAGTTTGACAAGGATGACCGTCGTTAAGTCCCAGCGTACTGGAAGGAAAATGTGGATTTTGCTCACCCATCGATAGTTGATGCCTTAGATGAGCTACTGTATTGGTCGCGCGACCCGCGCGACCTTGGGTGAGCAATACGCAAGACCTACAAATAGGTCATAAGAATTAAAATAAAATATTAGTTAATAATATATTTTTTGCTCCCTGGTAGGCATTAAAAAGAAAAATCTTTCTATTATTGGGTTTTATCTTTTCTTTTTCTTAAAGTTATTTTAGCATAACTAAAACCAATGCAAGGGAAGATAGGGTCTGGCCCGCCCAGCTGCCGCTTGGGGTCAATGGTGGGTGCCGCTTGGCCAAAATTGTCAATGATGTTGAGCTTGGCGAGTTTGAACTGTCCGTGGGTGACGGGCTTGAAGGCGGGATGCTCGAGCTTCCCAAGACGCACGAGCGACCCGTAGGGCGCGTAGTCGGTTTCCGGCCCAATGCGCTCCAGCTCTTTGTCTGTCAAGCCGACGCTTTTAGATTCTTCATATGCTTCTCTCATAGGCTTTGGTTTCTCTCCCGGGTAGCGCACTTTGGGCTTCAGATGGCTGCCGTCGGCAAGCGTTAGGAGATGATTGGCGAATCCGTCCAGTGGCGCTGAGACAAAAGGTAGCTTGCGAATCTCATCAAGGACTTTTTTCTGCTCCTCGGAGTCTTTTAGCCCCGAAGGTAGCTCTGCCTTTGGCGTATTGGAGAACAGCCGGTCCACCTGCGAATGGGGAGAGAAGACGGGTTGTGGCAAAAGAAGGATACATCCTGAGATGGTCCGCCGGCCACTATTCTCAGTCTCCCAGAGCGGAGAACCATCTTGCTTGACAGCATAGCGGAACCTTTTGTGCTGGTCTGCGTGTGCTGTCTTCTCGTCCATATTCCACTTACCATAAGGAATATGGTAATACTCAGCCTCCCATTCCAGAAACAACGGAAACCACGGCTGCGAATTGTCCCACGCATCCCGCCCGTCATGGTACAGAGGCGGGAAGACCTTGACCTCCGCCGTACTACGCTCCTCTTTCTCGGGCGCAGCGGCAGTAGTATTATCTTTGGACCCGTAGTGCAGGAACTCAGACACCAGAACCTTCGCCATCCCTTGTAGCTGTGTGGGGAGACATTGAATTCCGTAGGTGGTGGGGTCGGGCGATGGGCCCTGGCGCTTCTCAATCTGCGGCTGGAGACGAACCAACAGCTTGTCAAGATATTCGAGCGGCCAAGCGGCTTGCACGCCACTGACAAAGATGGTGGGGTCGCGCTGCTGGTTGAAGTTGGGTGCTATGGCCTCCTTCAGTGTCATGGCCAGAGCCGCGATGCCCTACTTGGCCTTGTTCACAGCATCCTCCTCTCGAAGCAGGGCTTGCTCCAACTCTCCGTAGCGGGTGTTCAGTTCTTCCACCTCGTCCGAGTACTTCTTCTTGACCGTCTGAACACCCCGGCCCACGTCCGTCACGTAGCGCCACCAGACGGCAAAGAACTCCCATTGCAGCTTCTGGAGCTGCCGGGTAGACGCGTCGTAAAGCGCCTGGCTCTCGTTGAGCAGCTTCAGTGCGTCAGCGGCCTTGGGGGGCGGCGGGGTAGCGGACTTCCCCTCATCCATGTGAAACAGATAGTGGGTGCCACCCGCGAAGCGAGCAAAGTTGTAGTTCTGCACTTCATCCGCGCCAGCACGTCGATCCTCAATGTTGTCGCTCTGGGCTTGCAGGAGCTCGCTCAATTAGTCGAGGATCCTCTCAATATCTCCGCTCTGGTGTGCTGACACCCAAGACAATAGGACGTCCAGGGGCATAGTGCCCACCGAGATGAATGTCCGATTGGACTGCTGGATACATGCTGCATTGCATATCTGGATGATATTATTATTTATTCCCAGGACCGAGACCAACACACCCGGGATATAAAGGAGATCTTACAAAGGCTACAAGCGGCCCAGCTATATGCCAAACTATCCAAGTATGCCTCGGCAAACAAACGGCAAGGGCACAGCCATCCTCCCAGATTTAGAAGAGGAGGACGAGGAATGGGAAGTGGAAGAGGTAGTAAGTCACAAAGAAGAGGGAGGACAACTGTTCTACCAAGTAAAATGGGTAGGCTGGCCAGTGGAGTATAATACATGGGAGCCCACCGAACACCTAGAGAATGCTCCACGAGTAGTGCAAAAATACCATAGACACAAAAGCATATACATAGGAAATGGGACAATGGCACAAGGTAAAAGAAAGACTGCAGTAGAAGGCGCAGCGAATAGCCGGCAAGATTATTACTAACTAACATGCCTGTGGGCATGGACACAAACACTAAGCAGTAGCCTATAGGGGCGCTCGACAAACGCACGGCAAACAGACGCCTAAGACGTGGCACTACGATCGCCACGACCGCAGGCACAACCGCAAGGACCACGACCACAACCACGACCAGCAGGCAGCAGAGGCTTATTGTTGGGATCGTCACCAGACTCAGAGCCGGTGACGGAGGACGACTCACCCTCGG
This sequence comes from Calonectria honghensis, assembly GCA_013403855.1. Taxonomy (NCBI): domain Eukaryota; kingdom Fungi; phylum Ascomycota; class Sordariomycetes; order Hypocreales; family Nectriaceae; genus Calonectria; species Calonectria honghensis. Next base: position 948,473 of record VTGB01000014.1, read on the forward strand.
ACTCTCCCTCCTAAATATGGCATGAATGCACACCGACCGCTCCCCGCTAGACGAGAGGTTTTCCAGCATATTTAACAGTATAAATAGAACCACGGCAGCCCACAGTAGTAGCCAAAGTACATATGACCTTGCGCTCCTGCGCAATAGTAAATCAAGATAAAGTACCCTCTTTTGCATCCTAACCTAGAGTACCCAACAAGCACTCAACAGACACAGCAATACTATTATCATGGGCATAAAGGGAGACAGTGGAGGCTAGGCAGAGGCATAAGTCTTTGGCGTCAGTAGGGATAAGGTTATGTTGCAGTAGGTTAGCGGAGCGCTCACCGAACATACAACGAAGGTACCCACCCGGACTTGGAAGTCCAACATCGCCAGCTCACATTGGGCGACGGTCTCCTGCAGCGTGTACAAGGACAGCTGCTTGTCGGACATTCCGCGAACGCCGGCCGCACTCTCAATGCCGTCTTTAGCACAGCGCCAGGAATTGGCAGTAACACACATGGCTCAGTCGAGGCGCCAGCGGCTAACTCCCGTCAAAGGCTCAGGGGCATCGTCGTCGTCTTCATCGTACTCGGTAGTGTCGCGCACGCCAAGTTCGGTCAGGAAGTTCTAGTACCGGACCGCAGCACCAACAAGCTCCCGGGGGATCTGGTCAAGTCAACGGCAAACACACACAGAACGTTCAACAAGGCAGACATACCGCGCCACAAGATTGGTTGGCTTCCTCGGAGCAGACACAACGAGTATCGATGGACCCTTGGCAGCATACAAGAGAAAGGTTGTTATGCTTCTACATAACACAATACAAGCAAGGCACATTGTTCAACGGCTGCTCAGCGAACGCTTGGCTGAAGAACTGCTCATAGTGAGCAAGCACCGCGGAGAGCTGAGAGAGGAGCGACACCGTGAGGATTCGTTGAGCGCCCGGCGAAGAAAGATGAGTAGAAACAACAGCGCATCATGACAGGTGCTCCACAAAAGGCAGGGCTCCCACGGCGACCGCCGCCGAGCACACGCCGCGCAAACAACAAACAAATAATAATGCGCAATAACAAACACAAGCATACAGAACCCGCCAAAATAGAGAGACCACCGGCAAACGCTTGAGGACCAAGCGTTGGAGAGAGGGGAATAATTGTAAGGACAATTGGGACCCTAGCACCACTGTGCCTGGATGTGGCGCACGACCCACTTAGTCCATTAGAGAATTTCGGCGACCGTTCGTAGAATGCTCGCCACGTTGAAGTCTACATAATACAATACAATCTGTTCTGCAGCTCACTAGGTCACCCTGGTCAATAACCCTTACAATAATCTTTAATAAAAGAAATATACTAAAATTATATACAGGATATATCTAATTTTATCCTTTGTTTTTGTTTTTTGGCCATCTGATCATACCTCAATTGCCGTTCCACAACCCAAAGAAAACCCCTGATTCTGATTTTGACCATACTTGGCGTGGCAAGGCTTGATCAAATCTCCACCAGCTGAGACTCAAACCAATAGCTTCAAGTAACTAGGCTCTAGCGCTGCCGATAAACCGGAAAAAGTGTTCAAAAGAAGTAAGCAGGTTTGTTGGTCGAGACTAGCGACCTTGCGCTATTCCTGATGAGGAACACGCCTGTCTTTTTCGCTACACATATCAGGGCCGAAGGCGATTCTAGACTTAGCGGATGTCGGTGGCGGAAGACTCCACTATAAATTTTGTCAGTAAATAAATAAGCCATTGTTGCCATTGTTACCATCCGTTATTGTTGCTCCACGGCTGATCCATTCCCAGTACATTCTATTAGTCGCAATGGTGTCTTTCAAAGGCCTTCTTCTTGTTCTAGCGTTGGGAACAAATGTCCTTGCCCAGCCCGCACCAGATGTGACCTGCTCTACCAAACTTGGTGCCAAGTCTACTAAGTACATCCTCTCCAAGACTTCCACCAAGACCAAAACCATCACCCAAACACAAAAGGTCTACACGAGCAAGGATACAACCGTGACCCCAAAGCCAAAGACAGTCACAATCAGCGAGACCAAAACGATCACTCATACCTCCACTGCCTCTGGGGAGACAGACACTGCCACTGCCTGGGACACTAGTGAGATTGAGCTTTTATGTTGTATTACCAAGTTTACCGCTGACAGACTCTAGTAACGTCTACCGATTTCACCACCAACACGGACACTACAACATTCAACGAAGTATCCACAACAACCATAACATCCACCTCGACCACCACCATCCCAACTCCTGCCGGCTTTACACCCATCAAGAATGGTGGTGGTTGGACGGCCAAGAAGCGCGATGCCGAGTCCCTTGCAGGTAGAGCTGTGAAGAAGGACACCATTCTGGTCCAGTGCCCCAAGAACTCTAAGCCCCAGTTGTACCCTCCTCAATACCCACAGAGTGTTGATTGCGTCCGCACTGTTTCCAAGACGGTAACCAAGAAAATCACTGTTGCTGTTAAGGGCAAGACCACAACCCTTGCACCTCAAACCAAGACAAACACTGCTACTGTCACGGAAACCGCTACTACCACTGAATACCCCCCCAATGTCTCGACCACAGTGACATCGACCACTTCCACCACCGTTACAAGCACAGTGAATACCCTTGAATCCACCACAATTACTGCTACATGTAAGTAATAACCCTCCTGGGTCTTCATCTACTGAAATAACTGACAAGCTCTAGCTACTGTCGAGAACGTTGCCAGCGAAACATTCGTCGCAGCTTGTGGTAATGACAATATCGCTGGGACTGTCAATGGAGGACAGTTAATTAAAACTTTTGGTTCAACTGTCGGCTCTCCTCAACTGGCCGGATCGACTGCGTCTCAATACGACTGCTGCGTCCTCTGCATGAACACGCCCAATTGCAAGGGATCCTTCACTTGGGGCAGCTCTTGTTATGTTTATGCCTCTGGCACCTGCACACCTGGACAAACTGGCGGAATTACATACTACACTGGCAGCACAGGCTCACCTGCCCTAGTAAGCAATGGTCAGTGTGGCATGTTCTCGTATGCTGGAACCTCGCCTTTCGGTTGAGCCCATTGCGAGCAAGATACTTATAAACCCTATTATGAGAAACCCAGTAATCTAATTATAATCTTTACAATAATTTTACTTGAGAAATGGCAGCTTCAAAGCCCTAGTTACCAGTCGTCGAGAATTCTGCCAGAATTCCACTTGGAATTATATAAAAGCCATTATATACATTATATAGAATTCCATTCGTACTGGATTCCATAGTTAATTGACTACTTCATGCAATTTAAGATTGTTTAGGGTTAATATAACAGTCTAGTCAGTTCCTAACTGTGTGAACCAATCGGAGTCGATAGAATTTATGAGCCAGACCAACCTACCCGGGAGTCAAACGGCAACACCAACAAAAGGTCAGCTAGATCCATATTATCCAGCAGTAGAGAAGGCCTCAGCATAGCCAATTAAAAGGCACGGCTTGGAGCGAAATGCCTTAGTATCAGGGCACTATTCGCTCCAAAAGCTCACTTAATGTGGTAGAAGATGGGGAGATCGGCATCTCTGCGAGCTGGACACCTGCGAGCTTATCGCAGCACACCACAACACACACAACCTACCCCGATCACTAAGATCAACGAGCAGTGCGCGTGCCCTTCTGATCGGTCGACACAGCAGAAGGTTTTAGACGGTCCTGATCAAAAGTATCGAGAGGACAGAAGAATGATCGTAAAGATAGAACAATAAGATACGGCCTGATCAATGCTCCACCGTCGCCCGAACACGCAGTGCTCTGACGTCGCAAACTATGATGCAATGATAGAGTTTGAACCTGCCAAAAGCGTACTGGTAAGTGCTTCTATTGGTTGATTGCAACGAGGTTCGTGCGCGAGCAGCAAATTTCGGCCCAAAAAATCCACTCAAGGAAGCAACGCAAGCGCATGTGGGGCTTGAAGGTATCGATGGTGTAAAGAAAAAAAGGTGCGGCTCGCTGCATCGTCAAGTCGGATTCTTGATTCCCGTTAGCGAGCTGCCGATCCTTGCTGCTTTATTTTTGATCCTGCGAAAAGGCTGGCGCAATGCATCCATCTGTCGGCGGGAATGACGCGGCCGGATCGGCTGAGATGTGGTGGGGGCTCAGATTGCGAACGCGCGTTCATGGGGGTCCAATCTAATCCATCTTACTATGTATGTCTCTCTCACGCACTGAGCTGTTTTTTCTTTTCCTTGTTTTCGCTTTTATACCCGAAATCCCGAGACCTGGAATGGCCTCACGCAGATGACAACTTCTTGTCATCACTCTCAGCCATGATATTCCATCCTATTGTCGCCGCCGCCCTTGCGGCTTTAGCCGTCCCCTCTGTGCAGGCATCGTCGGGTGAAGCTTTCGGCCCCAGCACCAAGATTGCTGCCCGCCGAGGACCCCAAATCTTCAACTCGGTATACGACTCGCTGCGAAAATGGGGAGCCGTTGTCCACCCCAACGGCATGTCCCTCTTTTTGGCCACAGTTCCCGAGGGCACCATGTTCTACCACGGCAACAACCGCAATGAGACGCCGACAGAGCTGGACTGGCTCGCCTACGACATCGAGCATGCTGAAATGTTTGCCCGCTCTCGACACGGCGGCCCTCCACCTTCGGATAAGGATGGCAAGCCGGGTGAGCTGAAGCGAGGAGAGGATACGCAGGCACTTCTCAACGGCCCAGATGCCAAGGCCGGCGACGGGCACGGGTGGCTCCACACATACCGCGCTAGTCGTCCTCTCAAGTTCCTGTACATCGATGGCATGAGCGGAAACAAGGGAAGCTCAGGAGTTATCGACACCCAGGACTTCCTTTTGCGCGGAAAGAGGGAGTTGGATAATGGACCTTGGGAGCGCCCCAAGGATAGAGCACCCGGGCCCCCGGGCGAGCAACAGCGAGCCAAGGACCTTTGCAGCATGTGCGAGGACTGGGGACTGCAAGGCGTTATCAGGACCGAGAGCCCCGGATTCGAGATTATCAAGTGCGATTTCTTCGATGGACTGGAACAGGTCCAGTCGCTACAACGCTCAGACAGCAACTCTGGCCCACCAGGCGGTCCCGGACGTGGAGGGCGCCATGGACCCCCAGGACCTCCTGGGCCTGGTGGACCGGGGGGCCCCGGAGGACCTGGTGGTGGCCCCGGAGGACCTGGTGGTGGCCCCGGAGGACCAGGAGGACCAGGATTCCGAAAGGACGCAAAGGATCGGTACCGTGAGATCAGCACAGGTCGTACTATCCTCGATTACTCTTCCATGGTGTCCCCATACTTCTTCCCCGTCAACTTGACCAACCCAGACAGCTCACAGGCGAAATACCCCCGCCTCATAAGCACAACCAAGACTGAGATGGCCGCCGTCAAATACTACCTCTCGCGCGTCCTCGAGTATCGATATGAGGCTCAGCCGGCGCCCTTCACCTGGAGAGACGCAGCCGATATCATCGTCCACCGTTATGCCGACAACCTTCAGAAAATGGTCAACCAGACCGAATCTACCGAGGAGATTGCCAGCTACATCCGCTTCCTTCTCGAGGTGTACATTGATTACTCTGTCGAAGACAGGATGTATCGTGATGCTGCCGCCCAGGAGCGTTGCGCAACCTTTTATATCCAGACCATGCCTCTCAAGACCGAAATCGACCGCCTCATCTACGCCGCATTCAGAGCTGTCAACGCCGAAATCTGCTCCACCTTGTTCAGCGTACGATCGCGCGTAATTGAGGATGCCGATACCAGTGAGAAGGCGCTGGAGCAGGTGAAGGATGAATTGAAATCATTGATTGAATACCTGGACTGGAATCTGTTTGAAGAAGTGTAATCAGCCCAGGGAATAGCGATTTTTGGGAGATATTTCATGGATTCTATTAGTATGAATATATGGGGACAACGTGAACGAACTATAAAGATTAGCGAGAAACATACCCAAATACCATTTTCTGTTCAATAATTTTCCTCGCGTGTTCTTATGGCGCATCATGTTCTCCGTCCACAGATCATTTTTATTATTTATTAAACTAACTACATACCCCATTCATTACCTCCTTCAGATTACCCAACTTCCCGTGTGCACCTACAATGCACTTTTACACCAACGCCATCCCATCTCTACCACTCGCCACCCCAGGTGGTACAAGCAATAGCCATTTTTCCAAGTCGCACACATTCTAGGGATCTGCTCGAAAATCTCGGACGGAGTTCCAGTCGCGAAAGCGACTGCAGCAACCTTTTACTTCTTGCTGACGCCCCAGCTAATAGAGGTGGGGACATCAGAAGGGAAGTTGAGCCATGGGAAAGAGTTCATGAAGGGGTTGGTAGAACCACTGGAGCCAGAGCCAGTGGAGCTACCAGAGCCAGTAGAACCAGAGCCAGTAGAGCCGGAGCCAGTAGAGCCAGAGCCAGTAGAACCAGAACCAGTAGAACCAGAACCAGTAGAGCCAGAGCCGGTAGAGCCAGAGCCAGTGGATCCTGTAGAACCAGAACCAGCGGTGCCGGTGTTACCAGCAGCAGCAGAGCTACTGGTGCTGGTAGGGCTCAGAGTAGGAAGAGCAGGGAAGCTACCCTGGCCGGTAAGGCTGTTGATGATGCCGTTGACAAGGTCTCCAAGTCCAAGGCTGTTCAGTGCGCTCTCGAGGCCGCCCAGGGTACCGTTCAGCACGCCGCCGAGTCCGCCCAGAGTGTTGTTCAGAAGGCCACCGACTCCGCCCAGGGTGTTGTTGAGAAGGCCACCAACATCAAGGATGCCACCAGGTCCCAAGGTGCTGTTGAGGACAGTGCCAACGTTTCCGAGAGTCGTGTTGAGGAGAGTTCCAACGTCGAGGAGACCACCGGCACCCAGCGTAGTATTGGCAATGTTGGCGACCTCTCCGAGTGTCGAGTTGACGATGCTTCCGAGGTCGAGAGCGCTACCAGCTCCAACAGTGTTGTTAAGGAGGGTTGCCACGTTGCCGAGCGTAGAGTTGAGCAGCGTTGCGACATCTAGCGGAGCGTTGCCATTGACCGTGTTGTTGACCAGCGTCAAGACATCTCCGACGGTGCTGTTCAGAAGAGTGCCGACACTACCAACAGTGCTGTTGAGAATTGCGCCAATGGGGAGCGGGCTGCTAGCTCCGACAGTGTCGTTAAGCAGGGTTACCACACTGCCCAGAGTGGTGCCGAGCACGGTTCCGACATCCAGGGGAGCTTGACCGGTCACGGTGTTGTTGACCAAGGTCACGATAGATCCAACAGTCGTGTTGAGGAGAGTACCGATATTTCCTAGAGTGGTGCCCAGGATGGTCCCCAGGTTGAGAGGCTGAACAGCGGTTGTAGTGAGGGCCGTGGTGCCAGCACCGGCGGCAGGAGCAACAGCCCCAGTCCCAGCAGCAGGGACAACAGCGGCAGCGGCACTGCTGGCGGCACCAGTCAAGCCGTTGACGATGGTTCCCAGACCGGTCGACGAAGTCGTAGTGGGGCTGAGAATGGCATCCAGCAGAGGGCCCAAGTTCATGGCCTGCTCCTGTGCTGAAATCGCCTGAGCTCGCTTTTGCGGCGCCCCGGGGCTCACAGCGGGAGCAGCCAGGGCGTTACCTGCGAGCAGGGTAAAGACGAGCGATGATGTCCTCATTTTTCCGGGTCGTGTTAGATGTCGTGAATTAGTATTAACCAAGAGATGCTTGAGCGAGTTGATGAGGAATTTCGAAAGGAATTGGCGAGAAGGCCCAGGGTTCAAATAGTAAATAATGATGTGAAGCCGTTGGCAAGGTGAACATAGGACGCGCTGCGCGTGGGGGATTCCGCACCGCAAAAGACGCGTGCACAAAGAAGGCGGAATCTTAATGCCGATCAGACAGTGCTGAGGGATGCATAGCAGTTTGGAGAAAGCAACATAATGGCACCATATAGAGCCACAGTGGCATTCCTGGGCAGAGGAATGTCTCTTTGAAGAAAAGTCTGATCAGCAAATGGAAACTGATTGCAGCGCCCAGTAGACCGTTTCGGAACGACTTTTTTGGTCGTGCGTGCGCGATTTAGTTGAAGCGAAACGAGAAAACGTTTATTCGGTGATAAAGATGAAAATGAGCGATAGAAGAAGCCCTGCAACCGGACATGTCGAGATTGAAAACGTGTATCAAAATGTGGAAGAAATGGCTGGTAAGGAAGTTGTAGGCTGTGCAAACCGAATCACGTCACATCATCATATGGTTTGGCTGTTTTCCAAAATAGAAAAAATTGATCCATGTGGTAGTCTACACATATTGACATAGAGATCGGGTCGAGCATATTCAAGAGCTATTTCCAACACTCAAATGATGCACATTCTAGCGTAGAATGAACCAGAGCAATCAGGGGAAATGTTCGGGAGGCACCCGCAACTCCTCTGCCGCGCGGGCGCTCAAGCCTTGTCTCGGATGTGGACTTCGGGCTGATAATGATGGACCAATGATCCATAAAAGAAGCTCTGGCAAAGATGACTGGGAAGGGAAAAAAACGCCTTACAGTTTTGCCGGCGGCTTGTTGGTCCCCCTATTAAGAATTAGGGAAGCCACATGTGGGAACTCTGGTCCGACACGAGGTGAGATATCAACGCCATTCCAATATTTAATTAGCTTCCGCATTCAAAGTGAAATGTTTTAAACTTCTCTTCTTGCCGACTCCTCACCAATCTTTGACATCAAACCTAATTCCAGTTGAATCTAATCAGAAAACAGCCATGTTTTTGTGCAGTGGCTGCGCTTTCTTAACCATAATATTTCCAAATGGCCTACTCAACCAACTTAGAACCATTTAAGAAATTGAGCCATTTTCCACTTAGCGTGTTGATTCATGGAATGCTCGGGTAGGACCGTAACAATGCGAGTGTCAGACACTGCCGCTGGTAATGTCTCACGTCATAGTTGCTCGAGCAAACAAGCCACCCCGTACGGCGCTAGTTGAAGGGAGAGTGCAATATTACCACTGGAATGTGTGTGCCCAAGGGCGGGTTGCCGTTGGAAATTGCCTTTTTTCTCAGAAAAAAAGGGATGCAATTTGGCTCTTTGCGATCAATCTCACCAACAGTTGGGATATGATCTGCATCTGGGCCCTGGGAATCGCATCTATAGGGTAACTCGGGTTCAACGCAAATTTCCCACTGAAGTGATCCAGGAGATTTCTTTTTTGAAGTTGTTAATGTTTGGACCCTTTGGGGTGTATTTGACTATAAAAATCAGCAGCAGAATATTGATTTCCTACCCAGTGCAGGTGAATTCATCACTTTCGTCCTTTTCTTGATCGAATTACTACCCAAAACTCGACAGCGAACTCGTAATAAACTTTCTCATACCCAAAAAAGATCGCATTGAACTGAAAAATCAATACGTACTATCCAGTTCAGAAAATTCCCGAAAAGAAAAAAGTGAAATTCTAGTATGGGATTTCTGAAACCATATCCTAACCGAGCCGTGTCAAACGGGATATAGGCCACCATTGCACTACGCATTAGCGGAGTGTCACTTCACTTTTGCCGTAGCCGTCAATGTGACAAGCCGCATCTCAGAAAGTCGAAAAGAGCTAAAATGAAAATAAAAAGAATTCTTACAGATTGCCCCGGGAAAATAATTTTGAGGCCAAAAAGACCTACATGGTGAGGAATCACAATTACCAAACCTCTATAATCTGCCATATCTCGTCCTTGCAGAAATGCTGCCTTCAGAAATGCACAAGTCGTATGCAAGCTTGACGCAGTCGTTTGCTCCGTTCCGAAATATGCTATAGTTATGCATTGTGGATTCCAACGTCCAATCAGATGGGCGGCTTCCCGCACGGTTGTGAATCGTGTGCAATCATAAAAAGTTACTCAAATGACTCGATTTATCCTCTTTTCACCATGCAATTTTTTTCTTGCATATTTCTACATTCTTGACCTTCTTCACTCACGCCGTCTTGGCCATAAGCTCTCGGGGTGCAGAGAATTCATGGGTGTGCAGTGCGTTATCATGACATCACTGGTCTCAAATAAGATGAAAGTTTCGGAAATTTAGTAGGAATACAAATCGCGAGCGATAGAGAGGCTGTGAAATGTAGATCCTTTCCTCATCTTTCAAAGTCCCTACCTCCTGTTGGGTGCTCCGCCCGGGGTTTGACGCGAACGAGTATCTCGTATTGTAAAATGGACATCCGTAACCGTGAATCGGCCAAAATATGATGAATCCATAGATCGGATTCAAAAATTAGCCTTCTCTTCATCACAGGCCGCGAGCAAAATAGGGGCCATGATCAAGCTTTGTGACAGCTGGCCAAATTGATTAGGAAGTGATAGCCTAATGGCGTACTTCTTAGCCACTGATACACCGCAGACGCTTACGAAACCAGCCCAGGCTTTACTCAGAATGGTGATAAATAGAAAGTGATTGTCTCCAACCTCCCATTACCCAGTTATTTTGCCGAGAGATCTTATGTTTTCCGTAGTGTTTGGAGCACTTAACCGAGGCCTGGATGGGCTTGGTGTTAAAATGGCATCGCAATTGTTCTCAAATGCCCTCACCATGCATTATCTGGCTTTAGATTCTGCGATATGAACTGTGACGCTTGCTCGACAAGTGCAAGGAGCGAAGTTGTTCAGATTGGCCGGTATGCACGACAACAGCGGCCACAGGGCCCAAACATCTCATACCGAAGTGATCTGCTTCTGTTCAAAATTCACAAGAAAGCATGACACGCAGCCAAAAGTTCCAGCCATGTTAAATTTTGGGTAGCTAATGAGAAAATTGAACCGCACTGCTATTGCTTTCCGAAACGGCGTCACCTTGGAGGCATGCGAGGGCACTGACAAATGCCCTACCCCGTGACCTTTTCTTTGGCAAACCACTTTATTTCTCCAACCATATTCTTCGCCATTTTTTCATTTCTTCACCCTTTTCCTTTTTTTCTTTGTTTCACCAGATTGAACCTTTTGCCCTCATGCCGAGATATGACCGGGTCGGCGGGATCGGTACATCGGGTCCGGCGCCCGGGGTCAAGTGACCGCAAAAGAGGGTCCCTTTGTACAAATTAGGTAAAGCGACACGGAGTCGACTCCGAATTTCCCGTGCCTGTTACTGATAACGCCTTTCCTTGCCCGGTCTTTGTCAATATGACCATCTTAGCTAGACCTGGTATCTGTAAAAAAAGCACAGCGATTGGTCCACGGCGTAAAGGGCGGAACGGGTCTGGTGTACAAATCGTCCGTCTAGCGAAAGTACACACTCCTCAGTCCTTGTTTCCCACACAACCCCAAGTTCCGTTGCAGTCACACCGCCGCCATGGCCGCCCTGAAGCAATTCACAGTTGAAGACGTCGCCAGTCATAACACAGAGGATGATCTTTACATTATTATCCGCGACAAGGTCTATGATTGCACCAAATTCCTCCAAGAGCATCCGTAAGTCAGCTCCTGTTGGCATGTGGGATTGCTTTCCGTGTGCAACAAGACTTTGATTAGCATTTTGCAAGATATAGATGATGCTAACTTTGAATAATGCATAGTGGAGGCGAGGAGGTGATGGTCGAGGTGGGCGGCAAGGACGCTACCGAAGAATTCGACGATGTAGGCCACAGTGAGGAAGCTATCGAAGCACTCGACGAGATGCTTGTGGGAACCCTACCCAGTATCGTAAGTATTCCCATTGCATGCCCTTTTGGGTTGAAATTCCATCATGGAAACTCACAGTTTTAATTCACAGAAACCGTCAAAAGAGGCCAAGAGCTCTGCGCCATCACCCCCCACAACGTCAAGCGCGAGTGGAAAGGACACGGTGCTGTATGCTTCTATCTTGATCGGTGGCTTGGCCCTTTCAGCTGCATACAAATACCTGCCAGCTGCGTACAAATGCCTGCGAAAATAAAATAATGTAGATTTGTAGATAGTACATAGTTTCCATCATTAATGAACCAGACTGTCACCCCGAATCTAATCTTGATCTCGCACCTTGTCCTCATACTTGAAGAGCATCAACAGCTTCAGTTTTCATGCATATAATTCCATTTCTTTGACGCAAGGGCAAGAAAAAGCTCGCTTATAACTATGCTAATCCTCATTTAAAATCCTTTAGCTGCCCAATTCAAGCCTTTCTATCGCAACTGAGAAAATCTAAAAACAGAACACTTGGTCATCACGTTTGCTGAAGCCTCGAGCCTTATCAAAGCCCAGAGATTCGGTACTCTTCTTCATCGCTGAGACCATAGGCGGTGGGCCACAAATGAAGACTTTGACGTCAGCTGCAGGAGCAGGGAGTTTTTCCTATTAAAAGAATTGTCAGTCGCAAGAGCTTCATTTGATGTTTGCATCCATCGCATTCCATGGTGCTTTTAGGTCACCCACCTTGATCATGTCTGTGGTGACAAAGCCGACACCGCCTTTCCAATTCTCGGGAGGGTCGTTCAAAACGTAGTAGACGCGAAACCCGCTGTCCAACTCGGCCAATTTGTCCAGCTCATCCTTCAATAAAATGTCGCTATACTTGACATTGGCAAAGATCAGGTCCACTTCTGTCTTGTCGCCCTTTGAACGGCCTCGCACAATGGCTTTGGCGACTTGCAGCATGGGCGTAATTCCGGTGCCGCCAGCAATCATTCCGATTCTTCTTGCCATATTGGGCGTGTATTCCATGGCTCCTTTCGGGCCGCGGAACTTGAGAGTTTGGCCGACTCCCAGGGAAGCGATGTGCTTGGACAGTGTACCAGTTGGATACGATTTAATTATGAGATCCACGTATCCTGGGGTGCTGTCGTCAGAAATGGGAGTGTAGCTGCGGACCACTGGCTTGGACTGGCCCTCCACGTCAGCAGAGAGGGATACATGCTGGCCCGTCGGCAATCCAAGAACATCGTTGGGTCTTGGGAGCTTGAAACGGTAACTAGCAGGTCTGTTAGCGCTTTCAAAAGCCGGTAGTAGCTGGGAACCAACATGGCGGTATTGTATGATATAATCTTCTTCTCAACAAGCTCAAATTCTTGGAACTCATCTGCCGTGAGTACCTTCCTCTGCCCTTTTGTCTGTCAGCATCTTTAGACTTGCACTGGCATGACGACCCAAGACATACTACTCTTCACGAGCTGCCAACCTCCATATATAGCAACAAGTAACACTGGGACGTTGAGCCAGTACAAAGCATTGGAACGGTTACGATTCATCAACGACATTTTGGGCATTTTGACTCACAAGATGAAAGATCGGGGTATGGTGAGTGCCGGGCACGACAGAACAGGCGGTGATATAGTTAATTGGCCGAGCCGGAGCAAGCTGGGCTGTGTTAGTCCAATTAGGAAACACGACACGGTAGGTACTCGGGGCAATTTCGGTATGTTTTCCGTCGTAGGGCAAGGCTAGTACTATTAGCGCTGAGTCGGTGGGGATCACGGAGTATAAAGCCAGGATTCCCCGATGTGTGCATTAACTGTATTATGATAGCTTATCTTCATCCTCTACCTAGCCAACAGTCGCCAGGTCCCTTTTATGTACCAAAAGGCGGTGATAAAACTCATGTCGAACTAGTTCCAGTATTTATGTCTTCCAGTATAAAGTTTGGCGAGAGGACAAAATAGCTCATGACAAAGCGGGGTTCTTTATTCCGAAGCCCCGCATCTTACTCTGCTTATTTTGCCATTGAGGGACTTTTATATGGCTAGACAAAATATTGGGCCAGGTTCCTGCCTCTTTCCAAAGAGGAGGGCCCAGGATGAATATCTGCTTGTAAAAGAAATCTGCATTCGTGACGACATTGTATATTTTGCCCGCATATACAGCATTCAACATGCTAATGCGATGTTCCTGAATTAATGCCCGTTTCTGGTCTAATTTTATGCTTATGATAACGCTGCACATTATTTTCTTCCCGCAATAGGTTCAAATTTAGCTTGCTTTTTTTAAATGCAGAGAAATGCATAAATTCTAGAAGTTTTCTGCCTGCTGCGATCGTTGGTCGATTGATGCCGTCTAGCCTAGGTGGGCCACTATAACACCCTCAGCATTTGCTGCAAGGGAATAACAAATGGATGAGGCGACCAAGATGAGGTTAGTCTAAAATAAAACAAAACAAAAGAGAGAAGAAGGCGTTTTTCACGGCATCTACCAGAGGGCCCTTTACAGAGACGTTGATACCATCGCGGGTGTCAGGGTGAGAGAGGTACTGAATCAAATCAGAGTAGTTACCCTGAACTGACCCATTATTCAAATTGTCATTCTCTAGAATCTGATTCCCAATCTTCATCTGAGACAAATTCCGCTGCACCAGCTCCGCCAAAATATTTCTTGCTCATAAAAATCCGTTATCACATTACGACACTCTAGCGAAAATACAATTCCACCGCTTTTGGTGCAATTTTTGTGCCAAGCCTCATTTGCCCAGCTGACCTGTTGCCGTTGTACCGGGAAACCCGACAGGTACTACAAAAAATGTTCGAAAAAAATGAATGATAAAGAGCAGGCTCCAACCTACTTAATTAATTCGGCTGAGCCAGTTGGAATGTTTGATTCAGGCTCTCATCCGAATTAATTTGGATCTCTACAGGCTGAAATTTGGGGACATTGCCATTATGCTTCAGGCATGGCTCCAGCTGGCCGCCGTGGTTGTTCTGGGGCTTATATTCCGGTTTCTGAAGCCGCAGGAGAACAGACTCGTGTAGGACAGCATTGCGAGGAATATCACGGAAGGAGCCTCCGTTTAGTGGGAAACGGACATTTACCCATTTATCCTGGATCAGTTCCCAGCGCGTAATGGTAGGTAGGTATTCTATATCAGTTAGTGCTTGTGCTTCAAAAACGAAGACAGAACGTATTTTGTCCCAAATTTGCGAAAGCACTTACCCATAAATTTCCATAGAAGAACCTGAAAGAATGCTGTGCCGGTACCGAAAGTAAGGGAATCGTGCATAACTGCATTGAGAGCATATGTTCTCTTTTCCTTGAAGCGCTTCTTGAACTTGTCGAGGCTGGGGGACCAATTCACCGCAGCTGCAGGGTCAATCTGGCCGATAAGCTCCAGCTCGCGAATCATCCACGCCAGGGGGATGTCGCTCATCTGCAGTCTGTCCTCGTTGATGTCCTTGCTGGCCTCCTTGGGCTTACGCGAGGTCCAAAAGTTCTTGATGCTCTGCCAGACCGTCATCTTCTGTTTGTTGTCGAGCGGGTTATCGGCGACCGAGGGCCAGCCCCCACCGACGTCGCCGTGGCAGCCCGGGAACCAGACCTCCTTGATGTCCTCATCTGGGTTTGCATTGATGTCCTGGGCCAAAAGCGCGGGCTTGAACTTGACGCGGCGCTCGTCAATCGCCACGGCGTGCCGGACATACTTGGCTGTTCCGGCAACAGCAACTGGCACTGGAGTCTTCTGCTCCAAGACGGCAACCGAGTTGACGCAGTCCCAGATGCCTAGGAAGTAAACCTTGATTTCTTGCTCCTTTCTCTGACCTGGGCCAATAAAGACAGTCTCATTTCGGCAAAAGGTCTGCTTGAAGGCCTTGATCTCGTTCCAAGCGACCTCAGTTTCGTGGCTGTGTTCCACGTCCTGTGTTACATCAGTTCCGCAATCATCGCCATCAACCATGCGGTCCTTGATGTCGCCAGCGAGGTAGCTCTGGTAGAGACGGAACGCAAAAGGAACCATTTCTTCATTTCCCTTACAAAGAAGACCGACAGTGTTGACCATGCGGGCAAGGAACTTGGCCGTGTATGCACCGCGGCTGAAGCCAAACATGTAGATTTTAGCACCCTTTTGATGGCGCGTTAGCAGAGGGAAATTTGGTGTCACGAGGCTGAAAGACTCACATCCACATAGTATCGCATCAGAAATCGATAGCCGGCCATGACGTGGGCGTCAAACGTCGTACCGAAGCCCTGGTCAAGCGTCTGCGAAACAGAGCTTTTCATCCTGGCAAACATGCCTTTGTTGACCGTCGTCTCACCGATATCATATGTTCCGATTCCAGCTGTCAAAATGTAAGTATGTCATGAGGCTCTAACGGCAAATTCACTTACTCTGATAGTAGTGGTATTGATCGGGGTGATTGCGATCAAGCTTGCTCAAGAGCTTGACAACATTGGTATCGGCGTTGGACCCGCTGAAGGTGTTGCCGGTGCCATCGAAGCACAGCACCAGCTTCTTGGGCTCCCTATCTTCTTTGTGGGGCATAGTTGCGGTTTGAGGAGAATGTGATGGACAGAGAGGAAAGAGGATGGTCCAGATGATTTCCTGGCCGCGTCGGGGTCGGGGGGAAGGGCGTTAGCGCTCCATTTATCAAGGCCGGCGCCAACCTGCCGTGGGCCGCGATCCCGTCTGCGCCCGCCCGCTGCGAACGCATCCAATGGCCATGTGGAAGCTCCAGCGGCTGATGCAGGGAAAGCAGTATTGGGTGCTGGGAACCTGAAAAGCGGGATCCGAAGTGGCACTTGGCACTCGTGCCGCTTTGCACCGCAGTACAACGCGAGGCCGTGTTTGGTAGATTTGCTAGCCCGACCAGCCACTCAGCTTGGCGCTGGGTTAACCCGTTCTGGCAGCCAAGGACAAACTAGTGGACCGCCGCCCGTGGTGCCACCAGTGAGCGCGGCTTGATGTTGCTGACCACGCCTCCGGAGGCTGAGAGAGGCGTCATCGGTCAAGTTCGATTCGCCATTCACAAGCCTTTGGGTCAACCACCGCAGCCAGCCATTGCATATGGCTGGGCGCTATCTCGCCTGCCGTGTCTCCATGTTTGCGAAATCATGTCATTGAGGCCACCATTGCCGGATTGACCGAGCGGGAAAAGGACGGGTCACATGCTGCGGGCTTGAATTTGTGGGTGAAGCACTGTGATCTGATATTGAGGGCACAGCCTGTGCGCAACCTGAGTGGTGGGATAGTTGTGCAATGCTGATCAATGGGGCAGATCCCGTTTGGCCTAGCACCTACATAAGGGGCGGCTGATGAGTATGCTACACCACACGATTGTGTGGCTCGCCACTTGCCGCTGCAGCTCACAGGGTCCCTGCGCGCCCCGGAGATAATCGAGCCAGATCTTGCGGGCACTTATTGCTAGCGGGATTTAAGTCTATGGGGAAGCTTGCGCTTCGATCCGGCCCGGACCTCCCCTAAATATATCCATCAGACACGGGACGGATAGGGTATAAGCTTCGAGGCTTTGTGAGTCTCATACAAATGGATTGTCGCGGTGACATGGTAAAGCGATCCATCGTTTTTTTACGCCGACCTTTTTCGGCCCGCGACATATGCAGTCGACACCGCTCATTACACATTGCACCGTCGCGAACAAGAAAAATTGGTAAGACAGCATAAAATCCTGGTCTCAGAATTTACCCCGCAATCTCCCATCTCACCCTGTTGGATGTAAGGAGGTAAATGCGGCCGTTCCCATTGGTGCCCATTGGTGTGGCATGGACGCCTTCCCACCCGTGTGCCACAATATGCCACAATGGATGCTCGATGATCTGTACGAGCATCCCGTGCATTCGAGACCTAAAATCAGGAGATTCTCCCGGCCAATGGCCTGAGGGCCATTTGTTCTCGACAATCGCGGCCAGCATGTGATGGATGCCGCCTAGCCAGGCGTCTCCGCAGCCATTGGCCTATGTCGTCCCTCTCTCGTTTCGTATTGGCGATTGAATCCTATGCGAGGGTTAGACCACCCCTCATCAGACTGCGGGCTGTGCTTGCCTTTGAAAAAAAAAGAGGTGCTGTAACCCAATTTTCGTGCTTGTGAGACATGCATTGGCAAATCAGGTCCCTGCCGTATCTACTATCAAAGTGGAACAAGTCGCACTTCATTCACCGGTTGGCGTAATGCATATTTACCTTGGATATCATTGGGAGAACTCGTCCTGTCGATCGGTAGAGATTAGAAATGGCATCGTGGGGCGAATCATCCATCGTGCGTTTATGCGGTTTCCTCTGGTGATGTGTTGTGGTTAACGCCACCGGACCGCAGTTTGGAAAGAGGAGACGAAGATCCACGAGCGGGGGTGGTCAACACGGGATCGATTGAGTGTTGATTATGGGTACCAGGCGATGGTAAATATTATAAATAGGGGTCTATGAGATCTCTTGAGCAATCTGAATCAGAGCGATTTCCTTATGCTTTCTCCATAGTGTCTCCTCAACGCCACAACACACTTAGGAGACACAGCCATGTCTTTCAACGAGAAGTACCAAGCCGGCGAGTCGTATGCCGATCCACGTAAGGCGGGACCTGGCAACTTCTTCGCCGACCCTGGAAAGATTGCCCAAGATCTCCTGAAAGATTATGGTGCCATCAGGTCCCAGGCATCTTTGGCAGATCTCACTGGTCTCATCAAGGAACTTCTTTCCGAGGGACAGCCCCTCGATGACAAGAAGGGGTAAGTAAACCTAGAGAAAAATGACGAAGTCGTTTCTAACATTAAATAGAACCACTGAACTTTTGATTGGCATCCTGACCTCTCTTCCTTCCACATCGAACGCTCGAGCCCAGCTTACCAACAAGCTTATTGACACACTTTGGAGTACCCTCCAGCACCCACCTTTGAGCTATGTCGGTGGCGATGTCAAGTACGAAGTTGTCCAGCCCGGAGCTACGGCTGAGAAGTCTAAGCCCTCTGATACAATTGAGTTCAAGGCCCCAGACAGCGATGTTATCCTGCGGGAGCAAGTCCCACAAGCACCCGATGGCCTTCACCAATACAGAATGCCCGATGGAAGCTTCAACAACATCCTAGAGCCTAACTTGGGCAAGGCTGGTACTCCATACGCCAAGACTGTGAGGCCTGAGAAGCGTCTTCAGGGTGTCAAGCCTGATGCAGGCTTGCTCTTTGATCTCCTCATGGGTCGTGATGCGGAAAAGTTCAAGGAGAACCCCGCTGGTATTTCATCCATGCTCTTCTACCATGCCTCCATCATCATTCACGATATTTTCCGTACTAGCCGTACGGATATGAACAAGTCCGATACCTCATCGTATCTTGACTTGGCACCTCTATATGGTTCATCTCTAAAGGATCAACTGGAGATCCGAACGATGAAGGAGGGTAAGCTAAAGCCTGACACATTCCACGAGAAGCGCCTGCTTGGACAGCCAGCAGGTGTCAATGTCATGCTTGTACTCTATAGCCGTTTCCACAACTATGTTGTCGATATCCTGTTGAAGATCAACGAGAATGGACGCTTCACACTGGCGTGCACGTCGGACGCAAGCGCCGAGGACAAAGCTAAGGCTGTGGCCAAGCAAGATCATGACCTGTTTAACACAGCTCGCTTGATTGTTGGCGGTTTGTACATCAACATTTGTCTGCACGACTACCTGCGTGCCATCACAAACACACACCACTCCAAGAGTGACTGGACCCTCGATCCCAGAGTTCAGATCGGTGCCGCCTTTGACAAGGATGGTGTCCCCCGAGGCGTCGGCAACCAGGTGAGCGTCGAGTTCAACCTGCTCTACCGCTTCCATTCGTGTATTTCTCAAAAGGACGAGCGCTGGATCAACGACTTCTTCCTCAAGCTCTTCCCCGGTCGCAAGGCTGAGGACCTGCAAGATGTTAGCTACGCTGAGCTTGGAAAGGCTCTCGTCACCTTTGAGAGCAACATTCCCAAGGACCCCAGCCAGCGCACATTTGACGGCCTGGAGCGTCAAGCTGATGGCAAGTTCAAGGATGAGGACCTTGTCCGCATTTTGAAGGAGGCCATGGACGACCCCGCTGGTTGCTTTGGCGCCCGCAACGTACCCAAGGCACTCAAGGTGGTTGAGATCCTCGCCATCAACCAAGCCCGCAAGTGGCAGGTAAGTCATCTCTCAACTAGACCTATTTTCTCATGAGACTGATTTTTGCTAGGTGGCCTCACTCAATGAATTCCGTGACTTCTTTGGCTTGAAGCGCTATGACAAGTTCAGCGATATCAACTCCAACAAGGAGATTGCAGATATCCTCGAGAGGCTGTACACAGACCCTGACATGGTTGAGCTTTACCCAGGTCTGATGATTGAGGACATGAAGCCTCCCCGCAACACCGGCAGTGGTATCTGCCCAACCTACTCGGTCGGTCGTGCCATCCTTTCGGACGCCGTTACGCTGGTGCGTTCCGACAGGTTCAACACGATTGACTACAACGTGGCCAACTTGACTGCCTGGGGTTACAACGAAGTGCAGCAGGACTACAAGACTCTGGGCGGATCTATGCTGTACAAGCTGATCCAGCGCGGTGTTCCAGGCTGGTTCCCTTTCAACTCGGTTGCCGTCATGCAGCCCATGTACACCAAGAAGGCCAACGAGGGTATCGCCAAGGAAATTGGCACCATTGACCAGTACACCCTTGACGACCCCAAGAAGCCACCGACGCCCGTGCTCGTCTTCACCAGCGCAGGCCTCAAGCAGGTTCTCTCCAACCCCAAGCAGTTTGCCATCCCCTGGGCCAAGCCGCTGAACCAGCTCATGCCCGGAAAGAAGGACGTGAGCTGGTACATGCTTGCGGGTGACGAAAAAGCCAACTTTGAGCACCGCGCATCGGTTCTCAAGGCTGTGCAAAAGGTCCCCGGCATGCACACCGCCATCCACGAGTGCGTTGAGCGCGTGGGCAAGGAGCTGATTGACAAGGAGTCCTTCACGCTGGCCCCCGGTCTCGACCAGCTCGACATTATCAGAGACGTTGCTATTCCTCTGAATGCCCGACTTCTCGCCGACCTCTTCTACATGGATCTCCGATCCGACGAGAACCCCGACGGTGCTCACGGCGCTACCGAAATATACACGAGTCTGCTCAACCTGCGCATCTGGGGCTCCAACAACAACGACCCGGCGCAGGCCTGGAACCGCCGCCGCCGCGCCCAGGAAGGCCTCGAGACCCTTCTGCCCTCCACCCGCAAGATTGTCGACGAGGTCATTGCCGGCCGAGGTCTCGGATTCGGCATCGCCTCGGCTATTTCTAGCAAGCTTGGCCGAAGGGCTTCGATCAAGAAGGACTCGCTGCGCTCTTGCGGCGTCAAGATTGTCGAGGAGCTTGCCGCCCAGGGCATGTCGGCCGAGAAGATTGTCGACACGCTGTGGCTGACGGCCTTTGGCGGAATCGGTGTTCCGGTTACAGCGGTAGGTTTTCTTTTCTCATCAACAGTCAGTCACTTTTACTAATGCGGGTGGCAGTTTTACGAAATCCTCGAGTTCTTCCTGCGTGCCGAGAATGCCTCCATTTGGGCCGAAGTCCAGACGGCGGCCCAGAAGGACGACGACGCTACTCTCCACGCTTACGTGGCCGAGGCTCAGCGTTTCACCAGCACACAGCGTACCATGCGTGTCGCGACGCAGGCCGGTGAGGTTGAGGGCAAGCAGGTCCAGCCCGGCAATCTTGTAATTTTGATGCTAGTAAGTTCTGAAATATTTCTCGTTTGATATGGCATGAGATATCTAATCACACTATAGGCCGAGCACGGCCGCAACAAGAACGAAATCCCCAACGCAGACAAGTTCGACGTAAACCGAAAGAAGGATGACATTAGCTCCTACAGCTTCGGCCAGCATGAATGCTTTGGCAAGGACATCGCTCTTGCCTTTATTGTTGGTCTCGTGAAGCTTGTTGCCGGACTCAAGAACCTGCGACCAGCTCCAGGCCTCATGGGCCAGGTCAAGACCATCCGCGTCGGAAGCGACAAGGCCTACCTGAACGACAGCTGGTCCCACCTTGCATTTGACGCCAGCAGTAAGTGCCCCCCTTGATCCTCAAACAGCTAGCAGTGTTCTGACCTCTCTATAGCCTGGAAGATCCACTTCGATGGCCATGGCAAGGGTACATACGATGGCGATCGAGGAACCACGAAGCCGCTGCAGATGCAACAGTACTACTATCTTCTGCAGAAGCAGAAGGATGAGCTTGCCAAGTAACCAAAAGGATAGTTTCCTTGTGCAGAAATGTGTAAAATAAAAAAAAGTATTACTGGGTGGATAGTGTACCGAAACAAATTGAACACCTCGCACCGATTGATATCCAGGTCGTGTGACTTGTCCATGCATTAAATCACTGGGATGCCGGCCCATCGGCCCATGCCGGCGTCACTGATCCGATCATATCTCAGCTACCCTCCTTTGGTGTTATCGGGATCCATGCTGCTGATAGGAAACGGCTATATTTCTGACCCGAGCAACCAATCATGTGGCTCATGTCGCAGAATTGCGCAGATAACCATGGTGAGAATCTGACATGGGGATGTTACCCGACAGGGTCAATTGGCCATATCCCCTCTCTTGGCTTCCTGACGGAACACGCAATCCCTTTTGGTATGCAAGAGTGCCAGGCTGAGTTAGTGAGACATGTGTTATTGTGTGACTCCACCTTCCCTGTTAGTGGGTGGCTGGAATGTGAACCACAGCCGCCATGCATTTATTATAGCGTGCCCCTCCTCTATCTTGGGTTACTTTGCACCGTCCTGTCGACCTCTTGTTGTTTGAGGTTCGTTGTTTTCGCTTGCTGCGTGCCCGTTTCTGGCGTGACTTGGGCACCGTAAAAGATGGAAAAAACATCGCCATCACCTCCGTCGCCTGTCGACATCGCTGGTTCGTCATCTCCCGTGAGGGTTGGTGGATTCTGGGGTCGCGTCAAATCGTACGCCCACTTGGAAACAGAACCGAGTCGCTTCGCCACGGCGGGGACGAGTTGGAGCAACCAAGATCTTGACCCCGTCCCCTACGAACGCCAGACTTGGCGGACTGTATGATGTGCACCCGGCCAAGAACCCGAGAAATTTAGTTCTGACACCAAGCAGTATAATTTTGCCACGTACTGGATTTCGGATGCGTTTTCCGTCAGCATCTGGAGAATCGGCGCGTCGCTGATTTCTGTGGGTTTATCTTGGAAGCTGGCACTTGTCGCATGCGTGGTTGGCAACCTCGTCACGGCTGTGGTAGTGACATTCAATAGCATCATTGGTAATTATCACCTCTTTGATCTTTAGTCTTCGTCTTCTACCTTGTGTAAAGCATTCAAACCATGCATGCCACTGACTCGCAACGCGACAGGTGCTCGACTACATATCCCATTCCCCGTCCAGGCCCGATCGGCTTATGGCTTTTACTTTTCGTACGTCATGGTCATATTTAGGGTTGTCGTCGGAGTGTTTTGGTACGGAATCAATACCTACACTGGTGCAGAGTGTGTCCAGTCGATCATTTTATCCTGGGCACCAAACTTCCGCAACATTCACAATGCGTTGCCAGCATCAGCAAATATCGACACCGGCCTCATGATCTGCTATTTTATCTACTTTGTCATCGTCTTGCCTTTTCACTGGATACCCGCTCATAAACTAAAATATCTCTTTGATCTCAAAGCCATCGCGTGCCCAATCGCGGGGTTTGCTATCATGGGTTGGGTCATCAACGAGACAGGTGGCGGGAGCAAGGTTTTCCAATTTGGCAACGAGGCCTCCGGTTCGCAGCTGGGTTGGGCATTTCTAAGCGGTGTCAATGCCATGATTGGCAATTTTGCAACGCTTGGAGTCAACATGAACGATTTCGCGCGATATTCTAGGAAGGAAACCAGCCCATACATTCAGCTAGTCGTCATTCCGATCGCCTTTATCATAATGATGCTTTTCGGCATCATTGCCGCAAACGGGACGCGCATCCTGTACGATGAAGTTCTTTGGGATCCGCTTCAAATTATCAATAACTGGACATCTCCTGGTGGGCGAGCCGGTGCGTTTTTCGTTGCACTTGCATTCCTCATTGCGAATATTGGCATCAACGTCTCTGCCAACAGTCTCTCGGCTGCTGTTGACCTTGCGACGCTGTTTCCCAAATGGGTCAATCTGCGCCGCGGCCAGTTCATTTGCGCATTCCTTGGTGCCTGGGCCATTACTCCTTGGAACATTCTCGCATCAGCGAGTGCCTTGCTGAATTTCATGAGTGGTTACACTATCTGGCTCGCCCCCATCGCCGGTATTCTAATTGCAGATTACTACGTAGTTCAGCATCAGCGACTGAGCGTGCCAGATATGTATGATCCCCGTGGAATATACATGTACGAGCGATGGGGAACAAACTGGAGGTCTGCCGTGGCTTTCGTCATTGGCTTCGCTCCGCTGCTTCCTGGGTTTGCCCAGGCAGTAGCTGGCGATGGCAAGGTCAATGTTTCAGCAGGAGCCTCACACATCTACACCCTAGGATATTGGTATGGATTTTTAGTGGCTGGTGCCGTTCACATAGTTTTGAGTTGGATTTGGCCCCCGAAAAACGGATTGACAGGGAAGACGATCAGGGAACATATGAGGCAGCAAGATGTTCATCATTCATGGCCATAGAAGTTTGAGGTTGATAATTTCGAGAAGACATAGAGACTTGTGCCTGATTTTGCGTACTTGTATATCCTCTTTACCTGACACAAAACTATTACATGTACCAAACTGATCCTTCAAATTAGGAAGTGTAGCTTTAGTGCACTGAACAGAAAAATGCAAGTACAGATGCGCCCCCGAATCCTCCCCCTAGACGTCATTTATAATAGCCGCCCAGATAACTGAGCACTCATGGAAAAAGTGAAGTCAAGAAGCTCACACTGAAAGACGGCAAATGCGCTGGGCGGTTCAATTAATTAGACACCCTAACCACGGGGTAACCCTCTTTGGGGCATGGTTATAGTCTCGCACACCAAGAGCCTTCGAACTGGTGTATAAAGATGTTCAAATCCAATTGGCGCGTCAATACCAGACGTTCATAATCATATCTTTGCCTTGCTTTAGATGACGTAACTGACAGGCAAGCGGAAATATTTACTAGGTGGCCCAAAGCCATCTCAAACTGAGATTAATCAGCGACGGAATTCCGCGTGAAAGAAAGTAAGTTGATGTGTATACCTCCATAAACCCTACCTTACTCATGGTCTTGGACCAGTTCGATGGGTATGCAATGCAGATCGATGTTTAGTGTAGGAAGTATTCAAGAGCCAAAGAAAGTCTTGATCTGAATTTATTTTTACACATCAGGGTGTTTAAGCTCAAGACACCATCTCGTTAATGGGATACACATGAGCACATATTTGTGTGCTAGCTGGTTTTGGGGAGAAGGGGTCGAGCAGAATAGCCCCCAGCTCTTTACGATCCTGCCGGTGCTAGTGCAAACTCCCTTTCGAGCGGAGCTGAGGAGCCCCCTTAGCCTGGTTCCGAGTTGTCGTGTCTTCCCGTTTGTACCAGGCAGACCTCGGGTTGCAACAGTGTCTCTTTCATGGGATGATTGCGCCGTTCAATTTTTTGATGCCGATCGTTGGCTTGAAAGCGCTTGGAATGTTTGGAACAAATGTATCCCACGTATGTGACGCGTTGCTCAATTGGATGGCCACGAGATGATGGGCACCTGTCGACTGCATGTTCATAGTACAGACATCTACACGCTTCGTAGAGCTCAACAAGTTGGTAACACATTTGCAATGCTTAAACTCTGAGTAGACGTCAATTGATGAGACAATGATTGAGATAATGAGTTCTTAAATAGCAAGATGAAAATAATGAGGCATCCTGTGCTGATGAAAGTCGCTGCCCCGCCTCATTTTTGCCTTGGCACAGCCTTCGTTAGGCGACCACTTTGGTACATAATCGTACAGCCGGATGCAACAGAGTCACAACGGTACATTGAAGATAGACGCAGCATATGAACAAGACAGCAATATTGTCTGCAGCTTATGGGAACGAGAAAGCAGCAAAACAAAGTGCGCGACATAAATATGGTTGGTGAGCTGAAAAGGCAAATCGGAAAACAATGATTCAATAAGATTGACAGCCATTTGCCTCAGCTCCACGCAATTCAAATTCACGCTGTAATAGGTGCTCAAGGATTTTAGCCGCAAGACATGGAAATGTTTGTAACTTGCCCCTTCAGTCATCACACTAGCCCCATAATGATTTGCTCACGGGTAATATTCATTTCCTCCAAGCCTTGCGCGATTACGCATGGACAGTTGTGGAGAGCGATCAAGTACGCCAAGTACCTCCTAACCTATTCCAAATTGAACGGCATGAAAATCTGTAGTGGCTGGATCTATAAGGATATCGAGATCCACAGCGTTTTTGTTAGTCGCACTTGCCAATTCTCGAGGCCACCCAGCACTTACTAGGGATCCCCTGCATACTCCAAGGCGGATAGCTTTCCCCACAGCTGGCGGCTCGAGAGTTTGCAGGACATGCGGAAGCTCGATTTTCAATGTTTTAGTAGCCTCCGATAGGGATGACTTGGATTCCCCTGCAACATTAACAACCTAGCCAGGATCATTGTTGACCCTAACACTGTGGGCTGCGGTTTGCCGTAAGGGCGCTAATTATCCTTGTCGCTGTGATAATGTTGGTGCCTCCCACGATGGCTGATCAACCGCTTCAGGAGCAGTGGCTTGAATGCACATTCCTAACCTACAGTGGGCCATTAAATGTTGGTAGTGCTTTCGGCCAAGATAATGATGCTCCTATCACCTACAGTTTACCGGCAATTCAAATTATTGTAGTTTTTTGGGGGGGGTTTCTGTAGCATCCAACGATGAAGGCAAATGGCTCAAACCACAAAAAATCGTAGATTTCCAACTCTCAGATAAATGAAGAGAATATGCTTACTTCTGCGGTTTAATGGTCAGGCCTTCCCTGCAAGTCCTCCCGATAACTCAGTAAAGCATGTACAAGATTCATGACTAAGATCAATAGCCATGACTAAGATCAATAGCCATGACTAACTATTCCGCAACTTTTGGTTTTAAGCAAGGGGCCGAGAGTAGGTGTAGTCTTGCATGCTTGATCTCAGAGGCATGTGCGCATGTGCAGAAATGAGGACATCCCCCACATGCCGGGCTGCCAGCGCGCTGATTGGTTCCCGCTTCACCGTGTCTGGCAGCGGACCAGAGGGCCACGAGGGTCTAGACCGAGCTATTTCCCGCTCACACTGGCATAGTGGATGCATGGCACCCAGCATGGCAAGACGGCATGAAGGGTCGGGGCTTGAGCGACAGGATATTTCGGTCTCATTTAACAGCCAATGGCGCTGATCGGCAGCTAGGCGTTTTAGAGATCGGCGAGACGGGCTGCGCCCTGACACAACACCATTGCAGGGCGCGGCTAGGTGAAGAGTTGAGACGAACCAAGTGCCGCTAATGCGACTGCACAGGCCACCATCAAGACCCAACGGCAGCTAGAGGTCAGCATCTCAGCTCTCCACTAACGGCCTCCCGAACAGGGGGCTCTGTATTGAGTCGCGGGGAGTCAACGTCGAGCTGACTTTCAAACCGCCAACGGCCATGTCTCCGACAGATGGTTAAATAGAACCCTCGTGGCTCCAACGTCCTCTGTCTCATCACTCACTACTCAGCATCCTCACAACAACCTAATTCACTCTTTCCAGTCACTCTTTTCCAGGCCCACCAAGTACACTCACTTTTTTTAATCATTCATCATGAAGGCCGCTTTCTTCTCCGTTCTTGGCTTTGCCATCTCCGCCATTGCTGCCCCCGTCGCCAATGAGCGCTCCCTCCCTGGCACCGACATTATCAGCGAGCTTCCTGTTGTTGGCGACGTTGTCGACATTGAGAAGCGCACCATTGGCGACATTGATGGCCTCCTCAGCACCCTCACCGGCACCCTCTCCACTGTCAAGGGCCTTACTGGCAATATCAGTATGTTCTTATCTCTATTCGCTATCATAAAAAAACGGCAGAATCTAACCAACATATAGACGGAATTGTGGGACAGGTCGACGGCGGTCTCTCCATCGACGACTGCATTGACCAAGTTCTTCCCATCCTCGGCGATGTTGTTGCCTCTCTGAACGGTGTTGTCGGTGGACTCTCCGGCGGTGTCGGCATCAGCGGCGGTGCTTCTGCCGACCTGAGCGCTGTTGTCAACCTCTGCGTTGAGCTCTTCGGCACCGTCCTTACCACAGTCACTGGTCTCGTTGGCAAGGTTGGCCTCTCGGCTGACATCAGCGGCATTCTCAAGACCATCTCTGGACTCCTCGGCAGCATCCTCAGCCTCATCTGCGGCCTCCTCCCCAACATCGTCCCTCTCCTCACTGGCGCCATCACCCCCATCGTCTCTAACCTTGCCGGTGGTCTTCTCGCCCCTGTCATGGGCACCGCCCTCGGCCCTCTCGGTGGTCTTCTCGGCCTTGTCCTGTAAATTATCTACGCAGACATGATTATATGGGACATGGATCCTGAGTACTTTTATATCATATTCTCCTTAGTACATAATTAATGAAAACCATATGACCGCATATCTATCGAGCCTCCCAATTCGCAGTGACATTGAATCCAAATTAATTTATAGGTGGCCATTGAAGACCATTTGACCCTAACAGGTCTTGCCCAAACATCTCAGAGTGCCCCACGAGGGAGCCTATACCGCTGAAACAGTCCTGTCCAAATCCAATTGATTCTAATGTCAACTGATTTTCAAAAAATTCAGGCAAGTTAATGCTTTGAGCAGCGCGTATCATATCTGCCCGTTTTAGTATTGTTGCAACAAGACTGGGTGGATTTGGGGGCTGTTCTGCTTTGGATGCTGCTTTTATCGCATCCCACGCGAAAAGCACAATTTTGTCAAACATCATCAGCAGAGGATGAATGACGGACGTTAATGTCGGAAACCGAGCGTCATAGCTCCTACTCATCATTTCCCAAGCTTGGTCAGATTTCTTGCTAAAAGGCCGTATGATCAAGTCCTGGACAATTTTCATGTATGCGGGAAATGGGAAATATGATCGCATATACCAGTGGTAGCCCTTGGCAAGGGACGAGCCCATGATGACCAAGTCGCATTCGAGCATGTTTATGGCTATTCCCATGGCCTCATCGCGCTCTACATCTGTTTGCTCAACATTTGAGTACTTCGAATAGTGTTCCAACAAGCGGCACTTGGCAAGGTATGCTCGCGCGACCCAAATCGTGAGGAAGCGAATCGGATTCTCCGAGTCACAAAATTTTAGATATTTCTCTTCGATGCGTTCCTGCAGACCGTTGAGGCTGCCGTTATCTGGCAATGCTTTGGCGATCGGTTTCAGAGCAGGATTTGTGAAATCAAGGTGGAAGGGCGTGTGGCGGACAAAGTCTGCCAGCTCGCTGAGAACGACCAAAAACGTTGCCTCTCCCGCCATCTCTTTGCTGGGTGGTGGTTCAGCCATCTCGGCTCGCAGGTCAGAATCGTCGACATTGGCAGGAACCCTGCAGTCCCAGATGGGTGACAAGGACACATTTCTATGGCCGTCGCCCTTTTCCCCAATGCGTGTATCAAAGAGCATCAGAGACCACCAAAGCCTTCGCCGCATTTCCTGTTCAAATACAGAGTGCTTGGACAGCAAGGCTTCGTTGTTGATACCCATGCGCTGCGCAATGCGTATCGCAATTCCGAGCATTGAATTCATTGAACGAGGGTTCGTATCAGCGCGGACTGACAACTGCGAGATGTAAGTAAAAGCATCAGAGGTTAAGAAGACGCCTTTCAACTAACCAAATAGAGATAGAGGGCGGTCAGACAGTCGCGATCCGCTGTCTTCAAGTATTTGGCATTGCTCAAAGCTTGTCGACAGCCAAACTGATATTTTGTCAGAAGGTCTTCTTTTGGAAGACCAAATGTGGATTGACAAGTCTCCACGTTGAGGCTCGCGGTAGCCAGGCAGTAAATGCCAAACATGAGTGCCTCCAGCGGAGCGGGGATGTTGCTGACATTTCCAGCAGCCTCGATGATGCGCACTTGAAGACTAGGTGTATGTGTGACCTTGAGCAATGGGTTGACGTTGTCAAGATACAGCTGCCAGAGCCGAAAGATGTCGACAGTCGAAGGGTGGAAGGTCGAGAGGTCAACAGCCACGTCTCCAGATCCAAAAAGAATATTGTCTCCATCAGGCACTTCATCCAAAGCCTCTTTGACAGTGTGTTCCAGCGTGGCAGCGATTGGCGAATTTTCTGCGCTCTCATGCCCTTGACCCTGAATAGGCGTCAGTGTGGAAACAAACCCATCTGCATCATCTTACCTCGTCTCCCATTGCTTTCCAGATGCTCCTGCACTAAATTAGCCAAATGCAAAGCTTCAGGATTGGGTGAAAGGATTTGGGTGATTAGGGGCTGCGATGCGAGAAGGTAACAACGCACTTGAATTCATATGTGCCATCGGACTTTGTGGATACCGAGACCGACGGTGACTCCCGGGGCTCTGAATCTGGCTGCGCGCCTGATTCATCAACCATCTCATCGGCACCATCATCCACCCCGAGAGCCGTGTCTTTGTGGAGCGGGTCGAATTTGACCTTATTCCTACGAAGCAAATCTTCATACTTCCGAAGTCGCTCCAGCAGTTCGCGCTCAGGAAACCTTCGTCTTCTTCGGGTCGCTTGTGTTGATGGCACGCACTGGGCGTGCTGCTTGATACAGTTCCCACACGGGAATTTGCGGTCGCATCTGACCTTGCGCTGCTGACATAGCACGCACGCGAGGACACGCATCGGCTTTGGGGCTTGGGAATGGGGTGTACCTTGCTCCATCGCTGCCAAGACGATTAGGTTTCCTTTCGAGATCGATTCCGAAAGCAAATTTGTCCGAAATTGAACACAGAGTCTCAGCAGGGAGAAATGAGCTGAACGCTCCCGCGACATGATTGACGAGCCGCGCTAACTAGCCTATTACGGTAAAGGCCGGGTCCTCGTCGGGGTTTACTAAACCCCGAAGAATCAGATGACTTGCGCCGCAGGAATTGCAGCAATCCAATCACCAAGCAAGCTCTACGAGTGCAGCCTGATTTATTGCTTTATATTTTGCCAGTACTGTTTCACCAGTTCAAAACGTCGATCATGGCGGGCTCGGCTAGTCCCACAATGGCAACCTAACCTATACCGTCATTCTGCTCCATTGCGGGTATCGAATCATGCATCACGTCACAGACATGTGAATAAGATGGGGTAACACTGTGGTCATGAAGATATAATAAAACAAACTAAAATATTTTTTCTCTCATTTTTCTTTCAATTGGGAGTAGTTCCCTCTACTCAATACCACACATCAACCTGAAAGTGAGAGCGAAAATTCTTAAATACAATCACCTCACCCCTGAGTCTACATCAGTGGGGCGATCGCTTAAGTCTTGGCAGATTGTTTTTTTTTGTTTTCAATTTAATTTTACTTCACTCGTAACTGATGATGACGACATTCTTGGAACGTATTGTCCCAATGCAGAGGACCAGGGGTGACCGCGCTGCGCAGAATAGCAGCAGAACTAATCCGTCCCGTCCCATCAACCACATTGTATGCCTCCAAATAGAACCCATTACAGATCGAATCAATACCCTGTAGTCTGTCACAAATCCAAAACAAAAACTCAAAAAAAAACTCGAGAGGGCTGCTTTCATTTCGGCTGAGACTGGAGGTTAAGCCGCCTCAGTTCCGACC
Source organism: Calonectria honghensis (assembly GCA_013403855.1). Taxonomy (NCBI): domain Eukaryota; kingdom Fungi; phylum Ascomycota; class Sordariomycetes; order Hypocreales; family Nectriaceae; genus Calonectria; species Calonectria honghensis. Next base: position 979,824 of record VTGB01000014.1, read on the forward strand.
GTCTCAGTTTCCGCTGCCTCGGTTTCGGGAGCCTTTTGGCCATAGACCACGATCCTGAGATATTTGTTAGCGGCTTGCTCGTCAATATGATAATGGTGTACTCACGCCGTGATATAAGGACATTGTGCCTTGTTCCTGATTTCCCGTCTCATATTTGCCACCAGTACCAGCACCTCTTCCCTGGTCCACCCAAGGAACTGGGTCAGTGCAAACAGAGAGAAACCCTCCATGTCCCGTTCAAGTGCGTGCTGGAACAAGATACCAGCCTCTTTTAGTCGCTCATCCCTGGGCCATCCACCAACTGGCAGCTTGTAGATCTTCTCGACAATGTTTACAAACCCGGCTGCCTGCATATGCTCCTTCATTTTTCCGGGCAGACAAATGGTAAAAGGCCGCCCCATCTTTTCTCCAGCGGCATAGAAGGATTGTGCCCAGGTGTTGAATGTGTGCTGTTCGGGGAGCTCAACATGGTCCGAGAGACCTTGGCAGCCAATCTCAACGTGTTCAAACCATCCTCCAGGCTTCAGGTGCTTGAGAGCCTTCTTGTCAAGATCAGTCCAGTCTGGGACGGAACCGTACATGGCTCGCATGTGGATAAAATCAAAATGGTTTTCTGGCCATGTCCACTCCAGTAGACAATCGTCAATCTGGAAGGACAAATTCGGTGGGACCCAACTTGGTTGGATAGGACTTAGGTCTGTCCCGTAGACCTCTGCTGCAGGATACTCGTCTGCAAAGTCCAAGGCCCAGATGCCTGATCCTGTGCCCACGTCGAGGACTCGGCCAGGACTTTTCGGGTCCAAGGGAGCTAGAAATAGCCTATCCTGCAAGAGCATGGTGAGGGCATTGTGGATGAGGTCGAGACCTTCGCTTTGCCGTTCATCATTGGGGCCCCAGTATTCTCCCGTCTTGGAATTAGCATATGTGCGTCCGTGCAATTGGCGGTACTCGAGAATGCTGGGGGTAAGAGACTCTGTCGAAAGCAGACTCTCAGATCCGAAAGCAGAGTCATTGTCATCAACATCGTCACCGTCATCATGAGGGGCAGGATCAACCTCAGCAGCTAGTTCAGGAACAGGGACTGGAACTTCACTGGAAGCACGGGTTGCCTCGGGTGAGGCTGCGGCGGGCACCGGTGTGGAGGCGGGCTGTTCTTCACTCGCAGCCATGATGATTTTGTGATTGATTATTCAATGTCAACTACAATTTTGGCAAATAAACCCTCAAAACGCGATGTTCTTTTCTACTCTCGCTTGGCGTAGTGGGGTCGGCTAAATGGACTACGGAGCCTCTCGTGGTGGTTGGTAGCATCTATCGCCAATTTGGGACTCGGTCCGGTTTGGTGGGGAAACAAGCCATTATCTGTCAAATAGATATCAGCCAGCTGGCATAAATCTGTCCGTGCCGCCTTGGAATGTCGGTGTAATTGGCCAATCTCTATGTGGTGGGGAATGCGCTTGTGGCAGGTTCACGAACGCCTGGAAAGACATCGACATTGCTGAAGCGTTTAGAGTACATGGCTTTATTTATTTATTTCTATTTGGCAATAAATTTATCTAAATCCGACACATAAACCAACAAATACAAGTAATGGCGAACCCCTAGATCATCCCGACCTATCTCTATCCCGTGACTAAATTGGATCGACGCAATGACCAGGCCATTTCATTTTTTTACGATAGGCGTGGACCTCCTAACACACGCAATCATCAACCATCACCAAACTAAGTATAGATCGCTAATCAACCGATATTCTACCGACGAAGTGGATCTATATGTTGGTGTCGCACAGAATATACATCCAAATAATCTGGCCCACCTCTGCCAGTAGTGTATTGGTATTTTGTGTGTGACAGATGGAACTGCATTTTGAAAAAGCAAGAACTTGTAAATGCACATCACCATTGCTTGGGTCGGAAATTCGACTTGGAATGACAGGCAGGGATGTATTTGGGAAGTGGAAATAGATCGGGCATGTTTTCTTGCAAGATTGTTTGATGTCAGCCAGAAAACTTCTTGCTGTGTGTGACGAGAACCAAGAAAACTAAGTTTAGGCCCGACCAAGTGGTCTATGTGAAATAATTTATCTTGGTGGTGGAAAAGATCGTCACTCATAGCTGACCAAGATGCGTAGATGAGCTGAGATGTGTGAAACAGAATTCAGTGACCAAGATCTACCGTCTAAGGAGGTGTGGAAGACCCATGTTTCAGACTAGAACCACGACCCAAGTGCTTGGTCCTCCAGGACTGCCAGCATGAATGGGGAGAAAAAGTGAGCAATACAGCCCATTCCAAAACATATCCGTCATATGTTCCTTCAGGTTGATGGATTAATTGTGACAGCAACCGGACGGCAAAAGATCCAAGTATGAAAATTTGCTGCCTTGGTAAATTAATCACAAGTAGTCTCAGATGGAGCGTTACGGCCGGAATCACAAGTCTCAGATTACCCTATAATTTTCCAGTTGATCAAGTTGTTCTGACCAATAATCTACACCATCTCCGTGATAATGGTGCAGATCGCAACGTGTTGTAAAAATAGGGTAAAACACAACGACGAACCGGACCGTCCACATCACACCAAAAAACCTCAGATTTGATGTATTGGTACCTGCTTGGTCAATTTAGTTCCATAAAATTTACATCGAATCATAGTTTTTTCGTAGTATGCACCGTCGTTCTTTCTCAAAAATAAATGCCTTTTGTGAAATGGGGAGATGCAATCAAAAGTAATCAATTAGATTTCAATGCATGAACGAATTCACTCATAAATGATTGGAGTTTATGGAATAAACCCCAGTTTCTTAAATTTTATCTCATTTCAGTCAGAGGGAATTGTACCAAATGGTCGGATTCGTTTTGCAGATGCCTTAAGCTTTTTGGACTTGACAAGCCGCCTTGCCGAGACATGCGACAACATGCCGTCCTATGATGTCATAGTTGAAACTGGTGTGGTTATCTGGTCCCTTTTCTGAACAAAAAAAGGCAATGTCGTCATCGTGTCGGAGACGCCATTGCGTTTTTTGTCCCTTTCATTACGCGTTATTCAAAATATTAGGCCTTCAGATCAGAAGAGTGCTACCTATGTGACCATTACGTTTTTATTTGTCGGATAGGCCCATTATTCATCTTGGCTATTCAAAGGTTCCGTAGCAACATGGTGACCCGAGAACTACTGAGCCGGGATTTTCAAAGGATCTGTATCTATTATAGATCGCCGCCTCATCAAAAAATTCGTGTTGAATTCATGGTATTTGTTAATTCCGACGGGAATATTGGCAGTCACATGAACCATTGTGAATGAATATGGGACTGATATTACCCGATTGGTGTAATAAGTTGAATAGTCTGATGTTTTAAATTATTCACAAACAGGGTGGTGCCGCGCCACCAGGCACATGATATGAGCCGTGTGAGACTCCAACTTCAGCATTGTTCAATATAAAGAACGTGGTGAAAGTCGCTCCCTTAGCTCCGAAATCAAAGCATCTACACATTCCTTAACCAATTTCTTCTTCAAGTATACACTAGTAACGCCAAAAGACCTCTCGGCTATGGGCCAAAAAGGTGAACAGAACGGGGGCGCCACGCTGCCGACCAGCTGTGGCGTCAGCACTGTCTCAGTTGAAATTACAGACAAGGACAGTAGGGGCAGCTTTTCGAGGGGCACAGACTCAAGTACAGAGGACCTCGAAATAAAGAATTCCGAGAGTCTGGAAGTGGACTCGAAATATGGATGGTATTTGACTTGAGCCCAAATTCAATGACCTGTTATTGATTCATGTTCAGGGTTGTTGTTGTCTGTGTTCTTTTAATGTATTCACACAGTTGGGGTCTCACTAACGTAAGCATCAATCCCTAGACAAGGAACAGCATTAACAAAAATAGTCGTACGGCGTTTTCCTGGCCCACTATCTGAATTCGGGTCATTTCGACAATCCTGAACCTATTTCACTGGCTTTCGCTGCTGGGCTCGCATCTGCCACAAGTAAGTAAATCCGCGGAGCATACGAACCAAAGTACATGAAGGAATTGGATCTGACGCCATTGAACAGCCCTTTTAGTCGCTCCATTGGTCACTTGGTGCTCCCCTCGCTTGGGCACGAAACCAACCCTATTTGTGGGAATTGTTATTGAATCGCAAGTTTGCCGAATTCGTTTACGAGGGCTGAACGACTAACCTGAGTTAAAATAGGGGCGCCCTATTGGGAGCATCATTTACGACTGAAATTTGGCATCTTGTGCTTTCTCAAGGAATTGCATTTGGAATTGGTGTTGGGTTTATCGTCAACACCACAGTCAATATCGTACCGCAATGGTTTGTCGCCCGCCGCTCCCTTGCCACATCCATCACCGTTGGCGGCACAGGGCTTGGCGGGTTGATCTACTCAATTCTTTCCAACGTAATGATTGACAAGGTCGGCCTTTCTGGCACCTTCCGGATTTTGGCCGGCGTCTCGTTCACAATCAATGGAATCGCGGCCCTGTTCATCAAGGATAGAAACAAATCCGTTGGCGCTGTGCACCAGGCTTTTCGATTCGAGTTATTGCGAAAACCAGAATTCGGCTTGTTTTTGGTTTGGGGGGTACTCAGTCAATTCGGCAACATTATTGGGATATACAATCTGTCTGATTACGCACAGTCAATTGGTTTGAACGCTAGACAAGGCTCACTTGCAGCTGCCATGTTCAACTGTAAGTCTGTTTGAACTATAAGATGCACAAATATTCTGACTTTGGAACCAAAGTGTCAACAGCGATTGGCCGTCCCTTGATTGGCCTGGCGAGCGATCGATATGGTCGGCTCAATGTTGCCGCATCATCTACCCTGATTGCTGGTCTTTCAACTCTATTCATATGGCCGTTCGCTGGCAAATCCTTTGCTGGATTGATCGTTTATTCTCTTTTCGGGGCATTTATCGGCAGCCTTTGGCCAACTCTTGCGCCCGTTGGCGCAGAGATTTTCGGGATGCAGATCCTACCATCAGGTAAGCTCGGATTGAAACAACTTAAGTTATTGCAGAAGAATGTCGAATTATTAACGGCAAAAGTTATTTCTCTCGACTCCCTTTTCCTTGTCCTTCCTTCAACATTTTCTGTGCCGATAGCCCTTTGTCTCAAACAGTCAGGAGAAAATGCGTATTTAGGAGTGCAACTTGTTGCCGGATTTGCATTCATCATAAGCTTTATTTCAGGTGTGCTATTCCATCCTCTCACTCCCTTTACCAGAAAAGCTAATTCAGAATAGTGTGGATACTTAGAGCTTGGAAGATATGCAGAAATCAGGAGGCATTGGAAGCTGACAAGGTCACCGAAACGGAAGTAGACAGCGGGCTTGAGACAGGGACAGACACCGAAAGCACGTTATCCAAGCATAGGAGTAAGTCCAAAATCTACATGTCTCTGTGGCTACGCGCCCATATTTGACGTGTCGGATTATCAACAAGCAGCAGACTTCGTTTTCACCCGCATCAAAAGTTTTTGTTTTAATATTTATGAAGAATGTAACTAGGCAACAAGATTCCTTTCTAGTACTGTCATCTTAGCTCAATGGATTCCCTTTGTAATCAGATAATCTCCTAATCATGAAAACATGAGAAAGCAACAAGTGACAGTCCAAGTGCGGTCTGATTGTGATCTGAGATAGACCTGCTAGAAGAATCTACCACTGGAACAGGAATTTCATCTTTGCATCCCATTTCGCCAATACTAATAATTCAACTGGTTAATCATCTCTGGGGAGTTAATAAACGCACACCTTTCCTTTAATTTCTGATGTGCGACAGCTGAAGTTGCCTTGGGCCCGTCTATAGCCGACAGACCTCCATGAGCGCCACCGGCTACAAATATGAATGTCTCATTTTTACTGGAGAAGGCTGGTTCAAAGCCTTGGAAGGTGTTGTGACCATACTTTCCTGGCTTGCCAGTAGCGGCAAATGTCGACCATGACCTAGATCCCTTTCCCTTCAACTGGAAGTCTTCGGTTGTGGGATCAAAAGTATATCCACTGATATTGTAATGAGACAGATTGCCAAAGATATAGGCAAATTCGGAGGTGTGAATGGGACCTAGCCCTGATTGGTTTCGTGCCTCGGTTAAGAGGGGGTCCAGCATGGTCTGATTCCAGTCATACAAATAGACGTCGTTGCCTGCGGATGCGACGTTTTCCCCGAACCACATCGGCTGGCATGTCATGATTATATCCCTGAAGATCCTTGCGGAGCGATAAAACTCGCTAGACAGGCCAGCTGACTTATCCGCAACGAAATCAGACACTGGGTAGAGCGCGAGGAGCTTTATGATGTTCTTTCCCGACACCGCGGGGACGTAAGAGGAAATGAAATCGAGTGTATCGTTGGAAGTTTTGATGCTTGTATCAGTAAAGAAGCTCACATCGTCTTCGCACCAACCAATCATAGTAGTGACATTGGCAAATTGACCGTTCCTAACAAGCTCTGATGGAGCGGCAGGAAGGAAGTCGCCATCAACTACTGGGAGCCATATATCGCCAATGTTGTGAGCAATGTCACTCTCATAAGTATCAATTGAGGCGTTGAGAAGTGTTTCTGTGTCAAGGTTGCGGAGGCATTTTACAGTCTCCTTTGTGTGAAGGCTGGTTGTATTGCAGCCAACGGTAGAGACTAGGGCTTCCATGGCATCAATCGTAAAGTTCCCGGTTATGCCCGGCTCAAGTGCTTGACTCTCGCATATGGCTTGATGAAAGGGAACGGGTTTCTTGCCTCCATATGCTAACATTTGCATTCCAATGGACAACCCTATGTTTTTTTAAGCAATTGGACGCCGACTCAGCCATGAGAACTGCATGGGACCCAGAGTTACGTACCTCCCGAGGATTGACCAAAGATTGTGATCTTATTTGGATCACCGCCGAATTGCGCAATGTTGCTGCGCACCCACTCTAGGGCAAGACGCTGATCCCTTAAACCGGCATTCTCAGAGCCCTCGGATCGAAGGGCTTTGGACTGGGCGAACCCAAAGACTGTGAGCTTGTCAGACATCTATTTTGTGCTTGATGAAGGGGTCTGGGAGAATTGACGTACATCCAAGACGGTAGTTTATGGCAACATGAATGATGGGTAGTTCATTTTTCACTGACTCAAGTATCATACCATCTGGTCGAATCACAAGTTCTTGGTTCTGACCTGTCCAGAAGCTGCCGCCATGAATATACACCATAACAGGCAATTTGTCTTTCGAATCCGTATTTTTTGGCCTCGCCACATTCAAATTCAGGCAGTCTTCTGAGACTTTCGTGACATTACTCAGCGTCATGGGAATAGAATAGCCACCAAGAGGCTGAGGACAGGCCGAACCATAGTCGTTCGCCTGGATGGTTTCACCCTTTTTCGGAACATATAGCCTTGGAGGTTTAAATCGGTATTTCCCTCCGGTATCCTGTCCATACGGAATGTTCAGGAACACCTCTATATTGTTACGATCGAGCCCAACATAGGTAATATCCCGTCGCAGATCCACGACCTTGGGAGTTGCAAACACGGGGGAGCAGCCCATGAGATGGGCTGCCACGGCAGATTTCAGCCATTGTCGAAAGATCATGGCTAATTGACTCTTCGAGGGAGATGAGCGTGGTATTTTTTTCTAAGGGGCCGGGAAAATTGGCTGGAGAAATTAAGTATCTCCTCATTCCAGACATGATAAGAGATTGGATCACGTGACTGAGGGATTATCCCTTTAAGTGCGGTAAGCCTGCATTTAGGTACCAAGCAATATTCTTTGTCTACTGCAATGCTCTAAATTAAAAGGATAGTCTTTTAATTTTTATTATATAATTATATACTTATTAATAATTATTTGGGTTATATAGAAATATATAATATTTTATAATTATCTTTTTTTGGCTAGGTAAATAAGGCAAGGTATGCAAGTGCAGGCTTACTGCACTCAAAGGGATATAAGACTTTCGGAAGCCGAATGACGTGAATGATTTGAGACAGTTCTTACTATTCTGTCATCATTATGCCATCATTATATATAAATTATTCCAATCACAGGCGATGCTTTTCAATGCCGTTGACCGCTGCTGTGTATGGTGATGGTGCTCCGAATATATCATGAATCTAACATGAATCTGATGACATCGATAATGGGGAATGGTTACGAAAGAAAATGGGTCCGATATTGATCGATTTCACAGTTTTTGTAAATCCACTTCGTTGTTGACAACCAAGTCGCTAGCTGATGGATCGGGTTTCACCTCACAGCCATAAGTGACGGTTTTGTAAAGCCTAAGCGATTAGTCAATGGTTGACAGAGTGCTTAGATCTACAAAGGCTCCTATGTTTATATATGCCTACGGAACATTGGTACAAATTTATTACCATCTCCTCTTGAGTAGGAGTAACGCTATCGAACAAGGAAGCTACATGCGAAATCGACGAGACTTTCTCACACAGCCATTGACAAATTCTCAATTCTGAACGTGTTGACTCACTTGCTTCCGAATTCACCCGTGCCGACCGCCCGTTGCGCTATCCCCACAAGCATTACCTCTTGTCCTCATTACCTACTTATTCATTCTCCCTCACGTCAATAACAGTCTCCTTGAATTTTCTGGCAGGAACCTTGCGGTTGAACAGAATATCCGCCTCACGGTATGACCTGTGCTTCAACTCAGGAAGGAAGAAATAGGCCATGATCCAGCAGACACAAGCCGTACCGCCCCAGACGTACCCGCACTTTCCAGCGAGATTCCAGCCAGTTGGGTTTAGAAGGCGCGAGTTAAGGTAAATCATGGGAATCTCGGCGACATAGTAGGCGGCGCGGCCAACACCGGTGCTCAGAGCGCGAAGACGGACGGAAGAGGTCTCGGCGATGATTGTGTATGAGATTGGCCCGAGGGCAGCGGCATAAACGAAAGAGATGATGATGCCTAGAACAGCCTGGGTGTAGTTGGTTGCGCTGCTCTGTGTTATAGATGCGACGATACCGAGGACGATGAGGAAAGTGACGTTGGTGGCGGTACCCCAGAGATAGATGGTTCGGCGACTGAACCAGGCAGTCAAAAACCAAGAGATGCCGTTACCCACAAATTGAATACACGAGTTGATTAAATTAAGCTGGAAAGAGCGATCGGAAGATATACCGGCTTCTGCGCAGAAATTTAGTCGTTTTGCTTTCAGTAGTTGCGACAGTGTAGATACTCACGCTCGAAAAAGAAGGTTGCTTGATTCGCAATGAGGTTACCCGCAAAGTTTTGCGAGGCATACATCAAGCAGGTGATTGTGGTTCGCCTCAAGTCTGTACCTTTGAGAAGGTCGAGAAGGGTTGGGGCACCTCCTTTTTGGGTTTCGATCTCCACCGTTCGCTCCATCATGGCTAGTGTGTTATGAGCCTGGCTTGGGTCTTTGGTACCCAGTCTTATGATGGAGCGAAGAGCTTCCTCTTTGCGCCCGCGACGAACAAGCCACCAGGGTGATTCGGGTGCAAAAAATAGAAGCACCATAAGGGGAGTCTAAACACATTAGCTCAGAGAAGAATGGATCGTAAGGGAGGTGACTCACAGGGAAAATCCATTGCAAAGCAAGAGGGATTCGCCAAGCCCACTCATTGTTTTGATTGGTATAACCGTAAGTAGCACCAGCGACGATAATGCCGCCAATGGACCAGCTCATTTGCAATGTAGCTGTACAGGCACCTCTAAGAGATATGGGAACGATTTCACTAGCGTAAGCAGGAGAGTTGGCGATGAAGAGTCCCCAAGGGATACCTTCCAAGGTTTGCCCGACGACAAGCAGGCTGAGTGAATCGGCCTAGATGCATTAGTCAGGCGCTAAAGTCTTCAACCGAGATAGTCTGCTCACAAAGAAAGAAACGAAAATGGTGGCATTCATTAGAACTAGGGCCAGGATTGTAGTCCAGCGATATCCGAGGTAGTTGGTGATTGGGCCTGCGATGAAGACGCCCACAAAGGCACCGCATTGGCCAGATTGGAAGAGGGCACTTTGCCAACGGGTCGGGATAGTCCAACCAGAGCCTTCGACGAAGACTCCGTATCTCTCTTGAAAAGCCGGCAGAGCCACAAAATTTCCGTTCAAAAACATGTCAAACGACTCCATGACCTGGTTGACAGAGCATCAGCCATTAGTCCGTATGAATCGGGTCAAAAGACCGGGGGTGGGACCAGGGGTGGCGGAAATGGAGTGCGGGGAAATCAAACTTACAATGGTAAAAGACATGAGAAAGGCCCAGAAACAAGCCCAAGGATACAGCTTAGCGGCCTCCCACACGCCCATTTCATGCTCGCGGTTTTCTCCATCAAAGGCATCGCTCATGAGATTCCGGTTCCCCAGCACCTCCTCATGGAGGATATCGGCCTCGGCCTCTTTGCTGCCGGGTTGCAACTCATCCTTGAACTCTGGGGTGCCCGACATCTTTTTCCGGGTCTTTGACTGTATCTGCAGCGGTGCCCTGTCGACGCCAAGTGATGGGAAGTCGATGCCAAGCAGCGGGTCCGATGCCAAGCGAGCTAAGGCCAGTCGGGTTGTTTTATATTCAACGACATCAACACCTACACGACCGATCTCGACTCGCAGCCCTCGGGTGGTGCGCTCGCGTGATGCATGGTCTAACTGGCATGCAAGCGGCATGTGGCTGCCGTCGTCCAGGATTATCATACGTGCGCATGTCCACAGTCACTAGTGCGGCAGTCATCCATCGCTTATACCCGCTGTTAATTCGTTTTAGGCTACACAGCTTTGTACTGCGAGTGTGGGAGGTCAGCCATGGCGCAAACTATAGACGGCGTACGCTATATCTGCAGCGGCAGCATTTCTCTAATCTGATGGTGTATGTAGCTGACCATGCTTGTCAAGAAACCCTAAACACGGCATTCTGCATCTCCCCACCACATAATTTACCGTGATTCTCTAATTCCATGGTGGTATTTTACTCAAAGGCTTCTCGGGTTTGACCCCATCTCTGCTCATCATCCCACATTGAAGGAAGGGTAACGTAGCATCCACCCCGTTTCAAGGCAAGGAACACTAGCCCATCACGGCAAGTCGTTGGAATCACATTAGCCCATACCGCTTCTCCGTCGGTGAGAATGCGACACCGCTCGCTCGAAGGAAGGGGAAGTGCGGGGTTGGCTTGTGCCTTTACCCGAGTGGTGATGCGATCGGCGACTGCATTGGGGCGCATCGGTCTCAGCACTAAAAGCAAGCTGAAATCATCGCCATTTGCTGTCTAACCTCCAATAGCCACGTTTCGGTCCGAATCCTTCGCCTCACTTGACATCCAAGTGGCTGTCACACCACGAAACCACCATTACCTACGGTACAGTATGCGATTCGACCGCGTAATAGCCCCCGTTGTGCAACCTCTGGATACGTGAGCCGTTGATGAAAGCCAGTTCAGGTCACTTGATTAAACCTACACCTCGCAACTAAGCGCATGAGTAATAAATAGGCTTCCACGTGAAGACTGTGGGCGGTCTCATGTTGCCACTCCGCATTGTCTAAGTCTGGGTCTTCATATCCAATATTCGCCGGAATTGATTGAAAGGCTTTACCGTATTCTCCACACTCTCTCCCGCATTACATGAATCAATACAAGACATAATGCATGGCACCGAAAACGCTTTTCAAGGGGCTCGGCGGGAATAATTTCTCGCCTTGTATGACTCATGTGTTAATCAAGTAGTAAGCAAACAGTGGGGTTATTTTTGGAGGACCATCAAGAAAAGAAGATAGTTTATGGCCCTCAATAATACTATCCCTTTAAGTACGGTAAGCCTGCATTTAGGTACCAAGCAATATTCTTTGTCTATTGCAATGCTCTAAATTAAAAGGATAATCTTTTAATTTTTATTGTGTAATTATATACTTATTAATAATTATTTAGGTTATATAGAAATATATAATATTTTATAATTATCTTTTTTTGGCTAGGTAAATAAGGCAAGGTATACAAGTGTAGACTTACTGCACTCAAAGGGATAAAAGCAAGGATTTTTCGACATCCTGAATAGAGCGATGAGTAGCGGCTTAGGCATTACTATTCAATTTACATCATCTTGAAAAGGTTGCTGGTATGTTTGTCAACTATCATGTAAAAGAAGGGTTAGAAAAAACATACAAAACTACCCAGCTAGGATTATTGTTCTAATTTTTCTTCGCATCTCTGATGCGCTGTGAGTTGATCTATGGTGGAAACTACCACCATACTATCCTTTTAAGCCTATCGTGCTGGTTGTTCGAGCCGTATACATACAGGTAGTAAGGTACTTCTAAATCTTTATGGGGCTACAATGTAGAACTCATAAATACATACGTCCCCCAGTTGGTTGGAATTCCAATTTGCATTGTGCTGTAACCTTGCAACTATATTGCTAGAGTTCTTCTTTTATGTTGGATGTGTTGTCGTCATCGTCATCGTCATCATTATCATCATTTCCTGCCTCCTAGAAATCAAAGTCTATCACATCCTCTGGGCCGAGTCCTTCATTGCAGTACATCCATTCATAATCAACCATTTGCTGGAATTCTCGCTCTTCTTCAGAATCAAATCGTTCCTCTGGATCCAGCCATGCATCCCCATTCCAAAAATCGTCAAACTGTTCGCCAAAAGCCAACTTATGTCCTTGAGCAAATAGCGGAGGAAGAGGTTCAAGCAAATCGCTAGGTAAGGAGTCGTCGGTAGCCGGGGAAGAGGATTGTAGTGATTCCTCATCGGTAGCTGCCTTTGAAGGGTCACCTCGAGAGGTCGACGGCGTTTGGGGACTCTCGGGCAGATCCTTGGTCTCGATAGTTGTGGGTTTTGGTGTGATCGCCTTTGGGGGCTTGGTATCCCCCCTTTTCTTCTTCGTGATATTCTGGTGTGCTCTCGCGGATGAAGCACTTGTGGCTAAGGTGGTGTCTTCATCATCCGCCTTTCTCTTGGTCCCTGTCGTCTTTTGTTTGATAGTTTTGACATCTCCTTGAATCTTGGCTGGAGCTCTCTTGGTGAATTTCACCTTTAGCCTAGCACTTCCAGTGGGTGAAGCAGCCATTTTGGGTGAGTGGGTTTTTTTTCTTAGCAGCGGATGATGAGTATGGATGATGGCATCGTTGGGTGCCGACAAGGCCTCACACTTGGTCCACTCGGAAGTGGGGTAACTTGGACAACGGACCACGCCACCCGTGACCACAAATGAATTGCTTTTTCTCCACTATCAAAATCAGAAAGTCATATGATGAGGACGGCATCTTGTGCTCAGCCATCAAAAATGGATAGACCACTATTTTCATGTCTAGGAATCCTCCCTAAAATATGGTAGCTGAGGCGCTACGTGGGGATCCTGGCGTACCTTATTTCCTCCTGATTGAAAACGCTGAATGAATTTTGGCGCACTGAAAATCTGCAAACGGTCAAGTGCTTTCAAAATGAGATCATATTTTTTCTGTTGTCATCAACTGATCTTTTTTCTATGCTATTCTGTGGGACCCAAATCCAGCCATAACACGCCTTATAATGTAATAGAAAGAATTTAGTGTGTCAACCTGGGCTGTATATTTGGTGATGTGCCGCGACCCTAACGACTAGCCAACCGGGTAGCTGCCGCCACAACTCCACCCAAGGTTTGCTGATAGGACACACATAGGTACTCGTGAGGGTATTTTCATATAGAAGGTATTACTAATAATTAAACAGAATTTACCAGCCACTCGTTTTCTATTTCTCACTTAAAATGGCCCCACCAAAGGATCAACTATGTTTGCAGGCACTCCAGGCCACTGCGACCAAAGACAGACTATCTGACAAGTGATAGGGCCCATGCATAGGGCATACAGGGCCCCATTTTCATAACTATTACCCGCGCCGGTAACTCCGAGCATCGTGACTGTTGATCTTTTGGCCTATCCAGCTACCAGACTTAATAGAAGACGCGGACCCTCATATAAGTATGGATGGCCTTACTGGGAACCGAGCTGCGCAGGTGGGCCACATTGACACCAGTGTCGCTCGCGTTGACAAGAAGTTCTGTGGGCTGTAAATGACGTAACCTTGAGAATATAGTGGGAGATTTTGGATTGAGTTCAAGGCGTTTATCACTACCTTGCTGTTTATGACAGGGTCAGTTTGCATGGTTGGGACCTTTTGGAATGATACATAATTCAGTGAATACCTGCGGTATATTGGAGTATCTGAATTGCAGTCCATAGTAAATTTGTAATAAATATCAGTAAATATCGTTCAACTTTGACAATCATCGAATCCTGCAAAGCCAATCTAGTCTCCAGCGCTTGAGCATGTACTACTTACTCAAATTCAATTTGATACAGTGGAGGAGGCAGAAAATATATATATCATGATGTATTGTGGGCTCAAAGCTATGAGGAGGATTTCAAAAAATACATGTACCCAAAGATCGAAAGTGCGATACTGAATGCATCAAAGGCTGCGATAACCAGTGCTGAGATCTCCAAAAAATCGTCAAATCTAATTCTCGGACTTTTGAGATAGACGTGTTTTGTAGACGCAACTCTCAGTGTAGCTTCATCCTCTGGGTTTCCTAGTGAAAAAAAAACAAAGGTTTGTGTCAGAGGGTAGAAAGAGTACACACATATACCTAGCCACAAAATCCGGTAACCCATTTTGGGGGCACCCATTGACGCGTGGTTCTCATATATGATGCTTAGTAATATAAATAAGAAGCAAGCAGCTGGATATTCAAGAAACATGACATAGCAGCAAGTTCGGATAATGCCAGGAATGGTAGATGTTCCACCTTTGACTGTACTAAAGAAAATCAAAATCGAAACCGAGAGAACATGAAAACAGGGTAAGAGCACTGCTGGCATTACCCAGGCACATTCTTTGGGATTATAATAATCACGATCAAGGGTGAAAGCCACCTGATCCTCAAAGCATCGCTGGTTAGCTTGCCGTGCTGGTTGGTGGCCATCCTGTTCGATATGATTCCTTTGTGCACCAGCGTGTTGTGACCATGGCAAAGTTTCCGAAGGTGGCTCGAAATAGGCCTGAACAGTTGTTAAAAGTGGACCGAGAAAAAGGAACATTGGAAGGATCTGTCCAAATGTCCAACCATCGTCATCGTTGCCGACCGAAGATTTTGAGAGGATCAGATTGATGGTTCCCCATGTGCCTGATATGATTATCAAATATACCTTTTTGCTTTAGTTTAACATGCAGCATAACAAAGGGGGGGTTATTTCAAGACTTACGTCGAACAATGTAGATGAGATGAGATCCAGACAGATCCTAGTCAGACATACATTTGCAAGTTGTGTGTATAAAATAAATCTGAGCATTATTGTATAAATCCTCGAGTTCTGGTGCTTGCGACTGCTCAAATCTTGCAGAAATAAAGTCCATCGTTTCTTGCCGTAAGCCCGCAACTCTCCAGTGCAGTTAGACAAAGGTGCCAGAAGCTTAAAAAACCGAGTCACCAGACTAATTGTTACAATTATCATTGATAATAGTCCCGCTTGAAAAGATGTGGATTCCAGGAGTTTCAATTCAGACGTCTCATGAAGCCAGTCGAGAGCCTGTCGGATGTTGTAAAAACAAATAGCATCGCTTCCTGCACGGCTTGCTGAGCCCGGGTCCAAATGCCAGTTAAAGAACACGGTTGGAACAATGGCAGCAAGAAGCATTGTCGCCAATATGAACATAGAAACCAGTCGAATCCATTTTTGAATAGGGTGGCATATGAGATGTTTTCTGATGGCTGTCAGGCCAGCGATGTGGGTCAAATTGGAAAACCAGGCGATGAGCACGATCAGTTGAAAGTGGTATGCCGAGATTCCATTTCGTAGGTCGGCGAATCCAGAGATAAGTATGCCCATTCCAGTTATAATTTGAATATCACACATTGTGGAAATGGACTAGTTTGTATGTTTAGATACAAGCGGAATAACTTTGCGTTGAACAAATACCTTGATAAACATCTGGTGCCATCGTTGTCGCCCAGGAGTTGAGCGGTTCGGGTGCGAAAGACAAGGAAATACAATATGAACCATGCTTTTAAATTTGACATCAATTGGGTTTGCTCTCCACGGTTGGTCATTGGTTGTATCCTCGAATGGGTTTTGGCGAGGGTCGAATGTAAAAATATAATGACAGACAACGAGACAAACGGCCAGCCAACCAGGCCCTAGAAAGCCGCCAATGACCTGTTTTTTATCAGCCCGACTTCGAAGCAATGTTTAAGTCTCAAAGATAAGCTTTTAACAGCCTTTTCACGAATTAAATCCGAAAGGTTCGGGCCAGGGAATCAAGGGTAATCAAAAACATACACCTGGGCCAGAGACATCGGCGTACGAGGTTGGCGTCTGCTTTCCTCTACATTCTAACATGCAGCAAAACGTCATGATAAATTTAATACTTTCTGAATAATACAATGACTGGAAAAGGAAGAATAAACTGCTGATTTTAGTGTCGTTCTCGAAGTTCCAAAGACTCAATTTATATCGGCATTCAAAAAGCCAGTGCTGCCGAAATAAGGCTGCCGCACTGATGCTAATAACTTGCTCAACGCCCGACTAAACCTTAATCCCGCTTCGTTGTGAATATGGAACCAATAGTCAGAATAGCGAGATGCAATGTCACGACTCAGAGTGCTTCTATATTAGGAAACTGGCGTATATGCTGGGTGAAACATGCAGCTTTCTGGAATGCGGGCCTCAGCCGAACAATTCCTTGGCTTGAATCAAACAGCCGTCTGACGCGTTTTGCTTACTCGAGATGGTCACAGGTCTTACCTTGACCAATCATCCCAATATCCAGGGCACATCTCATGCATAACAGTAGCCTGATCGGCAGTGTCGGCAGTGTCGGCAGTGTCGGCAGTTTTTGGGGATTCTGCTTAGCGTGAGGCCCTTTGGCTTAAGCCACAAAAGTGACTGCATATCGGGCACGCCGACCAGATGCGGTAGGGTATCCACCATCCGGTATGGATATAGGAATAAATATCACAATCAAGCTTCACTTCACACGACATGGGGTGAATCGATGCAGTTTAACCTTGTGTTTTATTCAATTATACAACCGCCCATGGCCGCCAATGGATACCATCGATGTAGACAGATTGCATGGTTGGATTTCTACGGACAAAATGTGTACCCATACTTATGGATTCAGTGAATTTACGCCGAAAAGGGCCAATCTATAGTACTTGAAATAGCCATGAACACCGACTTTCCTCAGAATAAAAGAACTAGGCTGAGCCTACCACTAGTGTCTTCGTGCTAGAAATAAAAGCTAAGTGTTCATGTTTGATACTCCGGGTCCAATGATTTGCTGGCTAAAATCGTGTCAGTTGGAACAGTCTTGAGCTGCATCAATTACTTACCTCGTCATGATTTCCTGGTTTAAGTCATTCAGACTTCCAATTTCTTCCCCGTCTAGAAAGGTGTGTACCAGAGGGTCTTTAATGGCAATTACACTTTTCACCAAACTCACAAGCCATTTGTCCTCACTTTCGGTTGTAACGTTGGCCATCATCCATGCAACAATGCATCGCGGAAGCCTCGAAACAAAGCACAAGTCTCTCGCGTCCTCGTCAAATGGCATATATATCTTCAAGTGGTCAATGAATTCTTCTAGATGCACATCAGTGTGTATCTCCTCAATTACAGATTCAGAATTGCCCAGGTCGATTTCCAGACGTCGGAAAACGCCATCGCATTGGAAGAATTGGGTCTGCTCCAGCCTCGAGACGAACTCTTTCCTGTCTTCTGGACCTCTCACTTTAGGACTATGAAAATGAGAGGCTATTCTATTGATTTAGCATATTAGCTGTCTCGTAAAAGTCAGAAATAGGATAGCTCAACAACGAACCTGAGGAGACCATAGGACTTAGCCTCTGAGAGTCCATGTGCCAATATCCCACAGTTGCCGCCATTAACATGACTAGTCTCCTTCACATTGCTGGATAAGTATCTGTTTTCAATCTTCGCCCACGCCATGAATGGTTTCAGAAGCCATACTTCATAGGGACTAAAGTGAAGTATTGCCAGCTTGTCACCGAACCCACGCCCAATTAAGGCATTTCGGTCAGCAATAAAGAAATTCCTGTGGGCGGAGCACAGACTGACATGTCCATTTGGATGCCTCACTGGAAATGCACAGGTTGAGAGGAGCATTTTCGGATCCAGCAAGTGCCCATATTGTGGGATCGCTGAATTGAGCAACCATATCATCGCTTTCACCTTCTCAACTGACGTTTTTGTCGGGTCAACAGCGGTAAGTTCCTTGAAAAGTATTCCCAAAGTAAATTTGGGGACCTCAAGGAAATCCACGAAGAAGTCTCCAAGGTCTTCGTAAGGGTCACTCAAATCGACCTTGTCTGGAACCTTCACTCCAGGGGCCCAAATGCACTGGGACGGCATATACCAAACAGCCTTCTTATCAACCCTAATTCCAATGCATGCTTTGGTTTTGAAATGTGTTCTTAAAAGGCAAAGATGTTAGTAGTTGCATTTTCCAAGTCCGGGCGACATACCTGATGGACTCATTGTCCTCGTAAGACAAGTGTGGTATAAGCTTACATAGAGCCTTGTAATGCCATGATAATTCAGCTGGACCACACAAAGCGAGCCCAGAAGAACGATAACCATCCAGGCTTTTAATTAGATCAGACCACGAAATCTCATCGGCGATTTTCAGTGTGTTTGAGAACAGGTTTTTGAGCTCCGTCATTTCAGCGTCAGTAGCTTCCCAAATACCCGAGTCTGGAAGTGCAGAGTGGAATCCATATAATTGCGCGGTATCTCTGTGCATGATGCAGTTGCTAGGTTTGACCCACATCCAGTTAGAATAAAGGAGGCTTTCCCTCTCAAATATATCTCTGAAGTTTTATCAGTTTCCTTTGCCCATGGAAAACGCACAAGGACATATGAACACACCTAACATTGCCTTGGTGAGCCGGTCCTCGACAGATCGCATGGATGCGAAGATAAATTTCCATAATCCGTCTCGGGAATTTAACATCTACCTTTGAGTTCTTTTTTATGAGGCGTAGCATATCGAGATAGAACTGCAAACCTTCCCGCGCCCCAACTCCAAGTTGCGATTCAAGAAAATCCCAGGGGCCAAGATCGCCCTTTTCATTCAACGGCTTTTCAAGCTTCAGGAATGGAAATTCTTCATCTTCTAGCATGTATCTCTTGCGAAGATACAGTAGCTTTGGTACCGGGAGATATGTTTTGTACAGCGGGAACTTCCCTCCTTTCTCACAAGCAATCTGGATATTTTTGAGTCGGGAAATAACATCCGGATCGTTCTTTGCGGACTCCCCATCCAGACCCCATGCGGTCCGTAGCATGGATAAGAACGCTTCACAGGAATAGTTTGTGGCCACAACGAAACATCTTTGTATGCTGCTGGTGCCACCCGATCGTGTTTTCCGGTCTGACATCTTGGCGCAGGCCTCGCTCACGGGGGATCCTCTCACGCAGGAGCGACTTTATACTGTTAGGATGGTTTCGGAACGCCTGATCTGAGCACTAAGAATAGTATCTTGGTCAAGATTCGCAAAATGGGTGGGTTGAATGTGCGGGGTTGAGAAGGTTGCCTTTTTCAAGCGCCGACTGTTGGTTGCAAGCGCTGGCTGTTGGTTCACCCTTGCTCTCAGTCAACCCCCTGGCCTGCGTGACTAACCCATCGCACCAATTAAGATGCTCCATTATTTCTACTGATACGGTAGACTTTATGTAATTTTTTGCATAACGTTTTGCTCAGTGCTTTTCTTGCATCGCCGGTCTCGTTTCCTGTCCCTTCCCAGCTTACGTGTCAATGCGATTTTAGTAGGGCTACTGTGTACCTTGACAATTGCGATTTATTAGCATAACAAAGAACGAACAAACAATTCTATAAGCACATGTCCGTCAAAGGCAATGCTCAGGCTTCCGGATTTCCCCTCGGTTCGTGTTCGAAGAGCTCCCGTTAAGTATCTGTCTATGAATTACCTCGTCAGAATTATTTATAAGCAGTCTCTAAACATTTTATTTATTTGCCCGATTTGATTGCAGCGGGCTAATTTGGCTCGTTCCGAAATTAAATCACCCCTCCCAAGTTTTACAGGGCTAGAATGACCTGTTGATATCCATTTGGGGCCCATGCGTTCATATGAACTCTCCGCATGCCAAACCCTGTACCCATACGACACCTCGCCGGTCCGCATACATTTTTCCGTCCTGGAATATTATAAATATTATGTTTTAGATTGCCACCCAGTCACCACCTGTTATTTCAAGCTTGAAATCCGCTCCTATCTGACTATTGAACGCCAAAAACTATATCTCCGCTCAGGCATTCCGGTTCACCACACGAGTCATGTTGCACCTGTCATAACAGTGGCAATGTTTTCGTTAAACAACAGATAGGCAGGCCTTGTTGGAAATGCATGATTATGAAATACTGGTAGGTTATTCAGTGCAGGATGTGCGTCGCTTCTGCTTGAGCTTTTTTGGGCAATGGAGTGGACAAAGGGTCAGATTAGTGAATATGGAAAGGGATATGCAGTTCCGTTTGTGATGCTGGCCACCAGGCTGTCGGATGATGGTGGATCCCTCTCCTGATCTCCTTCATAGATTACCCAGTTTGTCGGAATACGGGAGCCAACCTGGGCACAGCCGCCATACACGTTGATTGGCCTTCATACAGCTAGATAGCCTCAGCTCTCCCAACCACCCCTCAGCAAATAGGATGGCAGCAGCTGCAGCAGTAATCACTTTGGAACAAATAGACCCCTAGCCATGGCCAGTCGGCACTAGCGCATGAATTAATTTTCGCTCCCAGACTCCCGGCCTCAGATCTACTTTGCGCACTACCAACCTAAAACACTGGCTGCCTGTCCTTCTCCCTAGCACCCCACTCAACAAGCGCGAGTTAACGGGAGCAATGCCGACAGGTGGGCGGGCTAATGAGACCCCAGACGAAAATCATCTGAAGCAGGGCATTCCCTGGCTCGTCCAGATGCGCTGCGCAGTACGCAAGTGCTTTTAGCTCATCGAGACAAGTGCCGGAGGCTCCTAGCCCCTTGATTGGCTGAGGCACGCCCCTAATTTGCCGCTAGATATTTTCAAACACCCGCTAGCAGCGCGTGTTTTGTCTCGCGACGAAAACAGGATGATTCTCTCGTTGGGATAAGACGGGGCTTCAGACGAATGCTAGACCATGGCGTTCGGGCTACCGGAGATGGAGAAACCCCATGCATCGCTGCGACCAGGAACTGTGCATCTACGATTAAGTTCACCATGGCCTCCAATCAAGGGACGCGTCCGAGGAAGCGTTTCAGCCCTGCTCGTCCCCTGCCAAGATGGTGTGTTTGGGGAAGCCCGTGCCCGTCCAACCAGTGCAGCACCCAGCGTCGTGCTTTGATGATTCGCAGATCACCCGAAACCAAATTACCGAGTTACGAACTGGCAGATGAAAGTTATATACGGGCCACTATATCCTTCAATGGGGAACCAGGAGGATGGGCTCCGTGTGCTAGCAACACCGATTCCTTGCCATGGCAGCTCTTCAGAAGTTGATTGTCCTCATCTGGCTCCTGGTGCTGCCATTGAGTGCAGCACAGGCTCCCTCCGAAGCAGAGGCCCGCCAGAAAGCCTTGCTTCAAGCAATGCCTCACTGCGCAGTAAGTTCACGACTCTTGCGCGACAGGGCAGTTGTGGTTGAAGTAACTGAACACTCATCATTCTTTCCAGGTACCATGCCTCGAATACGCTTTAAGCCAATCGAAATGCTCGCCAACAAATGCAACGTGCACTTGCCACGATCATGAACTAAATAACTACGTGACAGCCTGCGTGACACATCTATGCACACCAAAGGAGGCTCTCAGTACGCCCAAATGGATACATAGCTAGACGATCTCAAAGCTGACGTTACTCATCTTAGCCACGGCGAACCTTACGACAACGAGCTGCGGTGCCCCGATTCGCGACCAGTCAGGCAGACACTTATTCCTTTCCAACACACTCGGTGTGATATCCAGCATCTGCATCATTCATCGATTGTCGTTCAAATTCTGGTGGGGGATCCGCCTCGGGGCCGACGATTTGTTCATGTTCCTGACTGGGCTATCTGGTATTCCCAGTCTCGTTGTGAATGCGTACGGAGTTGTCCCCAACGGCCTCGGGCGCGATATTTGGAGAGTCCCGTTCGACAATATTACCAGCTTCGCAAGATGGTTTTACATCTTGGAAATGCTCTACTTTGTGCAAATCTCCCTCATCAAAATGACCATATTACTATTATATCTGCGCATTTTCCCGACAAAAGGCGTACGTCGGGTGCTCTGGGGCACCATATCATTCAACATTCTCTTTGGAATCGGCTATATTTGCGTATCTGCTCTTCAGTGCCAACCAATCAGCTATTTTTGGACAAAATGGGATGGCGAGCATAAAGGAACTTGCCTCGACATCAGCATGATCACACTTTCGCACGCAATTATCAACATTGTCAGTGATGTCTGGATGCTGCTGATTCCCCTCTTGCAGTTGCGAACCCTTAATCTGGATTGGAAAAAGAAACTCGGTGTTGCTCTAATGTTTAGCGTTGGCGGATTGTACGTTTCCTATCCCTTTTTTGCCAATGAATCAATTCACTAACGCCAGCTGCAGTGTCACCGTAATTAGCGGCCTCCGCATACGATTCATTCAAAATTATGGAAACAGTACCAATGTCACTTGGGACTACACCGAAGTCAGCGACTGGTGCTATATCGAAGTATGCGCTGGCGTCATATGCGCATGCATGCCTGCGATCCGCCAATTCCTCGCTCTCGCGTTCCCGAAAATTATGGCCACCACGCGATCGCTTTATGGCACTGGTCAATCCACCCAATCGAAGCCCAGTCAAAGGACAAAAGGAGATAGGTCCCAAGGAACTCGGGCAAGTTCAGTGAAACATCTATCACACAATCCCAGTCTCGACAGAATCCCGCTCGGGAGAGCTCATTCCAATACATACGGCGATAGTGATGAGATGGAGCTGGTTCAAAAAATGGCGACCAACACAGACAACTGTGGAACAGTTCGCACACAAATAATGGAGAACAAGTAATTCTCCGGAGTGGCTTTGAGGGTCATCCGTTTTCTCTAAAGCTGTAGATATTTATAGATGTACATATGAAGAAAAATAGAAATAAAAGTGTAGAAATGATGATCGTATTACAAACCAATCGATCAAGAACATGGTCGACAATTGTGCGTTACACCACATTTCCCACTTGTGTAACGATCAAGATAACTAGGTGAACCTCATGAAAGCAAGGGTGTGTTATGAAGCGAAACTCAACCTGATGCTGCAAGGGCTTAGATTGATACATGAAAAATACATTACTCGGTTATTCTTGCTCATTGCCCCCTTAGCTAGCCCAGCCTTAGTACGGGTAATCTCCGGTAGAACCTCGGAGAGACTACCCTATACCTAGATTCGACTAATGATCCCAACACTAATACCAATGGCACCCGCCAATGCCAGCGCATGCTGTAGAGATGATCCCTCGCTTTAAATATCTAATGGAATTTACATTAACTCGGTGCTTTTTTGTATAGAAAAGATTTGTTATGGAAAGATACTTCGGACAGTTGACTAGTTCGGATGTGCCAGGACTCTTTTGCTTGTTCAGATCTTCGAAAACACTAACAGTGTCTCATGCGTAAGTTCTTAATTTGGAAAAAACCTTTCCAATAATAAGCAATCTTTGTATTTCTACTATTCCTAAATATATAATTGCGATTCTAGCTAAGTTTTGTCATATTGGAATGTTTGTCGTTGGGTGTGTTGGTTCAGGTCTCAGTCGCCGACCAGGTGCAGGTGAATTGTGCCGAGTGCCCCTCTCCACTACGCTAACCTTGAATAAGGAACACAACCTGGTTCAGCAACTGGGGCACCCTCTAAATCAGGTTTATCCACAATTGCCTAGCCCCTCCGTTGTTGTAGCTTATCTCCTGCATGTTTGGGTCAAAGGGAGGCACGTCTGAGAGTCCCAGCGCATAATCCAATGCACGTGCAATTGGAATGGCTAATAACGACGTCGTTGCGAGTGAGATGAGCGTGGAACAGGCCTGCGATGAATTGGAACGTCCGGCCAAGCGACTCAAGACTCTCGCGTGCATGCGCTGTCGGAAGCGCAAGGTAACCGGCTAATGTCCCCAATCGGCCCATGGGCGGGCAAATCCGGCTAACCGTACAAGCAAAAATGTGACAATAGAAAGCCGTGCAGCAATTGCGTCAGATCGAATGAGCGATGCTTTGAGGTGCCGACCATGTACCGATATCAGCCACAGCAAGAGCCACCAATCCATACTCAAGTGTATGTATTTGATAGGATTAGAGCTCGAATAGCCGAGAAATTGACCCTACGCTGATATTGTATAGGCCTAGCGCCCATTCGTTGGCATATTTGGCTGATCTCGCCTCACTCGAGGAACGAATATCCATTCTAGAGAGCAGAGACAATGGATTGACCTCTCAACCTAGGAATAATCTAGTACTAGATCTGGCCCTCATGGATCCGTCAATGCAAGCTAGTACTTATACCACATCGACGGCGTTTGAGGAAGGGGTGTTGACTCGGAGTGCTCCAGCAATGGGTCTCCTGTCGACATTCGCGAGCTCTTCTGACCATGGGATGCCACTTCTGGAGCTTCGTAGCGACCATGACCAAAGGAACTCGCAGGATGAGCCTGAATATGCGCTTGAAAGAGCGACCGAGGAAGCGCTCTTCGATATCTACAACGACAAGGTTCAGTGCAGGTATCCATTTTTGCGATATGAAAAACTGCGCAATATCAAGAGAACGAGATGTCCGAGTCGCTGTGAAGCATTCTTTGTCAACATGATATTCTCAATAGGGTTGCTTCTGGAAAAGAATAGCAGCCGGACGTCACAAACCCACCAAGACTTCTACCGCATCGCTGTAACAAGATACCTCTCCCACGTGTTTGCGCAGCCGGACCAAATACTGCACATCCAGGCATACCTGATGCTCGCAATGCACGCCATGTATTCACCATCTACCGAGCGCATCATCACCATCGCATCTGCCACCATGCGCTCCTGCGTAATGGCCCAGTTACATTCGGCTGCTGCCGAACCAGAACGCGTCGACGCAGAGACCAAAGTACGCGTGCAGATGAGGCGGAGGGTCTTTTGGTGCGCGTACATGCTGGACCGCACGGTCGGCGTTATCTTCG
The DNA here is from genome assembly GCA_013403855.1 of Calonectria honghensis. Taxonomy (NCBI): domain Eukaryota; kingdom Fungi; phylum Ascomycota; class Sordariomycetes; order Hypocreales; family Nectriaceae; genus Calonectria; species Calonectria honghensis. Next base: position 1,005,020 of record VTGB01000014.1, read on the forward strand.
ACCTTCCATTCTCTATCCCCGATGGCCAAATAACAGTCAAGATGTATGCGAATATCAACGATCGGGAACTAGAGAAGCGATGCGCCGAGGCAACCTCGGATGACCCACGGAGCCTCCCTGGCCTGACCGATGTATCAGCCGCCCTGCACGTAGTTTACTGCCGCCAGATCCAGAGCGAGATTCTCAACACAACACTCCATCGTGATTTCAACAAATATTTCAACCGGCACCACCGGTGGCGGCTGCGGGTGCTGGAGAAGCTTGACAAGTGGCGATCATTGTGTCACCGGTACACGGACGTGCACTCGAGGAACTTTACGAGCAGCGAGTGGCTCAACATGATCTACAACTACAGCCTTGCGTTGCTTTATCAGCCGACAAAGGCCTCTGTTCTCGATTCGGCGGGAGACTGGACGGTCAGGGCCTGCGTTCAAGCCTGTCTCATATTTCGCAAGTTCCAGCGAGAGACGCCAATCACGGAGCTCTGGCTTGGTCTCATCATGCAATTCAGATGCGGAGTCGCATTACTGTATTGCTTCTTTGCTACCCCGCCCCATAAGCGGTCGCCCGTGTACGAGTTGCCCGAGGTGGCCGAGGCTGTCAGGGCGTGCAGCATAACGCTCGCCATTATTGCGGAGCGCTGGGTTCAGTCTCGGTGTATTCGAGACGCGTTTGAGGTTCTGGCCCGCGAAATCCCTCTCTTCGAGCTGGTCCCTGTCGGGGGTGTACCGGAGCCGCGCAAGATACGCCAAGAGTCTTCAGCAACGCTCCTATCGCTACTTAAGCAATTGGAGCCGCTTGTTGTGCATCGCGAAACAATGCGCATGATTAGAGAGGTCGCCACAGAGGATTTTCCAAGCCGAAGGGAACATGACCGGGGTGAGTTGGAGAGCCAGCCGACGCAGACTGAGGCTTTGGATCAAGCGGATGCGGAGGTGTCGCCTTCTTGGCATACGGGCATGACTGAAGACTTCTTCCAGCCATTTGAGCCTCATTTAAAGCTAGGGGAACTTGGCTGCGATGAATTGGAGAGCATGACGATCGGGTTTCCGGGTGACTTTGACTTTACAGGATTGTTCTGAAGGAATCGGACGGACAAGCTGGGATTGAAAAGGCCATGAGTCTAAGAGCACTGCCATGTGCGCATTGAACGTATCTAGGGAAATTGAAACTATTTCACATGCCCTTTGCTACCTCTTCGCCGGCCACAACATCAAAGAAAGCGTCTGCCAAGTATCCTCCACGAGCAGTTGGCTTGCCGTACTTGTCCGTGGGCATGCTTGCTATAGCGGGCGCAGCCACATCTCGCATGTACCCTGCCATACCCTCCTTCGAAAACTTTTCTGCGAACTGTCTTGCGTGCAGACTGAGTCCTTGAGTGGCCCAAATGGGCTGAACCTGCCATACCACACCCATTTTGGCAATGTCGGAGTGGAAAGACTCGAGTTCAGCGGGCGAATAACCGCCCTGGCTGAAGTCGTATGCGCCCATGTAACCAAAGGCAAACAATCTGTCTGGGAATACTTTGCGGACTCCCATGTGGAAGTCATGCATATCCTTCTTATCTGCACCTTCAGGTTAGTGCTGATGCGGAACGGGAGCGGAGACACCTACTGGGCTTGTCTTGTCGACTCCACGTCACATCACCAAGCGGAGCTGCTAGAATGCTTCGGTCAATGACTTGTTGGGTGCACCACTGCCACATGTATTGGCCATATGGAGTCCTCGGCAGCTCCCAGTCGTATTCGATGTCTTGCCCGGTAATTTTCTTTGCCGCTGCCCTGCGCTCGTGCAAGTGGACGACCTTCCCCTCAACCTCTGCCATGTAGGCAGTGTATTGCTCGCTTGTGGCTGCGGCTTTAACTGCATCGTCAAAAGTCATCAGGCAAGCTGAAAATTTCCACTCAATCTTGATGTCTGAGTATTGCTTCCCGGCTTGTCGACCCTCTTCAATCGCCTGGATGAATGGGATTACTGGCTTTGTCGCACCCAGGATGTATGGGTGGTCACGAGGATCAAGAACACTTTGAGCATGATGAGTCGAATACCTCTTCCCAAGTAATGAGTACCTACCTGTTGATGAATTCAGCATGATCGCTATCGCATCGGCATAGAAGCATGGTATCGGCCCTGGAAACGATGTTAGCATCGTATTAATCTCGATCGCTGTTCTCTGCAAGGACACAGACCCCATAATGTCGAATGTCATTCTTACTGTCGTTAATCGTTGGAGATATTCTGATGTCGAGACAAGAGTTCTCCCCTCGCCGTTAGTGAATTTTTTGAGGCCCATAGCTAGGTCATCAATGTGAATCATGGCTACACCAGCTTCGACGAAACTTCGGACAAGCTTCATGCATCCGGTGAGTGTGCCGAATCCCATGTCGGCATCTGCGACAATGGGGGTCATGTAGTCGATGCAGTCCAGATCTTTACGATCGGCCTCGCTGCAGCGCATCCTGAACTGGGTTTGGCGTTGATCATGGAACAACTGCGTGTTGAAGATGCGCTTTACAACCGAGGGCACCAGGTCGGCGGGATAGTCGGCATGGTCCTCACCAGGCCATGCAGCTTGTGAGAGACCACAGAGCGCGCCAGAGACGTATATAGTTTGCACTGTTTGCGTTAGGTGGCTATAATTACGCAGTCACTGTTGCACATGCAACGATCAACTCACTGTACTTGGCCATCTCCTTTACAATGAGTGGCTCGGTGATACCAAACGTCAACTCGTATGTGCCCTTGGCATTGTATTCATTGAGTATGCGCCAAAGCTTACGGCCCTGGGCACTGGATGGGTAATCAATTTTAAAACCTATGTTGCGTAAGGCCGCAATTGATTTGGCCGTGTAGGGCCTGAAAACGTCTCTTTTTAACAAGCGTCAGGGAATATGTTCCGAGTAAGAACTGACCGATTGATATGTTTCTGGCGGTCTGTTTGCCACCATTCTTCGATCTCCTTCACTTCAGCAATGAAGGCCGCATTCTCGGCTTCAACGCTTTCCCATTTCTGAGCCATTCTGGATGGTTGGTTTAACAAATAACGTGATGTAAAAAAGTAGACGAAAGAGAAGCATCGACAATTGATGTTGATGGTGTACACAAATACGTACAACTGTTACACTAGCCACGGCTACAATCCCTGGGGTATTGGGGCAATCCACATACTCGTCGGTGCTTCGGCCACAAACGGGCCGACGCCGATAATCTAGCCTAGATAGCCTGATAAAAGCGTTGCAATTTATCTGGCCCACTGATAAGTGCCGCTGGTCGGAGAAAACGCCTAGCGCCCGAAATATGACAAGGGTGCGTCCCGATGGCCCGACACTTGCATTTTACGAGTCCAACATCTCTGGATATTAGTTTAGCGACATATTTGTGAAGAAGAAGCCTTCGCAATCCCATCAATTTACAGATTCCTCAGTACGACACTAAAAATATGGGCAGCATTCCAGCATCTGCTGCGGCCAAACCTGCTAATCTTGTCAACCTGCAGCTCGGGTGGCCGACTGCGCGACTCTGTGCCGTCAGTGGCATCTTGAATGGTGCCCAAGAAGTTCTTACGACACAAGAAGAATCGGCGAAGGCCCTCATATATGGTCCTCATGCTGGTCACCCGCCTCTCCGGCAGAGCGTGGCCGACTGGCTGTCAACCATCTACCTTCGGCAGGTCGACGCTAAACGTATATGCATCAGCAATGGAGCCTCGGCAAACTTATCTAATGTCTTGCTAAAATTTACGGACGCATTGTATACTCGGCGCGTGTTTATGGTAGAGCCTACTTACTTCCTTGCATGCCCCATCTTTGAAGATAATGGACTGCAGGGAAAGCTGCGAGGCGTGCCCGAGGATGATGAGGGCTTGGATATCGCGTTTCTGCGCCGGGAGCTAGAAAATGCCGAGGCAGAAACCAAGAGCTCGCTCAAAAAGAGCGGTGGTTCGGACGAACCCAAGCTCAAGACTGGCAAGTCGTACCCCAAAATTTACAAGCACATCATCTACTTGGTGCCGACTTTCTCGAACCCAAGCGGGATGAGCATGTCGCTGCGAAGGAGGAAGGAGGTGGTCGGTTTGGCCAGACAGTATGATGCCCTGGTCATCAGTGACGATGTGTATGACTTCCTGAGCTGGCCAGAAGATCCATCAGCGCCCAAGACCAATGTTGGGCCCGTGCCGCCCAGACTGGTTGATATCGACGACGAAATGGAAGGCGGCAATCAGTGGGGAAATACGCTGAGCAATGGCTCATTCTCCAAGATTATCGGGCCGGGTGTCAGAGTCGGATGGTGCGAGTCTACTCCTGCGTTTGCGTTGGAGCTAGCTGAAGTGTAAGGGTTTCCCTTGAGAACAGAAGACATTCCACTGACGAGTTTAACGCAGAGGATCATCGAGTTCTGGGGGAGCACCTTCCCACCTTATGTCCACGTTCGTCGATAAGATGCTACGTAGCAACCAACTCCAAAGTCATATCCAAGACGTCTTGATACCAACATACCGTGACCGCTATGGTGTGCTCGTACGATCGATCAATAACCTTCTCGTTCCTCTCGGCATCAAGATCAGCTCCAAGCTCGTCGGCGGTGTCGCCGGCGGATTCTTTACCTGCCTAAGTCTCCCCGACAATATGCCCGTAGCTCGCACTGTTGCGTCTGTGGCATTGAATGAGCAGAATTTGAGAGTGGCGTTTGGGCACATGTTCACAGTGGCAGGCGACGAATCCAGCGTCTCGAGAGCCGAGGCGCCGGGCGGGTTTGCGAGAAGCATCCGACTATGCTGGGCGTGGCATGAGGAAGAGGAGATCCAGGAGGGGGTCCAGAGGTTGGCTAACACCATCCTCGAAATAAAAGCCAAACTTGAGCGAGGCGAGGCGATAGATGATGGCAAAAATATTGGAATTAGGTAAAGAAGAATGATCTAATAAAGCATATTGGGGTTGTGAAAGTAAGACTTGGAGAAACAGTGATGTTATTCTATGTGGCGCGATTCACGTCTCGTGAATTAATCGCCCTCAGGTTTTGAATAGCCTATAGGGCATGAAGTTGTTTGTTTATGTCCATCATTTTATCGAGGCCAACTGTGGTATGTTGAGGTATCCGAAGTTGCATGTTGATTTGACCTACTGCGAGTTGTGCTTGAACTTTCCTGGTTGTGAATAGGGTTTTGAACCGCGCCATCATGAAATATAGTATTGTATTCTACTAGAAACTATCATAAATATGCGTATTCTGAAATGACTGACAAAAGACTTGCGATCGCTAAACAAATCGTTACTTGCAAACTGAAAATTAATATTCTGATCATGAGCTGTATGTTTGTGTGATCCCGTACGATGAGCGTTGGCCGAGTCCATTTCTGTACATATCAATTTATCAAATAATGGATGCAGAATGGCGAACGGATGCTACTGTGGCTGCAATTTTGTCAGTCGGCTTAAATTCTTCCCCTCCGACATCGCCGGACCCCTTCTCCGATGCTGGTTGATCCTGTGCCGCGGTTTCTTCTTGCCGAAGTTGACGTTTGTGTAAGAAGTCGGTGAAGACTAGAACAAAGTCAGATGATGACTCTTATTTAAAAGGACTCAAGAAAGCTATCACACTTACACATTAAAACAACAGCTCCGAGAGCAAACGAGAGAATTGATGGGAAACCTCGAACGAATTTGGGAGCCATAGTCTGGGGGAAAATAAGGATAGGAAGGAAGGAGTCTTGATGAATGGTTAGCTGACGACGATCTGATATATTTGTATTGCGGTCCAGACATACTTGTCGCATAAAACAGTCCGTTCATGCTTGAGATGGTCAGAGCGCGCTCTTCAGCATTGCCCACATTGATCTCATTAGCCCAAGTCTGGTTCTCGATGTTAGCAATATTCAACCGATTCCTCAAAAGTCTACATACCCAAGTGACTGCGGTAACGTAGCCTCCAGCAAGGAGAAAAAAGCCGGCGATTCTTGCGCCATCACTATCCGGCCAGGCGACCAATATGGATGAACCAACAGTTGTGGTTCCCAGCTGAACCACGGTCAGTATGCTGCCAGGTAAAAGTATTCAGGTAAGCTTACCAGAGGCCCAACCATCCACCAGAGACGGTTTCCGGTGTAGTCTGACCAAAAGCCCCATGTAAAGTCGGTCACCATGGTAACTATATTTGCACATGCCGGAATGACGTTTCGTTGAGTGACGGAGTAGCCTTGCTCGCCTGTTACTTTATTAAAAATCTTCCTATGTCAAATAGATGTGTTGCTATAGCCTTACGGAGGTATATGGCAAAGTAACTATTTCCCTGACAGGAGTTGCCGTACTAAAGTTGTGTTAGTCAGCGCGCTTTATGGAGTAAGTGAATCCTACCAGAATGTACATTGCACAAAGCGTCCACCAGCGCCAGTTTCCGAACATGCGCTTGACAAGCTGAGTGTCCAGTCTGCCAGTTATCTGCACCTTACCAGCATTGGCTGATCGCTGTAAAGACATGGCTTTGTCCTCCTCGGTTAGGTACCAGGCTTTCGTGTTGTGTGGGTAATCAGGTAAAAGGAACCAGACGGATAGGGCAACCGGAAGAGACATGCATCCGCAAACTAACAACAGTGAGAACTCGGCGTCCATATGCTTCGAATTAACGCAACCTACTAATGTACATCCATCGCCAACCGGCAAGACCGAGATGACCGTCAAGAGAAGCGTGGATGCCCGCTTGGAGGAACCCAGAGGTTGCCTGCCCGAAGAATCCAGTAATATGCCAGATTGCCACACGCTTCGCCAGTTCCGTCTTGGTGTACCAGGAGCCGAGAAGGAAGATTATAATCGGCGAGAAGCCGGATTCGAAGAGGCCAATCATGAATCGAAACGCGTAGAGGTGGTTGGAGCTCTGTGCGGCCGCTTGGGCAAAGCTATCACAAGATCCATGTCAGAAGCTAGTCAATCCAGGAGAGAAAAGAAGGCAAGAGCGTACGTAAATATGGTCCATCCAAGTTCGCATATGACAATGCAGATACGAGGACGAATCTTGAGCGCTATCATATTTGATGGTATTTGCATTATGGCAAAAGATATGGTATAGCACACTAATTTGTGTTAAATAATTCTAGTTAGGTAAATACCGAAGCAACTTACTTTGCATGTATGTGTACTCGTTACCCTGAATGTTGAGATCTTCCTTCATTCCGCTGACATCTGTATGAATAGCCATATTAGTCCCCAGCAAGCCGAGTTGATGACATATCAGAGGTCTGCTTACAAGCATTTGTGATGTTACTCTGGTCAATGTATTTCATCCACTATTTCGATCTTAATTTCCGGGGCCTCTTGAGTGATGTGCATTTGATAGAACTTACCCAGCCCAGTGTTGCGCAAATGAGAATACCCAGATCGAGTTTCCGGACCAATTTGCGCTCCTAGAAGTTTTTAGTTTTCATGCATATGAAATCCACGCGGGATTATGTACCTCAGGACTCTTGAGTTCGGCATCTGCGTCCCATAGACGATAGAGAAGCTTCTTCGCGAAGCTGGCATTGCTGCGGGGAGTATCTTCGTAGGCCCCGCTTCCCATGTCGGAAGTTGGGGCTGCTTGTGACATCTTTTTGTCTTCATCCATTCTCAATTTTGGTGCAGGTCCGCAGATCTGGTTTCAAAATAAAGAAATCCGAATTGAAAAGTGTCTGGGTCCGTCATTGATGGACCGAGCCTCGCTATCCTTTAAATTCACATCGACTACTTGATAATGCAGGCTCGTACGTCTATGATCAAGATAGCGGACGATGCAGGGTTGCAGGGTTGCAGAACTCCTCTTCCTGTTATCAGGATGGCTGTATAACCCTGGCGCATATCATCGGGTTTTAGGGTCGGTGTAATGCCCGAAAGATAAGCCGACAATCTGTCAACCATCGGGCGCTAGGGCACTGTGGGGCCGAAAACCTGCATGATACCTCTAAATCACAAAGCGCCAGTATCAGGATCTTTATCACATATCTACGTTCCTACCGCAGTATCTATAGTCTCTGTTTGCAAGTCTGTCATCGCTAAGCATTTTCTGATCAATCCGATATCTCTCTATCCTGTGCCTTCCTTATTCATTTTCTACCTGTGTTTGATAATCCACATAAACGTCAAGAACGCCAAGAACGCCAAGATGTCCACCGAACATGAGGACCAAGTTGCTCTGGCACGAGAGCTGTGCCGGCCAAATGTTGTCAAAAGTCTTATGATGAACAACAAGCTGGCACACTCATTTGGTATACGCGTAGCCTTTTCAACAGAGATGCCACTCGTCGCGAAGCGAGCAGGGTACTCGGCCGTGCTCATGAATTTAGAACACATGGCAATTGGGATGGAGACGATGAAAGACATTGCCGTGTCTTGCTTAAATGTTGGGCGAGTTCCCTACTTTGAGATTTACTCCTCTATTTGGTCTAATTGATCTCCCAGCATCACTCCTATGGTGGTCGTGCCGACTTGCGCACCAGAATGGATTTCACGTTGTCTGGATTCTGGTGCTCAGGCCGTAATTGTGCCACATGTGAACAACGTTGAGCAGGCTAAGATGTGTGTAAATGCATCCAAGTTTCCTCCTTTGGTATGATAGCGCCATTTCAATTTATGCACCAGATCGCACTACGCTAACACGTCTTAGGGTCATCGGTCTGTCACTATGGTTCAGCCTATGACGCAGTACACCACACAGCTCTCTTACGCAGCTATTGCAGAAGTCGTAAATGAGGAGGTCTTGATGATGCCTATGATTGAAACCAAGGAAGGGGTTGAAAATGCCGAGTGAGATCTGCGTGCTCTTTGTTTCAAAGATCCAGCCTAACTTTCACAGTTCTATTGCTGCAGTTCCAGGGATCGATGCTTTATTGATCGGGTGCGCCGATTTATGTATGGAGTAAGTCATCAGTGTGTCAAGCTGAGACAGCACGGAGCTAACAAGTGTAAGACTAGGGATTCCTGGACAATACGACACCGAATTGTTTCATGGGACCGTTGGTAAAATTGCTGGTGCAGCTGAAAAGGCCAGCAGCAATGGTCGCAAGGTATTTGTGGGGCTCGGGGGCCTTGAGCCTCGCCCAGATCTACTTGAAACATTTGCGAAGAGACATTCGTCCATCCGGTAAGGTCGACTTGCTGTCACTAGTGACTTCTATCTAATAAAGACTTTAGGTTTGCCATGGCTGGCCGTGATCTTGCCCTCTTGATCGCAGGAATGGGGAAGCAGGCATCTGTAATGAATGAAATTTCCAACCGCCTATGAGTTAATGATGATTGAGAAATACGGGTAGATTTTCCATAGAGGTTTTGGTTAAAGAGGAGTTGTCCAGGGGCATTTTAAGACGGACGTTAAGAATGCATGAGCAGATGCCACACTTATGATAGTCGTTCACTACCGACAGCTTATGTTCGTAATCAGGACAGGTGTCATTTTCATCCCAGTGTCCAATTGCGCTAATTCGTTCCAATCACGTCTAGGGTCTCGTTGCTTTTTGTCGCGTGAAGGCTTTCGGCTGCGCCCACGTGATTTTCTCAATCATCTTTATACTTGGCGGAACAACACCATTGATTGGAATGGACCCACAGGCGCCACAGCACGACACACAAACAAGGCGACGGCGGACTAAACTACTGCCGAACCGAGACACTCTCCAAGTCGCGTCTTTGCGTGCAAACGACAGACGACAGATGTGCACTCGACAAACAAATTGCCAAACTATGGATTCCAACCCAGGCGAAGTAGCGGTGCAGCTGCAGGATGATCTCGCACGCAAGTATGAGCGGCACAAAGATACCATCCAGTCCGCGTGGAGATCATTCAGTCCAGCCCAGCGGACCAAGTGTATGAAGGCTGGTGCCGCCGACGGTGCTGTTCTGAAACATCCTGAGGATCGTTCTCTCGGAAGCGTCTGCAAGTTCATACCAGAGTGGAACATCCGCGACATCTCAACCAGTCCAGACTTTTTCTTGGATATACTCCATTTTCGAGCCAGCTTTTCGCTTGGAGACCAGTATCGAGCAGGCATTCCAGGAACACCTGGCGATTTTGACTTCATCCACAAAAAAATGCAGACCAAGAATCTCCAGCACATCAAGGAGTTCAAGGACTGCTTCACATTCTTTTCTGATGATGAGAACTATGGCAAGTCTTACCAAATCACCGGCGAAGCCAGGGTTGCTTCTGTCTTCAAAATGGCCATCAACTCCGGTGTCTGCATACCCCAAGCAGTTGGAGAATTGATCCTTCAGAGGCAAATCACTTTTCTGCAATGCCTTAATATCATCATCGAAGACATACTGGAAGAGGCTGGACAAAATACAAGACAGAAGAAAAAGAAAAGGTCCAAGAAATCCGAAAAGGAAGTGGCCGCCGAACTCTCCAAGCTTTCTATAGAGAGCCCTGTCGTGAAGCCTACTCTTGAAAACCTAATTGCCACCGCTCAAGAACAAAAGGTATCACTGCAAGAGTATCAGGACTTGCTCACCGTAGAGCCTGTCGTGCTTGCATATGCTGTGAATATCACGTTCTTCAGCCGGCCCGAACTTGTTAGCGATGAAAGGGGTCGCATGTTACCGACGGCACATACGGATAAGCACATCAGTAGCGCATTTTTTGACGCAATGCTCGATGCCGTCAAAGGCGCTGCCGTCTGGACCTACCTGACTCATCTTCTCGTACTTCTCGACAATTTCAAGTCTGAAAAAGCTTATCAAAGCTTGATTCTTCAAGAGCTCTCCAACATCTGTCATATGGAATACGGACGCGCACAGGCCTTTTTTAAACGTCACGTCCAGACAGCCACGGGCTCGAAATGGTTCAAGCGGGTGTCGAACATCTATGACAAGGCAGGAAATGCACGCGTGTCCATGAAAGCTAACCCGGAAGACCTAACTAGGTCTGATCCTCAGCTTCACTACATGCTTCGGCTTTGTCAAATCGAAACAACGGCGCCCAAGGCCTTAGACTGGGTATTAAAGTTAGGTCAGCTGCATACTGCCCACCCGCTGGAGCGTGAGAAGCTCCAAGAGAGAGAGGCCCACTCCCTGTCCGAGCTGGCTGTGATCACAGGGTTTGTCAATGATCTATCATCAGCCATCCCAATGCCTTCCTTTTCTCGAAAGAAAAACCAGCTGTTCCTTTCTAAATGGGAAGAACTGGACGTTGAGATGAGTGTTTTGAAGAAAGAAATCGACTTGCGTGATTTCGCAGTTCCCATCGACAACCTACTGGAACCTGGGATAGCCGAAGCGGCATTGAAGGCTATTGACCAGTTCATCATCGAGAAAGCTGGAAGCAAGTTGGGCTTTTTATACCAAGACTTAGTTGACAATAGCATTTCTGGTCTCCAGGCCGAATACGAAGAAGCCAAAATTGCACAGAAGCAAAATGCCAACACCGAATTCATTCCCATAGTTTCGACCCCCGATCAGCCAGAGCAACGTGTTGAACAACAAAAGCAAAAGGAAAAGACAAGACCATCCCACTCGTCGGTATACGAAATTGTCCCACAGTCAAAGACTTCTAATGAAGAACACCCAATTCTTCTGCAAACCCTGAAGGTTGATAAATCAGCTGCTGAGGTCTTTTCAGCAATATTTGCCAAATCGGAGTCGCGCGGTTCAGTGGCCTGGTCATCGTTTGAGCTAGCCATGGGAAACCTAGGATTTTCGATTTTACCCAAATACGGGTCGGTCTACACCTTTTGCCCACCGGAAACGATGGAGGTGAAGAGGTCATTCACAGTGCATCGCCCACATCAATCTCGGATCGAGGGGCACTTGATTCCAATCTTTGCGCGTCGGTTAAAGAGAACATATGGATGGTCGAAAAATACGTTTGAAGTTTGATGGGCGGTTAACCCAAGGCTGTTTGGCAGTAGAGGCTTATCCAACGAAAACACTGTGGAGGTCTGGCCACTATTGAGTGAGAAACACACTTTCCTTTGAGTTTCTTTTTACCAAATGAGTGCTCTGTGGTTTCAAGTATACAGCCTCTAGGGCTGACTTACGTTCTGCAAGTTTGGTGGAGTCTAGACGATGCAAACAGTGCCTAGGATAGGGAGCTGTGGTTTAAACGAGGGATAACCCCAGACTATCCGCATCGCGAAGTCAAAAATATTATCAAATTTGAATTACTACACCCTCGAATTTGGATTTTCATCGCTCACACAACTACGGGGTTCCATGCCGCGATCAGCCACTTTTTGCCCATCTCACCATGTACCTTGAATACCACTGAAACTATTTCCATCATAAATTCAGATAATATTTGAGGCGTTCGAGGCTTAAATGCAAGTTTCTCTCATTAGTCTAACACCTGGGAGAGCACCTCCACTCAAATTATAGATGTACTGAACCGCGTTTGCTGCAGGTACGTACCCACCGCTCATGCGCACACAGGAGTGGGAAGCTTAAATGTGGGGATGCACTCAGTACCGAGGGTAAAGTAAGCAAGCCCAATGTGGGCAGCCGAGTTCGTGGGCAGCCGAGAAACAGGGATCAAGGAGCGAGCGCTCCACTACGCAGGTAGTAATTGCGGAAGAGTGACTGAGACACCTCAGTGAATATTAGCTGGGGATAGTGGCATGATGGATTGAGCCATTGAGATTGTTCCTGTTCGGAGTTGAAGTAGCAAGCTGCGTGAAACTTCTCCACACGAAAGCGGAGATCATTTATGTGATTAGAAGATTCTATTGGATGGTCCTGTGAGTAAAAAGAGGCAAATGATGGTACGGAAGGACGAAGAGACGGTCGTTTCCATAAGCGTCTATGCAGATTCCTGATTTACGCCGGCTACCCCAGAACCCCCGAGACGAGACCGTGGGCTTCCGAGGCCAAATATCGTGTGGACAGACAATATGAATTTTCAGAAATGTATAAGTAGCCTCTTTGGCCCTTAAAAGTCAGTCCCAAAAACAACATAGCATCTCGAGTCGCATTACTCAAACTTTTCCATCCATTTTCTAAGCCAATCCTCACAATGACGGAAACTGAGTTTACTGTCTTGATCGTAGGAGGCAGCGTGACTGGCCTCACCATGGCCAACATGCTTGAGCAACTTGGGATCAAATACATCTTGCTTGAAGCCTACCCTGAGATTGCACCCCAGATTGGTGCCAGCATCGCATTGCAAGCGACTGGCTTGCGCATCCTGGATCAGGTCGGGTGTACCGAGCCTCTTCTTTCCATCGTCGACATGCCGCTGAAAAATTCATCCATGCGGGACTCCAATGGAATCTCAATTATTGATATCAACAATCTTTGTGATCAGCTTGAAGAGCGGTAGGTTTTGACCGTTCGACCCTAAGTGTGATTTGACAGCCAACAGGGGTTTTTAGGCATGGATACCCCATGATATTTATCGATAGACGAATGTTATTGCAGACGCTTTACAATAACCTCAAGCGCAAAGATGCGATCCTTGCTGGGAAACGAGTCAGTTCTGTCGACCACGTCGCTGACCATGTTGAGGTCACCACGGCCGGAGGTGAAACGTTCCGAGGCGATATTCTCATCGGAGCAGATGGGATTCACAGCACTGTACGTAAGGAAATGTGGCGTCTCGCCAAAAAGCAATCCCCGGCTTATTTTCCTGTGAATGAATGGTCAAGTATGGCTTCAAACTTGGGCTCCTGGAATACATCCCGCTAACTAAAGTAACAGCTGTTCCATGCGATTACAGGTGCATTTTTGGAATATCTAAACCTGATAGAAGACTGATTCGTCCTGGTTCTCATTTTGTTGTGAATAAAGGTTGGTCCTACCTCGTTGCGACCGGACCTGGTGGTAGGGTGTATTGGTTTCTGTTTGAGAAATTGCCAGCAACACTTTATGGAGATGACATCCCCAAATACAGCAAAGCCAATGAACAAGAGATGGTGGACCAGCACGCGTCAGATATCATTACAACCGAAATTACGTTCGGTGAACTGTACAAGGCTCGAACCAGCTCTGCCTTGACTCCCTTGCATGAGCATGTTTTCAAAAAGTGGTTCTACAAGCGAATTATCACTATTGGTGACTCAGCCCACAAGGTATCCTTCTCTGCAATTCCCGTTTTTTTTTCAGTAGTTGGCATAAGAACTAACGCCCTCGTGTACTAGTTTGAGCCAATTACAGGCAACGGTGGCAACAGCGCGATCGAATCCGCCGCAATCCTCGTGAATTATTTATACACAGCGATCAAGAGCAAGGATAGCTCGCTAACCGACGATGACATTGAGAAGATATTTTCCAAGACTCAGAACGATCAGTTCGATCGTGTCGCTTGGTTAGTTTCCGATGCCCATGAGCGACAGCGGCGCGACGCTATGGAAACACCTGTATTGGCTGTCATGGTCAAACTTATGGCTCGTGTGGTTCCCCCAGCAGCTCTTTTGCAAGTTACCTCGGAATGGGTAGTCGGAAGCCCTCGACTTCAGATGCTACCAGTGCCACATCACCGACGTGCGATCCCATTCAACGACGAGCTTCCTGCTCAGCCATTTTCAATGCCTTGGCTTCCGGCTGGACTGGGCATCATTTCTCAGGCTTTCCTGTACTGGGTCTCTAATCGAACTATAAAGCCACTAAAGTCATTGGGAACATTCAATGGGAAGCCTCTGAGAGATCATTACTTAGGGATAAAGCCTGTGGACAACCTACTCTCGCTGCTGGTATCTGCATTTGGAGTGATTATTGATCCTCAAAACCCCGCATCGAGGGTGCATATGATGTATTTCATGCCGATAATCTTTTCATCGCTTCTCGATTGGACCATTGAAGGCTATCGCGAAGGGAGCCAAGGCACGCTTGTTTGTTGGTGAGTTGCCGCTTCGCCCTTCCTTTATCTCCACGATTTCAGTTGTGTTTATCAAATCCTGGAACTAATTAATGAAAATGATAAAGGCCTAGCGTGTACGGCGCAAGTTATCAGTTGCTGGCCATTGGCCGTGTCGCGCCCTTGTACAATATTGCTACCATTGCCACGTCTGCTCTTTTCAAGATGCTTGGCAATCCTGTCGGTCAGCCTGTACCTGAAGGCGTTTCCAGGGCACTTTTGCCCAGCTTGATGCTCGGGTTTGCTTTGCCGAGCCTTGCGATGTTTTATCCATTCCAAAACAAGGATACATGGCAGAAAGTTGTGGCATTCTGGCAACCCTCCCCAGTATACGTGGGAGTTCTTGTCAGTGCTCTATCAAAGCTTTATTCCAAGGGAAAACCCAGCAAAACTTCCCATAATGGCTGGCGCAAGGATGGGAAAGTCGAGGCACGGCGGAGTGCAGAAAGCGTCAAAACCTTGAAGCAAGTGTATACCGTATGCTTCAGTGCATCTACGCTGCTTCACCTATACTCAATTTATCACATCTGGAAAACGCCGGGACTCTCCATTGCAAACATATTTGGCAATCTATCCAATCCCTTTGCAAGTCAAACAGCTCCAGAAGCGGATCACGTGGATGTTTTTAAATGGGATCTAGCCCTCAATGTCGCATCCGTGACAGTTCAGAACCTTTACCGCATTTGGGATTTGAGAAGGCGAGGATATATCACGACTGCTACTGCTTGTAAGGTTTCGCTTTATGTTTCATTAGGCCAGATCGTCGTTGGTCCAGCAGCGGCACAAGTTGGCCTCTGCGCATGGAGGGAAAACGTTCTGGAGGAAGTAAGGCATTAATTAATTAGAAGCCTCCTTTGTTTAATTGATCTTGAATCAAGAATGAGAGCAATTCATTGCGTCTTTCCCAGTAGTCGCCGACTACCCCATGATCAATCGGCGTCTTACATGCATGAGGCAGGATTCCCCGAGTGGGTCTAGAGATTCCTTCCTCTATATTTATATCATTCGCCTTTGGCTAGCAAATCAGAGATGTTGACAAGTGGGCCATACCAGGATCAAGGACGGCCGGGTCTTCTTCGTCCCGGATATTTTTCTTTTGCCTTGTCAGAGTAAGATGGCAGCAAGTCACCTGTCGCTACCCATTTTCTTATATTCATCTCGTCTTGGTTTAGCAATAACCGATCAAGCATCATGCCGGCCTCTCGCAAATCTGTTGGCCAAGCATCCTTTAGATGTGGTATTTGCCATCGGGCTTTTAGAAGGCCAGATCACCTTGCACGACACGAGCGCGCCCACAGAAATACCAGCCCTTTTCAATGCGAAATTTGCAATCGGACTTTTGGCCGTCGTGATGTTTTGCTTCGACATGCAGACCAGGTTCATAACCTGAGTGCAACACTCAAATATCTCACAGTTCACGGCTCGCAGGAGAGTCCAGATTGTGACACCTCATCCTCAACCCTCCATACTTCTACATCTTCAACTTCATCCTCGAACTCACATCCAGGCGAGAATCCGCATCACAGTCAGCGAGCTTTAATTCCAGCAGACGGCAGTTGTTCCGACTCTGACTCGGGTGCTAACTCTTCCCCAAATGGAGATGTGATATCATCGTTGCAGGAGACAGACATCGACAATTTCCTTGACAGGCTGCTAAATGTTCGTTCTTGGAGCGGCCTATCTGAAGCTCTTCAGCATGTAGCATCAAACCAACAACAAAATCCACCTAAAAATCGCAGCCGAGATCTTGTCGATTCGCCAGGATCTCTTAGCAGACAAAAATTAGGAGTTGAATGTCACCCTCCAAGTCCATTCCTGTCGGCAAACGGGCCGATGCACGAATTTTCTACGCCCTACGATAGCCGACTTTTCACAAACCCTTCGCCACTGCATACACTATCTACTATTTACTTTCCCCATTCCTTGACACAATCCACCTTTGATCAACTCGTTAAGTCTTACGAGAACCACTGCGCAAACCACCAACCATTTATTCATTTTGCCACCTTGGACCTCAACTATGGCGCCATATCTCACGGAGGCAGCTCGAGGACTTCCTCTCAACCAGCTCGCTGCCAATGCAAACGCCTGCCACACAGCGCACTCGTGCTGTCCATTTTAACTTTGGGTGCCAATGGCCTTGGAGAACCTTCATTAGCTATCTACTTTTATCAAAGGACGAGAAGAGACATCTTATCATGGTTTGAAAGCTCCAAACGAACCAAAGATGCGGAACCGCCGCTAGACATTCTTCAGGCCCTGCTCAACTATGTTACATTTGGTCTAACATTTGGAGATCACTCGATCGAGCAGCTCTCGGTTGGACATTCGGTATCTTTGAACAATCTTATCAAATCAGTTTCTTTGGATAAGCCGGATCCTAATCCTAAAGTGCGCATACATCGCCCATGTCCCAGTTGTATGACAGCCATTCCGAGTGATTGGCTACACTGGGCTATCTCTGAGGAAAGGAAGAGGACATTTTTGACTTATTTCTCGCTTTCAAGCGGTGCTCTCACCTATCTTGATTCCATTGCCAGCATGGATTGGCGTGAGGTTGGTCACAGTTTGCCATGTAGTGATGAGGTTTGGCTTGCGGCAAGCCCACTCGAATGGGCTTCTGCATTCGCCAAGGAACCGGAGTCACCACTTTTTGCAAAAACAGTGGAAGCGTTAGTATCCGGCACCATTGAGGGTGACACACCTGGTGATAATGACACCCCGGCGCGCGCTTTCCCGGCTACGTCGCCCCAAAGCATTTATGAATCCGTAAACATTCAGTCTTGTTTCCATCTTATTGCGGCAATTCATCGAGAGACATTTTATCAAAGGCTACACGGCAAGATCGATGTCGACATGATCCAGAAAGCTCTACAACAATGGCAAATCTTATGGACTCATGTAACGCAGAAAGACAACACCAAAGCCTACAGTCAGTTGTTCAATTGCAATAGCCTGTCCCTGTTTGACAATACGCAACTTCAGTTGCACGTGGATTTAAAAGAAGCAAGAGCTGCTCTGATATCCCGCCAGTATAATCGGTTTTGTGTCTCATTTCCTGCCTTTGATCTCGTTCTAGAGAGCGATCGATCTGAATGCTCATTCTTAACTAACCCAGATAACTGGCAACAGACCTACCAGGTATTTTTTGACATGGATAGGCGAAGAGCCTTCCGTCGCATTGCAGTTTACGCAGTAAACTCGTTGGAAATGGCATTTCACTACAACCCGGAGTGGAATTCGGACAAGCCCAGCATGGATATCTCACCTCATGTAGGAATAGCGGTGTTTTACTGCGTCCAGATGTTGAGCAGTTGGCTGTGCTACTTTGCGGATTGCTTGCGCAGGCGGCTGTATATACACTCGCCCAATGAGACAGCCAGTGGAAAGGTTGAGGATTTCTGCCTTCTTCAAGACGTTCTCGAATTTTCACAGGCCCGCAAAGTCCAATTCTGTGGGAACTTCAATGTTCCAGGCTCAGCTAACGAAACTGACGACGTAAACATGGGTCAATTGGCGTGCGATTTGCTCAACTTGCACTCGCAGGTCTTTTACCGTTGTCATACTTGGCCAAGTAAAGCCCCCCATCTCATATTCAAAAAGCCCAATAAATGTCTCTGGAGCTAATTGGAATCTCCATTTAGCATTCAAGAATCTAGCAGGCGCACTAAAAGGTCGCTCCATCGCAATTTCAACTTGGCTGCACGACAACGAAATTGGAGCCTAACTTAACGCACAAGCATTAAGAGTTATCACTTCACTGTCCCATGGCAATTCGAGTGGAGGCATTGTATGTTGGTAATCATGCAACAATGGTAGCGGTCTTCGTATCCATTCAAAGCGTGGCGATTGATTGAAATACCTGGCGTCTCATCCCATATGAGCGCACAATGTGTAAATAGATAATACCACTTAGCCGTCTCATATTGGTTCAAAATAGGCGAGTCAGTGGCTACAAACCACTCCACCTTTGCTAATTACGAGAGAATCTGTCACCTCTCACTTCAATCTCCCATCAACTTCATCAACTTAAATATTAATTTTCTTCTTGCTCTTCATGTCTGAGTTCGAACTTCTCAGTCTAACTTTTTTAATGTTCCAAGTTCTCACCTTTGCCCATGAGGCGGCTCCGGTGTGCTGTGAGCCCTTTATCGTGGGCAAAATCAGGTGGGGAGCTGTAGCGCACAGACCATCTTCAACTACCCTTATCTTATCAACCGATAAGATAAGGACTTGGAGACGACATAATATCCCATCCGACGCATCCATTACATTATAATCGGCTAAACTTGGCAGCTCCATGATCAAGGCCACCTCAAGGGTCGAGCGGTTCCTTGACAGCCAGGCATTAAATAATAATATATGTTGCTATTAGTTACAATAAAATACAATTTTTTAATGCTTACTAAAGTAGCTTATAACACGAATAGCATTTCAAAAGCGTACTCTTCTCATGAAGCTAGGTTACCCTACAATTGCGATGATTACTAACCAGCACTCAACGCAGAGTGGGGCCACAATCTCGCGTTGTCTCCATTCCCCAAATCATCCCACCGCGTACGCTCCTCTCCTCCCCTTGAATGCGAACCACGACCAACAGGATGAGCAAAAATGGGGTCGCGCGGTAAATTCGACCTTTAGATACATTTCGAGATAGTTATTTCTACAAAACGATGACGCGCTTCTCCATCCATCCCCACGTGTTGCTTTGGCTAACAGCTTGCGGAAAATACCCTCAGCCACGACGGCAAAAACAATCTTGAATGCGGTGACACAGATGGCGACATGCGTATCCTAAACAGATGTGGTATCATGGAAGGATTCCACTGTCATCTCCCATCTCATCACCGACTCCCAGCACGGCACGCTAGTGGGCTCGGCAGCTGCCTAGTGATGCCTAGCGGTCCATTCTCGTCCAGCTGCCTCAGGAGAAAAAAAGCCAACCAGCAACAAAATGACCCAACAGGCCACCTTCTCCTTATCAATCGTCGATTCAACTTGAATCATGACCATCAAGCCGTTTTTGGCTCAAAGAAGCAGTCAAACCCAATGGCGCCCATTGGTCGGAAGGCTCAAGTTCCAGGCCGTCGCGTGCTCGGCCAATTGCCGTTGGACCCCCAGGCGCGGCGCCAATGGCGACAAGCGCAGCGCATCATTTTCCTGGTTTTATCCATCATTGGCATATGGAGTCTTCACACTGTGGGTTCATGGACTATTGAGTTGATTCCGCCTTGGCCTTGGGTTTCCCAAACAATTTCATTCCGTGAAAAGGTCAGGATGCACGAGGTTGCCGATTTGGTGCTCGACATTTACAACACACTGGCAGAAATGCGCTACATTGACCCTGCCGGGATTATTCGCGGACCACACAACATTACCTATAATCAGCCAACGTACCAAGCCTTGGGCCTGGACCCTGCAATCATATACCTGTACTCAATTTTACCGTACATTGATGTGCAGCGAGCTGGACGGCCGTTCTTCTTCGGGGAAGGTCAATTTGTCGACTTGCGCAATCCTGACAAAGCGCGAGAAGGGCGCGATCCCCTCGCTAGAGACCCGAAGGGGAAGGACTTTTTCGCCGAAAATGGCCCATACATGCGCCCATGGATGACTCCCCTATCTCAAGCCTTAGACAACTACAGCAGTGTTATTGTGTATGACGCTCGCCGACATAAAATATGGATCGTTGACATGGATAGCTGGGGGAGCGTGGACCCAAAATTCGAGGGTGTGCCTGATCCAGTTGGCGATAGTCCCAACATGAACTCTCTCGACCACCTGAACAACCGTCGAGCCTCTGATGTATTGAAAGACATCAATCGTTGGTATCGCGAGCTCAAGATTCTTCCCGGCTGCGGGGACAGCCCCAAATGGAGCGACGAGGAAATGGATTTGAGCACACTGTATCGACAAAATGGGTGGCCTAACAAATTTAACGGGGATGCATTTCAGGCCGACCAAGCTCGGCGGCGATGCGCCATCTCGGCAGAGTACGATGCGCAAGAGCCGATGCGGCAACTCGAAGGCGCCGATAGCTGGACCAAGTATTATGAAGGAACCTTCCCCTATATGAACCGCGCTATTTCACTCGCCGAATCTGAAGATGAGTTGTGGGCGTCTCGCTTTGACCTCTGGAAGCTGGAGCGCGCGAGGGACCGCCACGCACTTCGCGTCCCAGAGATGAAAAGGACGGTGGAAAAGTATTGCCCGAACGGCATCTGCCAGAGAATAGAAGATTTGCCGCTGTGGGAGCTGCACTGCCTGAAGGACAAGTACACCCAGAAGCGAACGGCGCTTGCGGAATTGAAGAAATACGTCCCGTATGAAAAGGACGTGAGGATCATTCGCGCGGAAAAAGAGGTCTTCGTCTCTTACATTGCCCTCAAAGCCTCGCAGGCTGAAGCAGATCGTTTGCGACCGGGCGCAAAGCTGGACGCACCTTTGGATGATCTTAAAAACGACTATGATGGGCAAATTAGGCGGGTGCGACAAGATGCTCATGATTTCAGAGAGTTTCTTGCCACAATACCCTCGAGCTCCGAAAAGACTCGCGCCTTGGTTGAAGGAGAGGCTGAGAGTTTGGGTCACCAGATTGCGGATATCGAAAAGCGAAAGGAATTACGCCTGAAATGGGAGAAAGAAGATAGAGAGTGGGAGGAGAGACAGACAGAGATGTTTAAAGTTCTGGAATGATAATCATGTCATAATTTTGCACTAATATATTCTCATGTATCCATTGACTTTTCCTCAAAGCATATTCTTTCACATCAAGGGAGGCAATATTGTCGCTTCCTCACATCTCGTCCTCTAACTTTTGCCTGCCGACCAGCTTCGCATAGTGGCCGTTTCTCTGCTTGTGTGTGCGATGCCCAATTACCTGACCCTGGTTAAAGACAAAAATTACATCGGCATTTTGAATCGAGCTAAGACGATGGGCCACAGAGATGGTAGTGCGACCCTTTGCTGCCTTGTCTAGTGCTGCTTGCACCACAACCTCAGACTCAGAATCTAGAGCAGAAGTAGCCTCATCTAATAGTAAGATTTTAGGGTTACGGATAAGAGCGCGGGCGATTACAATTCGCTGTTTCTGTCCTCCAGATAGAAGTCCTCCCTTGCTGCCTACGATCGTATCAAGGCCGTTGGGCAACGAGATGATGAAGTTGTGGATGTTGGCATTAATGCACGCCTGGTTAATTCGTTCATCAGACACGCTTTCGTCTGGGGACTCCAGGGAAATGTTTTCTCGAATTGTTCCATGATAGAGAGTCAGCTCCTGGCTGACCAAGGCAATCTGCCCGCGATAATCATTCATGTTCAGTGTGTGAATTGGCCTTTCATCAAGCAAAATGCTTCCTCTGGTCGGGTTATAAAATCTCTCAAGGAGCTGGATACTTGTGCGTTTACTACAGCCAGATGCACCTACAAGCGCAGCATACTGACCTGGCCGAACTTTGAAGTTGGAGCCTCTCAAAACGGGGTGTTCGTTGCGTGTCGGATAACGAAGATATACGTTGCGGGATTCGATGTGACCCTGAACCTGCTCAACCCTTTCGCCGGCCTGAGACCACACATCGACGACTAGTTTGTTGTCCATGAGGGCTTTGGGCTCTTGAGCTCTTGAGCTTTGCATTGGCAGCGAGCTGGTTGAGAGGAAGTCCTCGAGCTGCCTCCGTGAGATATGGCGCCATAGTTGAGGTCCAAGGTGGCAAAATGAATAAATGGTTGGTGGTTTGCGCAGTGGTTCTCGCGAAGGCCCCCTTTGCTTCAAGTGTTACTTGAACAGCCTGGAGCAAACAGCCGCCGCGTGTGTGCAGGACCCAGACTGGCTGCCCCATGGCGCAGCAGGCTTCCCGGGACGACTTGGGCGTCTGTATAAAACAGGAGACTTGGTCCGTTATACCGAAGATGGGAACTTAGTGTACGTCGGACGTAAGGACGCACAGGTAAAGATTCGTGGACAGCGTGTTAAGCTTGGAGAGGTTGAGCACCGGGTACAAGAATCAATGCAGGAAGCCACCGGCGTTGCAGCTGTAGTTATTTGGCCACAAGCCGACGCACCAACATCACAGCTTACCGTCTTCTTGCAGATTTTACAAAATGGCACTCAAAGTGGAGCACAATCAAGTACTCAGGCCGAGATTTTGCCAATCTCAACACACGTCAGAGATGAGCTGGGTCGTAAATTGCCCAGTTACACGATTCCCACTGTCTTTTTTTCCATGTGCAAATTTCCTACTACAGCCACCGGAAAGCTGAGCCGCAGGCATCTACGAGAAATTGGAGCGTCATTTTCTGCACAGCAGCTAGCTGATGTGCACACAAGTGGTCCCAAGCGCGAGCCAACAACACGGTCTGAGACACAGATGCAGCGAATCTGGGCCCAAGCGCTCAATATTAGTAATACTAGGATAGGCCTAGATGATAGCTTCTTCCATCTTGGTGGTGACTCGGTTGGCGCCATGAAAGCTGTTGGGGAAGCCCGCAAAGCTGGTCTGCATGTCTCTATAGCAGACATATTTCGTTACCCGAAACTAGTGGATGTGGCATCTCGCGCTTCACTCGCCGTAGGCTTTGCCTCTTCCGCCGATAATCTACCCTTCTCTTTGCTCAAAGACAGCTTTGACCGGTCATCATTTCTGTCGGACGTCTCAACTCAATATGGGTTAGAAATGAGCACGATTGAAGACGCGTACCTTTGTTCACCACTTCAGCGAGGCCTGTTTTCGGTTACGCTGAAGCGAACGGGAAGCTATACATTACAATCCACGCTTGAACTTCCTGCTGATTTTCGAATCGAAGTGTTTCGTGAAGCCTGGCAACGAGTCGTCCACAATATTACCATTTTGCGTACGAGAATCATCCAACACAACGATGCTGGCCTAATGCAGCTTGTTTTGAAGGATCACATGGCAATTCAATGCCGAGCATATATTTTAATTTTGAGCAGTCAATCAAATGCAAGGTATTTGTTGCACGAAGATTATTTGTGCACTTGATTAGATCACAACTTGAAGGATGTAGTTTATGAAACTTACCGTTGGTGATAATTTATAATAGGATGGACTGTCTTGGTAGAGATAATCCGTGCCTGAAGGGTATGTGGGGGCTGCAAAGTGCACGATTAAGGGTAATGGTAGCAAAGACATTGGATTCCCGGCTACTCGTTGCGCACCGAGAAATTCTTTTTAAAAAAAGGCGAGATCATCTTCCCGAATTTGAATTTCCTAGTCACAGGCTAATCGACGTAACTTGCTCCGCTTTAGCTTTTTTCATCTCTGACAAGAATCGTTGCCCGTCTAGGCTACACAAGAGGATTCGCGAATAATAAGCCAGTCAAATTCACGACATCAAACAATCAACGATATCTATTCTAGAACAATCGATTAAGAGAATTTCTGGTTGCCTAATCAAGCTAAACTGGATTTAATTCTAATATTGAGAAGATGTGCGGCGGTGAAATGGGTTAGCATGATCACCTCAATATTTAAGCGACCAAAAATATAACACCAGATCAGATAGATCTATTTCAAATCCAGAATTTTATTATAATTAGAAAACTAGTATATGCCCAAGTTATGCATTATCTTGGGCTCATTAAAGGATTGTAGGAAGGGCATGATAATCTGCAAGTGAGCTTCAACGCCCTTGCGACATAACCAAGGAGGGTGGGATAAAGCTTTTATCTAAAAATATGTGAAAGAGAAGACAAGAATATGATAGAACTTGGTTGATATGGTTTTCGATCCAGTGTCTCAGTCAGACAGCACAATGCGTAGACCAGAAGCCCCCTCAGCCCAGGAAACGACATCATAGTCGTACACTCCAACAAGCTCGAAGGCTTCGACAGTTCCAGGCTCCTTGCAATCAGTCTTTTCGGTGAGGTAGGTGCTGTATGTAGCATCCCAGGTGGCTTCGGCTCCAATGGCGGCTGAGAGGCGACCGAGGTGGATGTTGCGCTGGTTGCCAGGGCCCCAGCTATCCCTAGGCCCAGGAGCGGGAGACAGGCTGGAGAAGAGGTCGAGCTTGCCACTGCCGTCCAGAGTATCGCCAGGAGCCAGAGAGAAAGCAAATCGGCACTTGAGACCCTTGGCAATGTTGGGATATGTAAATGTCAACAGCGCAGTAACATCGTGCCCATCGTTGCTGGGGTGTTTGGCGGCGAGACCAACATTGGTGGAAGCAATGGCACCGGTGCCAACATCATATGCCCATGTAGCTGAAGGGTAGAAAGCCTCCTGATTACGAGCTGCAAGGGGAGCAGCAAAGACAGATGAGGTGGCCAGAAAGGTAGCAACAATCGCCCTGTGAAAGAACATGATGACGCTTTTATGGGAGGATAATATCAGAGAAAAGTATTAGAAGAAGCTTAGTTTTGATGATCGTTGATGCTTGAGTTGTTATCCTGCAGACCGTCAAAGGCCTTTGGGCAAACCTCAAAGGCCTTTATGTATATTCAGTATCCCACGCTATCTCATTTTCTGAGCAATTGCCTTGTTCTAGTCGGCACACCACCCATTGCTGCGATTGAGGCGTTGACTTCTCAATTGTGTGGGACTGAAATAGCATTGGCTAAGGGGGCGTTTGCCGAACACAGCCCGTTCGCTCCGCCACCGCCTGTTTTGGGCATGCACACCTAGCAGGTGCGGGGAAAAGAATGATGTCAAGGCTGCCAATAGGAATATAGCGGCGTCGGGTTATTTGGCACTACATATCCGACTAGCCGAAGAATTCTCTCAGCTGAATAGTGACTAAATCCTGGACCAATTGCGTTGGGGCTATTTTGACACCACAGATAAATACATCACGAGATCTCAAGCCACGCTTACTGAACAATTCTCAGCTGGAGGACGTGGCTTGCCAGCATGCAGAGACTAGACCCAAAAATCATATTGATTGACATTTGATTTGTTTTCTTTTTCGATCCTACTCTCTTTTTCTTCTTTTTTCTTTTCTTTTTTGCTGAAACAGCATTAGCCAATCCATCCTCATACTGTCACAAACAAGACAATTTGAGGAACGAAACCGATACTGGTATCATACAAAGGTTGATGTTAAGCCAAACTCATTCAAGGCTTGAGCACGGATAATGCGACCAGTGCAATTAGTCCAAGGCTAGCCCGGGCTGACAAGACAAGCTGCAGAGAGCTGAAAACTATCAGAGACACGTCATATTTTGCTATAAGGAAGTGCATCTTACATGCTTTGAAGCAAGTGCTAGTTCGTCTTGATGAGGCCATCTGCATGCATAGGCTGCCAAGATATCCCGTAAAAAGCGTACACTCCATATCGGCGACTTTCGCAAGGCTTGCCCCACGCACCATGTAAGATAATACGCGCGGGGTATGCAGGATGGTAGTCCAGGGAGGAGCCGCTAACTTGTTGGGCTGATGGCGCTCAAGGCAGTCTCTCTGGTGCAATAATGCGGAGAATAAGGCCACCATGAAGTTCTGTATCCTCAGAGAACGGCGTCATTTCAGATAACGAAAAATTACATTTTGATCGGTTTTGCCCTAACTAAATCTCTGTCAAGGTGAAGCCCCTATGCTGTCCCCATGTCCTCAGTCAACATTTCCTCACTCCCCATCTTTCTGAGATTTCTACACGACTGCACTGTTGTTATTATGCCACTTTTCCGAAAACTATCATCCCCAATATATATAGCCCCTTGGCTACACCTTTCATCGTTGATGTCGTCCGCTCGGCTGACATGAATGGTGAGTGTAGTTATAACGTAGGGCCCTTGACTTTGATGGCGTTGGAATTTGATGCTTTCCGATGGATTTTGTTTTTCATGGTCCTCAAACGAGGGACCACTTGGTGTCAGGGCTAGTTTATTGCCAACTGATCGAAGCAGCGGGCGAAGAGTTGCAAGGCAGCCTACTATGATCGCCAGCCCTCCTTCAACAGCAGTCCAGATAAGAATGGGAACCGTTGACCCTGAATTCAACGGTTAATACCTATTTCAAGGCAAAAAGGTGAGTTAACCATTGTGGGGGAGGGGGTTTTACGTACAAAGGAAGTCAGGATCCTTATACTTAGTAAGGTAGACAAATCGGACAACCACAGCCGAGCTTGCCCTGAAATCTGTGAGCCTCAGGTCGCATGCCTTTTTCAGCAACTGACTAATAACTAACAAGCATGCCATAATCATTATTGGGGCTAAAGCGAACTTCACTTTGGGGCCCATATGTAGATTCCAAACGAGGACGATTGGTAGAATGGCGCAGACTGCATCGCAGGCAATGGTGCATGCGCTGTACACAAAAGTGTAAGTCATGATGACATCTGAAGTGATGCACTTCCCTGGTTGGTTCTTATTCCAAAAGTAGGATACAGGCTGACACTGGAATAATGCAACGAAGAAGAAGACAAAGCCATTGATTAGCGTGCCGGCAATCACGCCATAAATAATCCAGATATGCATTCTCCTTGTTGGGATACGAAGAAGGAACAGGCAAATAGACATTTTAGACCAGATAATCGCCTGACTATACCATATGTATAGAAAAAAGAAGTACTATGGGCAATTTATTAGCTCAGCATACCGAACGATCAAAGAAAAATTACCTTTAAAGCTTGCTGAAGGTCATCAGCTTCAATATCCCAGATATGACGCCCGCAACCGTATTCCGTTGACAAAAGACAAAACGCATTAAATAAAAGATAGAGAATCTAGCATAATCTGGCCTTAGTAAATGATATAAGAAGCGATGCATGGAGATTAGATCGTCATACACATGCTAAAACCATACAGGCGTCATCAATTCCAAAACACTTGACCATGCATACCCGAACATAGCATCGCAGCACAGTTGATATCGTGGCAATTGCTGACAGCACAATGCAGATTATGCGAATTTCTGAGCTTCTGTCTGAGGTCGACATTGCCTAAAGGATGGACCAGCCAGTGAGAATGTTACAAGTGAACGATATCAATCGAGAAGAAATGGCAACTGTTCATTTTGTGCTAGCAATAGGTTTATATGCGAGATAAACAGCCCGTTGTCGTCCAGATGCTGAGACCTTCGGTCCCTTCGATTTCGAGAACTGTGACACTAACACGTTAGCGACATTGGTGTCAATATCAGGGTTCATGGAACCCGAACCACTTTCTTAAATGGGCAAAATCGATGCGCACGGCTAATTTCTACACGGACTTGAAAGTCTATCCGAGTTTCGATGAAATCAGCAGTAAGCCCCAAGGCGGTTAGCTTTGATAGGCCCGGAGATTATCCGGGTTCGGATCACGCGATTTAGAAGAGTGCATGTGCATCATTTCCGGGCCATGACCTTCCAGTTAGCATAATCAAGAATTTATGACAAATTTACAGAACATGACCAAAACAGATATGTCCATGGCAGGCTCGCAATCCCCTGCTCAGCTACTAATTTTCTCCTTTGTGGCGTTGTAGGCTCGCAAGGTTTACGTAATAGCCTCCCAGACGACACTGGCGCACGGAGATTCCAACTGCCGCTAGAAACCTGTGTTTGGAGCAAGCGAGCCCATATGAAACACTGATACGCCTTCCATCATACGATAGTTTGGACTAATGCTAAGATATGGCTCTTGAGCGTTGGCATTTCGCACAGACGCTTGATAATCGTCTGATATTGTTGTGAAACACAAAATGGCTGTGTAAGCACCATCTTTCCAGTCTTAATGTGGAAAGGGCCAAGATATGACCCTGGCTCGGAAACAGACGCGAGTTGCCGGACTTTAGGCAGGGTCTTACGGGCTAACCCAACTACGACCTGGTAGCAGGTCCTTCATGCGCAGGGAAGGGTGGTACAGTGAGTTTAGCGTCTGTTCACTGATTGGGCTATGTTTTCTGGCAAGAGAGGGTGAAATCCAGTACCTTTTCCGCCTACCCTAAACGCTCCTCCATGAAATTAGATGACACTGTTTTGTGAGCGGAATGGACTTGCAAGCTAGGGTTTGCGTTACGAGATCCTGACCTGTATGGAATCACCTCAATGACTCACGCCTTGGCTTCTTACGATGAGAATCGTTCAACAGAAGTCCCATTTTCCCCCTTATTTAGTACGGTCAAGAGATTTAGGTGTGAGGAAGTGGGGATTGATCTTCACCTTCTTGTGGGTGATAATTGTGTTGCTGATACCACGCTTCTTTCTCTAGCCACTGTGGTTAGGCAGATTTGACCGACACTATTTGCACAGACAGGAAGAAACTATGTCCCTAAAAGGATTCTACCGTTAGATTCTAATATAAAATGGCCGATGATGAGGAATTGTGATTATTTCTACGGGCCATACCGTAGAATTTGGTCTCAATGCGCGGGCTGCATTTTAAAGCTTCAGATTTATGTGTACTTTGATCATTAGAATTGATGTGCGTCGAGCAGGTCAGCCTGGCAAGTACCAGGTTCCCGGGTTTTTTTCTTCGTGAAGAATGTCAACATGAGGTGGGTGAGGAGCCGTAATGGGCATTATTTGTTGAACCCTACTTTACATTTCTTGGCTTTGGTTTGAAATGAATTCGCACCAAAAATAAATAAAAAATAAGAAAATCGATGAGATAAAGCGGCATCCTCATTCAATTATAATGGAGAGCACGATTTGTCTCTAGATTGCCTCAGGTTGGCTTGGCCTTCAACAAAACATACAAAATGGTCTAGCAGGAAAGGAAAACAGGATACTGACGTTGGGCCCATCCCAACATGGCTAGAGTTCAGAAGTCCATTCCCACACCCATTTCGCTTAAGATGGTGGCGCAATCTCTCACCCACCATCAGTTAGTTAGTTTTTTTTTGAAGTATTGAAGACCATCAACAAATCGGCCAGGCTCAAAAGTGTTGATAAACTTGGGACGATTTTAATACCTGCGAATGTGGTTCAGAAATTTGAAGAGTAATCTCACTTTACCGTTGGTGCACGAGATGCTGTGCTTTCATAGAGAATGTCTCTATGCCATTTCCATTGTTATCTATTACGGCATCGACTAGTATTTTTTATTTTATGCTTGGGAGAACAGAGAATTGCGACTAGAGGCTAAAACAATGCATGTGTAAACCAATGGGGCAACCACAATGGCAAAAGTCACCAATGTGATGCACAGCCATATACCTGTTCAGAAACAAGTATGTGACGATTTAGCCTCTAAGTCAATTATCTAGATCATGGCCTAAGTGAGCTCAATAAGGCTTACGCAGCAAGATATTCCAGCTAGGCTGCAATACCTTTACAACCTCTGGTTATTGATGATTTCTTTGGCAGCCTCAAATAACCAAAGTTGAGGTTAATCAAGCGTAAAAAGGATTTAGGTCCGTAAATAGGCACCGCTAGGTGCTTTGGCGGAGGGAAAAGGCACCCAACACCCAAGCAGCTACCCTATAGGATAGGTTGAGTGTTGGCTTTTTGGGCTTCTTGAAGGAGGACTCATTCAATAAGAATGACCATTCATTGAGGCCTTTCTGATCAGCTCAGTGAAGTCATCTATTGAAGTGAGTCTAAAGGAAAAAGTGAATGAGAGGGTAAATGAGTGAGGCCTTTGCCTCTTAAAGGTCTTGTGAGCCTTATGCTCTTAAGACTTGGGAGTCGGTAAGTGTGAACAAAGGTTGTTGATTTTTCTCTAAAGATCTAGTTGCTAGTAATTTATACTAGATTTGCGCGCTAAAGCTGGCGCGACCATCTGATCCTCTAAACCCGTGACTACTAACGACCTCCAACCACCACCATAGTGATATATTGTTTCTCAATGTACATATCCCAGCCGTTTCTCTCTTTGAAATGTACAATACGCACATGGGTTGCCAAATTTAGCTTCACTCTGCTAGCTCGTCATACGGTCTATTAATTAAGCTCCGGATTCCGTCTCCAATATTACATGCAATGCCAATGGGTGTAGCCGCTATTACCGAAAATCGGAGTTAGAAAGCTTAAATCCATCGCCAGCCTTTGGACCAATTGATGCGGACACAAGTATAAAAATGGTAAAATACCGACGAAGGCGCAGAAAAAAGATCAAGAGAGCAAAGTATCAAATATCCTTTTACATCACTCCTAATTATATTTCTTCAAGTCCTTGCTCCTCAGTGGACAAAATGGGGCCTCGGGAGAGAATTTTTATTACGGGCGCCAATGGTTACATCGGTTCTACAATTACGGAATTTGCCGTTACAGATGGTTACGAAGTCTACGGATTGAGCCGATCACAATCTGGAGATTCGAAACTAAAGAGTCTTGGCGCAGTCCCCATACGTGGTGATCTCACCTCCCTGGGTGTGTTGCGCCAGCAAGCATCTGAGGCCGACATGGTTATTCACCTTGCAACCGCTTATCGACTGGGTGATTGTTATGAAGATCTAATGCCTATGGACATGGCTGCCCTCGATGCCATGGCTGAACCACTGGCGGGCACCAGTAAACCTCTTGTTGTGACTGGCGGCACTCTATTCTATGCTGCCGACCCTTTGGGTGTCGAAACCAATGAATTATCGCCACCCCACCCCAACCCCATCAATACGCGCCAAAAAGGCGAAAGATATGCTCTAGAATTGGCGCTAAAAGGGATACGAGTCTGTTCAGTGCGACTTGCTCCGTACGTCTACGGTCGCGGCGGCAGTGGCGTCAAGCTCTTCATGGAAATGGCTGCCAAGTCTGGCAGAGTCGTAGTCGTTGATGGTGGAAAGAACTATACAACCACTGTCCATGTCAATGACGCCGCTCGACTTTACCTTTTGGCAGCACAAAAAGGTCGAGCTGGGGAAGTTTACAACGCTAGCGGTGCCACCGGCGTGACTGCGGGTCAGTTGTACCAAGCCATGGCCGCAGCCCTCAATTTGAGCGTCGTTGGTATTAGCTCCGAAGAAGCCTCGGCCACTTTTGGACCAGCGCTTACGACATTCTTTTCGAGGGAAAACAGAGCTTCCGGCCTGAAAGCCAAGGAGGAGCTTGGGTGGAGGCCAACTGGAACGGGAATTCTCGATGAAATTAAAACAGGGTCGTACCAGCCTGTGGCGGCATCACTGCGCAGTCAATAAGCTGGCCCTTCTCTGAGCTCATGGGGTCGACTGCGATTGAGAGACTCTGCAAATAGTTATTGCATCAAGATGTCGATTAGAACTTAGTATCAAGTCATTGAATAGTATAACCCCCGTAATAATGTATTGGAAAGTGTGTGTTAATTTACTTTTGGCATCCTTGGCAGCTAGTTACTCCTTTATTTGATTCTATCGTCAATTGATACACTGCAGCTCAATCGTCTTACCCAAGTCTCACAATTGAACAAAGCAAATGAGTCATTTCAGGCAAAGTCCCCGACGTCCGGCAAGATCTAATTGCTTTTTCTCTTTTAGATCAAGCTAGTGAAATACAAGGTTTAATTTGACAACTAATATCTCAATCTTACTGTCATTCCTACAGGCACGCGCCCCACGTTGCCCGCAGAGTACACGTACTTCTCCTCATCCGCCAGCCTCCTCTCAGGTTGGAATTCATATGCCTGGAGCACATTCTTCGTCATCAGCAATATTGTCGCTTGGCCAAATTGCCGGCCTGGACACATGTGGGGTCCGTCTAATCCCCAAGTCACAAATCGGGGCCCCCCAATTGGAGGAGCGTTCAAGATGAAGCGTTCTGGATCGTAGACTGTCGCATTTTCGCCCCATGCTGATGTGTCTCGATGCGTGGTATACGCGCTGAGAGTCGCGACAGAACCAGTGGGGAGGCTCAATGATGGCTGACTTGGTAAAGAGACATTTTCAAGGACGATGCGTGCAGGCCCAGTCATAGGTCCGGAGAGTCGGATAGACTCGAACATGGCGCTCCGAAGCTGGTTCCACGGCGAGTTGGAGTCCCATATAAAGGTATCTAGTGTTGAGGTGCTGGCCGACTGCAATGTTGAAAGAACTCTCGACTGCCCATGGGGTTCATTGATAATGTCGAGAAGCGTGGATGAAAACGTGGCCTGGAGATTGACCAACCCTCCCCAAACAACAATCGCGATCAAATCTGATCATCACTTGATTAGCCTCTTTGGAACAGATTAAAGAAATTTGGAGGGGGATAATAGAGAATGGGTTTCAATTGACTCACCTGACGCACGATTATCGTCATTTACTTCTTTTAGGATGAAATCCAAGAACGCAGGCTCTTCTGTCTTGGTAAACCCCCCTCTCCTTTTTGCAATAATGGGAAGCGCAATTTTACGGATAGCGTCGAAGTCCTTGTTGATACTGCGAGCGGCGAGGAATTGCAAGAAGCCCGGGAGCATGGAAGATAAGCCGATGGCTGCTATAGCGTGGCCGTTGAACTTGAGAAATGTCTTGATCAACTCAGGGTTGTCAAACCCCTCAGGCCCGACGATACAGCGAGACATGACAAAAGTGATGTACTCATTCATCCAGTCGTTGATACTCGCGTGATTGCTTGAGCTTCCTGTCACCAGCGGCTTCCTTTTGAGGAACTCCTGGCTTGCGTTTTCAATTACTGGCGTGAACCGAGTCAACGTCGAGGGGTCACCAAAGTTTGATCTGATCAATTTTGCGAATATATCCGACTCAAAGTTTTCCTTTTTACTCACAATAGAAGAGTTAATGACTTTCAAAAATTCGTGTAGGCTAAATTTCTTCCCCTCGGCATTCATCATGAGCTCGAGATCTTGTGGGTTTGTAATCACGTAGTGCGTGAAAGAAGCAAGTTTGATACCAAAGCAACGAGATGCAGAGCTGCCATACTTCTTGAAGCCCCGACGGAAGACCTCGACGGGATTCCTTTGAAAGGCGAGGGCTTCGCCGATGACTGGCCAACCGATAAGTGAAGGTGGTACGCCGCCTCGGGGCCTTGAGCGCAGGTAGTGGATGATGACCACGATGCCACTTAAAGCGGTGATGACGACCGCGGCAATTGATTTGAAACTTGCTTGCTTTAGTATACTCAGAACTACTTCAAGAGCTGGAAGAAAGAGTGTTGATACCCCAGTGCCTTCGGATGGCAACATGCAGAGGATAGGGTTGGTGACGTTGTCGAATGGAAATAGCGGCGACCGTTGGACGCAGTTGATCTCCGAGTTCTCTGTGATTAACCGCCAGAGGAGGTTGATTCCATGAGCGGGTAGGTCAAGCTCCTTCATCCAAAACTCGCTATAGAACCTAAAGTTGGGGAAGCCGGGCACGCTTTTGCGCTCCCAGAGCAGGTCTTCCAAAGCATTGCTGGGGTGGCAATCCCATGGGCGATCGACCAGGAGACAGCGCATCATGGAGAATCCAACAGAGAAGCGGTCTGAGTTGCCCATACCAAATAAACTAAACAAACTAATGATAAGGGCTGACTTTGGAACTGTGGTACCTGGGAACCATTCTTCGTCGAGCTGACAACCGACCACGAGATCAACCTCATCAGGGTGTTTGTAGAGCCTTTTTAGGTTTGCAATAACTTCAGGGTCTGTAGAGAACTTTTCCCATGTGTCACGGATGGGGACAACGACCTTTGGATCCTGTGCGTTGTATGCACGGAAGTATTGGTTAAAGGTTGGTAGGCCTTGCTCTCGCTCGTGGACAATGCTGGAGACAACAATATCGAATGGACGACCGCGGTATCGCCCAGCGCTCCGAAAGTTCTCGTCGACTCCAGACTTGAAGTTCGGAATGTGCGAGGCCACGGTGCCAGCGAGGATTCTCTCTAGACCAACGTCGAGAAAGCCAGTGGCATTGAAGCTGGTATCAAAGAGGTTCTGCTCCCACAAAGTCTCATTGTTCTGATTTTTGATTGGAAAGCTGGGGATGATGAATTCATGGAAGCGGTAGACGACTGCCATCTCTGCCGAAACTGTCATAGGTTTGCCATTTTTGGTGACAAGAGGCCAGGGATAGGTGTTGGCAGGGTTAATCTGAAGTGCATTCGCGCCAAACATCTGGCGATAGAGGGGGAATCCGTCGTCTCTCGGCCAGGGCATCTCACTTGTCCAGTAAGCCATCTGGTATGAGTTGGCAATTAATGCATACTTTGCTGCCATGAGCAGTCGGACACCTTGGTAAAGTTGTTCGTCGTCCCATGTAGGCTTCTTCTTCTTCAGAATATCGCAGAGTCGGTTGTGCTCTCGAAGCAGCAGCGTGTGAACACCAAGCATCAGCCAGTCCTCATTCGTGCGTGGGTCACCGCCAGCAAAGAGATTCTCCGCTTTGACTCCAGGTCTAGTGTTGGTAGATACATTCATGACGTTGAAGGGAAGATACGAGGCGCTAGATTTGGTCCCAGGCGCTTGAACCTCTTGCGTGAGGAGCTTGCCATCAATCATGGAGCGAAGCCGGAGCGCTACGTCGGGCGTGCTGCCATATAAAGAGGAGATGTCAAGCCATGTGGATGCCATGTTGATATTCTCTCGCGGGTTGCTCTTCGATGTACCTGTTCCTGGCACTGCTGCAGTTCGCTGAACTTTCAGGGTGGTGTTGAGTGGGAAGACTTGTTCGTCCTCGGGCATCGAAACTTCAATATACTCTTCCTGGGAGTCTTTACTATAGGTGACATCGTGCATGATGAACTTTGTAAACGTGTTAATTTCAGATAAAGGAGAGAAGCAGGTGATGTCAACTTACTTCAATCAACCCTAGAAGCAAGGGGATATGCTCATAATAAATCTTCTTCTTCCTTTTTAAAAATGCATTGCTAACTGCCCTGGCATTTGGACCCTCTCTGGGCTTAGACACGCCATCGGTATATGTATATTGTTGGTAGTCACGCGGTCTCGCTGTGCCAACGGAGCCTTCACCTGTTTCACCTTGTTTGAGCCAGTTGCAGCTCCCATCGTAGGTACGGTACCACCAAGACGATTTATTGTTGAAACAATGGGGGTCCAAGGGATACTTCAAGTGTTTGAAAAGTCTGGCTACCTCAACTTCCTTGTCGTCATCTGGTGCCCTGATCGGGACCTCTGGGCCAATGACCGGGATGGCGGGCTCTTTTGGTGTGTTGACGTGATCAATCAGATCGTCAATAGAGTTGGCCTTGTCTGGGATGGTGCCATTCTTGAAGATGCTCTGCAACCTGAAACTATCGTTTTTGCTCACAACATTTCTGAGCCAATCGATAAAGAGATCGGTCGATTCTGGGGGAAACTCCGGGGGTGGACTGCTGGGCGGACTTCCCACGAGGCCGTCGTATTCACTTGGCTCATAACGATTATACGGCCAGCATTCGCCGCTGACGAGGGTTAAAGTACCAAAGACTCCGGCTAGAAAGCGATAACGATGCATACTGAGTGTATAGTTGCTGTGAAGAAACAACCCACATGCGCACTCCTGTGTAGGACGATAACAGAGAATGGCCGCTTAACCCGCGCTTTGACTGTTATAGAAAACAAGTATCCCTAAACTCTTTATGAAAGGATGTGCTACCAACAACTTTGGCATTCACTCGACATAATTAGTCAGAGCCGTCGATTGCGTAACGGTCAGACGCAAGTGTTGGTGGTCAGGATGCGATGGTAAATGCAGTAAACATGCCTTATGTAGACGTCAATCCGGTGCGAGGGGTACTCACAGATTTTTCTACGGCTGTATTGGCCCCGCTGATACGTGGTCCAGAGCTAGATTTGTGGCTGGCTGATTCTCTTACCCCCAGCGGCGTCACTAGGGCCAAGCCGCACTTATTTAGCGCAGCTGAGGGTAGATCTTGGGCGGCGAGTGGCGATTGCTCAGAATGTCTAAAGTGGAGGCGATGCGACAAGAAGGTGAGACATGGTTGAGCAACTTCTGATCTAGCTGCAGTTTGACTCATTAGGAAATGAGAAGTACCAAGCCCGCGCTTCGTTCTGATCTCACTCAAGCAGAAGAAATCCAACAAAAGTTTATTTATGACGTGATTGGGTACCATGTGTCTTAAAGCTGATTCGAACCAACTCACGTGGGATAAAATGCAGAGAAATAGATATATACTCAAGCAGGGCCAGGCCCCCCACATTATCTTAGCGAAAAATAGGAGTGGTAGATGTCGCAGTGGTGGTCACCTATACCCTGAACCTCTACGCCAGACGAATTTTATTTATTGTGATCATCGACTGCGTCGCGATGTGTCCCGATAACTTCAATAGCTGACATGGTAGTCTACGTGGTCAAAGAATACCGATCCAGGCAGTTTGTAACATTACGGGGATAATTGTGAGAATGCGAACCTAGGTTATGGAAGTGTACCAACTAGTTTCCAAAGAAACCTGCCTATTGTGATGTCATCATAAAATCACACTGAGCTAGATGTACATCATAAAAGGTGCGTGAAGCAACAGAGATCTTGGCATCATTTTTATTGTAACTCTTTGCTTTGGATGATATTAGTTGCTAGTCAAACAATATGCCACACTGTCACCTCAACAGTACATGCAGCAGGATTGTTTGGTGACACAGTGAACCCATGACAATTTCGTCAGTTCGCTGTTCTCGACTCATCCAGTGGCTTGGAATATTGGACCAGGTTTCCTAGTGCAAGGGTGGCTGACACTAGCATCAATAGTGTCACGACACTAGCCAAGCCCCGCATTGTGTCCACCCGCATTATTGGGACTCTTGCATCAAACGAAAAAAGCCACTTTGTAACTGGACTCAGCCACGTAATCAATTCTATGCTATTGGCCCGCCTACAAGAGAGGTCTTGGGTCGACCCTCCCTTGTGGCCATTCCGCAGCCATGGAGCCATTAATTACAAAACAATCCTATTCAATGCAATAGAAGCCACGGATTCTTCTGATGATGGCAGGCCCAGAGATTCTAAGGAGAAATTGGAACAAAATACGTCCTGATATATCATAGCCGACCCAAAGATCACTTGCATACTTTGTTGAGGCCGGTGATTTGATGGCTAGCGCAGCGCCACACCACGGAAGCGAGCTTCATCGTGCTTTAAATCCCTACTGACCGCTCCTTTTTTCATAGAAAAGTGAGGCTCATTCCATTCTCAAAATATCGGCTCGATGTGATTAATGCTCGCAGTGTGATGTAATTCTATTCGTTCTATTCCAAGGTATGGAATGCAACACAAGACGATGTGAAAAGAAATTCCGCATTGATTGTGTCGAAAGGTGGCACTCGCTCCGCGAGCTGTAGTGCCAAGATCCGGTACACCAACAATCTTTGGTGATAGTCATTTAAAGAGATTTCCATTTGTCACATGCCTCGAGCAGACAGTAATGCCTGGCTTTGTTATATTCTAGATGGTGCCCTCCAATTCCAAAAGTTTGGACACAAACACTTACCGATCAGTTCCAGTTTTCTATTCTTTCAACATGCATTATAAAATTTTGCCCTTGTTTAGTCCTTTCGCGTCGGCCTTGGCATTTAGCCAAAGGCGGGCTGATGATGCACCAAGCTAAATGTCTACGATTAACGCAGAGTACTCCGAGGGGCTCTTGGCAACCTTACCTACTGGCTCCTGTACATCCGAGAGTAGAGCAGTTCGACGTGAATGGTACGCCGGGCTATAAGATTTCCCGAATTTGGATGCTAATGTTTGACCCTAGGGGCAATCTGTCCAAGGCTGAGAAAAAGGATTACTTGGAGGCAGTACAATGCTTGCAAGCACAAAACCCCAAAACCAACACCACGCTGGCTCGTACCAGATGGGAGGAATTCGGTTTCTCCCATATCAATGTCACTCTGGAAATGCACTACTCGGTAGGGCATTTACATTATGGCTCAAATAACTTCCAAGAACTGATTCAGACTTCAAGGGTCTTCTTTTGCCTTGGCACCGATACTTCCTCTGGCTTCATGAACAGGCCTTGTGCGACGGATGCGGGTGTGTGGGGTATGCACCATATTAGGATTGGTCAAAATATCTGGCCAATCCTAAAAGTTCTACCATCTTTGACGAATCCGAATACTCCTTCAGCGGCAACAGCTAGTCCATCCCGCATGGGGCACTCAATCTGACGCTGTCCAGCGGCCCTCCTCCTGTTCCTTATCTTTCCCAACCTGCGGGAACGGGAGGTGGTTGTGTTGTCGGTGGCCCCTTTTCCAACTATACGCTACATCTCGATGCCACAAACGATGGAGCCTCCTCACCAGTTCGAATTTTCGATACTACACGCTGTCTCAAACGCGATTCTAATATCGATATTTTGACGCAATGCAATTCGCACGAAAATGTCACGGACCTCATTACTGAATCCCAAACCATTGCCGCCTTTCGGGCAAACCTTGAATCTATCAATGGGGTTCACCGAGGTGGTCATGCTTTCATCTCCGGCGAAAACAGCAACCTATTTACTTCTCCTAGTGATCCGCTTTTCTTTTTGCATCACGGGATGATAGACAAGATTTGGGCAATTTGGCAAAGCAGAGACACTGAAACCAGAAAGTTCGCTCTGGATGGGACATTAACCTGGTCAAACTGTGAGTGAACATAGATCAAAACACTTTGACGAGATGGACCATGGATATTGACCACTGACTCTACTTAGACCCAGCATCAGCCAATGCTACTGTCGATGATATCTTGGAAATGGGCCCGCTAGGTTCCACCAAGATCTTGGATGTCATGTCTACCGTTGAAAAGATATTCTGTTAAAGGTATCAATAGGCAGCATCTGTATTGTAAAAAAAAATACGCAAGCAGTACTACATGGCAAGGGCATGTCATGTTGTATGGACCCGTAAGCAGCACCAAGGCTGCAATATTACATTCTTGACGGATTGACCATACTCTTTCAGGTTTCATTCGTCTTTTTATCATAGACCACACATATTTTCGAAGCATTTTGCTCGTTCGAGTAGTCAAATTAGAGTATTGCACCTTGTTTAACTCAATCTCAATATAATAAACTACAACAAAAGCCATCACGATGAAATATGATTATGTAGGCGACCAGAGGTGTTGACAGCATTTATCGTTTAAACTTCATATCTAATCGTGCTTGGGCTAATAATTCGGCCACCGCAATGTCACTTGAGGCAAGGCATAATTTTAGCTAGTATGACACAAGGATTCCTATTTTATTTAGTTTCTTGTCGCTCGCTATTACAAAATACTAGAAATTCTCTCCCCCTCAAATTCCTTAGAAGGAGATTTATTTCTTTTCAATTTATCGCGCAGTTTAGGGCAGGTATAATCGGGGCGGCTGATTAGTCATCTTCTCTTCACCTACCCTAGCTCTGTACTCAACATCGTGCTGAAGACGTGTCTGACTGTAACAATTTGAGGCAAGGGTTAAAGTGGAATAAATGCTTCAGGTTTTAAGACAGCCCAATTTTGGGATCCCTCTGCTCATAGCTTTTAAGCCAGTGTGGAGTAAAATAGGATGAAGTAGGAAGGCAACGTTTTGCTATGTCCCTCAGCCCTATGGGAATGATTGCGCGTTGACAATGTTTCGATTCCTGAAAAATCCGGGCAGTGAAGTCAAATGAACAATCGTGGTAATGATCTCTTAATTTAGCTTTTTGGTAGGGCAAGATGCACCTGGTGGTAAAACGGTCCACGCTTGGACACTCGAGGCCGTGCGGCGAAGCGTTCGTAAGGTTTGGGGGAAATTAGCAAGCGGAGCATTCATTGGCTGTAGATTGAAGCTTGTCTAAATAGGCCATTAAAGACCCAAATTTTACATGGGGGCAAATAACCGGAGAGGGGGAAATTTGCGCTTAGTTCTTCTTCAAAGCGGGTGAGGTATGTGCCTCCGTGTGTGGGTTGGCATGGACAACGCCATTACCAACTCACAATTGGAATAAAAATGAATCCAGAATTCTCCCTGTCGCGCCATCTTGGGAGTAGCTCATAGCCCGGCATCCACGCACGGTGCCACTAATTTCAAGAGACCAGAGTCAAAGCCTCTCGACCCGGAACCCGCGGGTCTGCAATTGTGGGAGGAAAACGGAGCATGGCCAAGCGCGGTGTGGTGTGCATTGTTTGATTGCGCCCCACAAGGGGTACAACTGCTCGACCCTGACTCCTGAAATGCGATAGATGTGGTTCTTGCTCACTGTCTTAAAAAAGTTGAGACTGGTGAGATGGCTGAATGACTAACGCAGCGCCACCGCAGAAGCGAGCTTCAAACAAGCAATAAAAACCCCTATTGGCCGCTACTTTATTCAGAGACTGTTTGCCACACTGCTTGGATCGGTCAAATCGATCTGTTGAATAGAGAATTGAAAGAGACTTGTTTTCTTTATTCACGCCATTATGCCACCGGCAAATCACAAAACTATCCCGCTTAACGCGGTAGACCAGTGGAAGCCAATTGACAATATCCGCTCGCGCGTCTTCTTCGCCATCCAGGGTTCCATCAACGAGCAGCTTCTGAAAGAATCTTTGGATCTCTTGATTAGGGATCACCTTCGCGTTCTCGGTTCTCGTTTAAAGCCAACCGGAGAGAATGGCGCTTTGGAATATCATTTGCCAGATAAATTCGAGGAGGGCTACCCCTTGTATGGATGGTCAACGAGATCCATTTCGTCTGCCTTCCAGTCATCCGAATTATTGCCTGCCCCGCAGCTTTCGCAAAGTGCAGTGGCTTGGGGCTCCTCGATCACAAGCATAGAGGAGACATGGACGCCACCCGAGTGGCCGGTGGAGCGCAAAGACGAGGAACCAGACACACCACTTTTACTTGTCCATATTAACACATATAAAGATGCAACGATTCTTGCCACAAGTTTACCTCATTCTGTCGCAGATCAAATGGGCTACGCTTCTATGGTCAAAGCATGGCTCCAAGTTGCCGGTGGTAACAAACCGCCGACTTTCCTGCAAATAGGTGATGTACGACTCGATGGGAAAAAGGACATCCCTCGACAAGAGCTTCGGAAGAAGGGCTCTTTCCGCTTGATGGGAAGGGACGAGAGGATCCGGGCCCTAGCGGGCTTTCTCCCCGAGCTAATTCAACACCAAATCGAAGAACGACGCATGATTTTCCTCTCCTCTGCCTACATCGAGAAAAAACGCGACGACTTCAATCAAATCCTCAAGCGGAAACACGGACCAGACGCTCTTCAGGTTACCAATAGTGATGTTGTTGTTGCTGTGAACACCAAGGTTTGAGTGATCCCTTGGCTCCTGTCGGCGCATTGGCCGTGTATGTTGCTAACTTGATTGCCATAGCTAGGCCAGCTTTATAGGAAAAAGCCCAAGATGCTCACATTGACTGGAGCTGTAAATGGTAAGAATAAAGCCCATTCGAAAA
Organism: Calonectria honghensis; assembly: GCA_013403855.1. Taxonomy (NCBI): domain Eukaryota; kingdom Fungi; phylum Ascomycota; class Sordariomycetes; order Hypocreales; family Nectriaceae; genus Calonectria; species Calonectria honghensis. The sequence continues at coordinate 1,046,943 of VTGB01000014.1, forward strand.
TGAAGCATGGAAACTCACTAAATTCGTAGCGCGTGGTCGGCTACCTTGTCTGCCCTTTGATCAACCTTATCTTCATAACGCTCTTGGTTTCAGTTGTATTCGATTTCCGATCAGCCGAGATACTCCGCTAGTAGATATAGCGTATTATAACCGCAAGGCAATTTCTGAGGCTGTGGACCCCTCCGAGATAGATCGCTCCTTGACGTTGTGTCGGGAGATGTTTCTCCATGGTCGAGCCATGCATATAATTGAACCTGGTGACTGGAGTTTTGCTACTACTAATTGGAGCGGAGCTTGGAGAGGCATTGACTTTTCGCCAGTGAAATTGAAAACCAGCGAGACCTTAGAGAGTGATGAGTCCGGATTTGAAGATCGAAGCAATATTGACGAAAAAGCCACCTATGACCAGAACATGGAGCAGAAGTCCAATGGGGTCCCAATGCTGGTCCTGGGGCATTCAATGGAGAAGAAGTTCCCACACATGAGAAGATGTGAGAAAAGAAGAATAAATTATACTAAAGGACCAAGTTGCTAATCATGATAGTTCAAACAACAATAATGTGCAAAGCGCAAGGAGGATACTGGTGTGACTTCGCGACACCGGTTAAAAACATGGCTCTTGTCGAAAGTCTGATTGAGGCAGATCCGTTTTTGGAGACGCTTTGAGAAGAGATCAAACAGCCTCGTTATTTGAGTAGACAGATCCACACATTACAGCGCGATCTTCACATTATCGTTTTCATGAACTCCTTTTGAATTTACGACCCACTAAGCAGGATCGTCCTTATCGCCTAGCCTATCAAGGGCAGCTACTCTTCATATTATCTCGTACAGCATCAAGTCCTAGCAAACAGTTCATTATCTGCAAAATACTGGCCTGCGCACTGGTTGTTTGGATAAGAGCACGGCTTAACGTCATTTCCATTATTGTATTGTCTATACCAACAACTCTGAGCGACGGATTGTGACGTTGAAAGAGGATGGATATGAAGAGCCGTGGATTGGGGAAGATGGAGTGGTGAGGTGTTGAGAAGTTGTTCCACAGAAGACGGAATATTACCGAGGTATTGATGTTCGTGTACAGTCATACACTTTGAGAATTTCTCAGTGTTCTAGAAGCAAGCTTTCCTAGACCCTGATTGAGTTGAATGGCAGCTAGTGTAATTTAGTTGATTGCGATCTATAGACATATATGGTAGGGTAGTGCATTGCCAACCACTCGACGATCCACCCATAGTTATCGATCGCGGTAATTCCATGTCTTGACTGTTCTTTAAAGCCTAAGGCGATAATGTTGGCTTGTCTGGTACACCATCTTCAATATCTACATTCTAATCACTCTGTAGGCCGAATTGCTTCAGAAGGATATTACAACAGCAAAGGCAAAAGCTTCAATCACAATGTTCTTGCAAGTTGCCATTTTTCTCCACCAAGCACATGTGGTAACTGTCAACAGTGTGCACGAAGCTGCCTCTACTTTCGAGTAGGTTTCAATCCCGTGTCTCTATTGAGATGTATTTTTATCATGGCAATAGTGAAAATCAATGCAGAGCATCAATTAGAACAGTAGATAAGGCAATCCCTCATGCCTCTATTCCCTCTGAATAATGATGATTAGACACCGAACCTATTGTGCTGCCCTCGCCATAGCCCGAGGCTCGTCTTAAACTTGATTGGTATTCGCTTGGATGGGTGGAGCTTGTCGGAGCTCTCGGAGGTTCCGAGTGTTCGGGGCCCCGAGCGTTTTGGCCGAGAAACCGATACTTTTGTTTCTCCCGACGCTAATTTCCACCACTCTGTATACCCTTCGAGAAAGGTGGGCCCGTGGCATTCAACTGCCTGTTTCTGGACCGGCAGCAAGATGAAGTATCGATTTCCTTACGTAGTATCAACTCCAGAGCCCCTTCACTGTCTAAAGCATAGGGACTTCATTTGCATAATCTCGGTGCCTTCGCTCTTCCGAGATCGTAGAAGCTCCCGAGATCCCAACACGTCACCTTTATGAGTCGCCTGCTGAGAAAAATGCAAAATACTCTTAAGTACAATAGATGGCACATCCAACCCACTTGGGGTTGTTTATTTCTTCATTCAAGGCTTCCGAGCAACAAAAGATGGCCATTTCCACCAAGGCATCGATTGACCACTCATCCTCTCACACGGAGAATGGGCCAAAGGAGCCTCTCAGCGACTTGTAATTACTTCCTTCTGGTCCTTGATTGTACGAAAGCATTCTAAAAAATATTTTAGGCAGGGGAAGAAGTCTCGCGTTGATGACCCTCTCGAGGACAGCACCCTTTCTACTCCCACTGTCAACGGGGATGGACACGAGCCAGAAGTTGAATCCCAGGAAGGCTGTGAATTGAGGCAGGTTACGACTGAAGGGGGCCATACAAAAACATACAAGGTTGTTGTTTTCACCTCCAATGATCCTGGAAACCCGAAGAACTGGTCGTCGTTGCGCAGATGGACCATCACAATGACTTTGAGCTGGGTGTGCTTCTCAGTGGCATTTGCTTCGGCAGTCATCACCCCTGGCGTCTCTGGCGTTGCTGAGCATTTCAATGTCTCAAGCGAGGTTGCTCTATTGACAGTCACTCTCTTTGTATACGGGTTTGGCATTGGACGTGGGTTGACTTTTCCGCATGTCCGGCTCTTGCTGACTAGAAAACAGCGTTGGTGTTCAGTCCACTTTCGGAACTTTATGGGCGGTGGATTATATACGTATCAACCTTCGGATTTGCCGTTGTCTTTATAATCCCCTGTGCTGTGGCCAAAAATATCCAAACCCTCCTTATCTGCCGGGCTATCGATGGCATTGCTATCAGTGTGCCAGTCGCAAATGTGAGTCGTACCAGATCAGTGTCATCATTATTGTTTCTGACACATATGAAACCTAGATCGGCGGTAGTCTTGCGGATATGTGGAGTCCCGAAGAGCGTGGTGTCCCAATGGCATTGTTCAGCGCTGCACCCTTCCTGGGACCGATTATGGGTAATGTTACAGTCATGAACTCGAAGTTTCCAAGGCTAATCAACTATGAAGGCCCAATGATTGGCGGCTTCGTCTTTGAGAACAAGGGTTGGCGTTGGCTCTACTATCTACAGCTTATACTCTGCGGGTTTCTTTATGTCTGCAGGTTTCTTTATGTCTGCAGGTTTCTTTATGTCTGCAGGTTTCTTTATGTCTGCAGGTTTCTTTATGTCTGCATCCTCCTCTTCGTTCCAGAAACGTATGCACCCGTCATCCTTGCACGAAGAGCCGGTAAATTACGAAAGAAGACTGGAGACAACACTTACGTTGCGGAACACGAGATTTCCCAGCCATCATTCAAACACATCTGTCAAATTTATCTCGCTCGACCCCTGAGACTACTGCTGACGGAGCCGATTGTCACCTTATTTGCAATCTATGCGGCCGTGCTTTATGGCCTTCTTTACATGTTCTTCGTGGCGTATGTTACCGATGACTACCCTCACCCTTTGTCTGTTGACAATTTCCAGATACCCCATCGTCTTTGAAGAGGGAAAAGGATTTTCATCTGGCATTTCAGGATTAATGTTCATCCCGATTAGTGGTGGCATCGTTGTCGGAATTGCCGGCGCCCCCCTCGTTAATAGACATTACTTGGGCCTCAGAGCAAAATATTCGGGAACTCCTCCTCCAGAGTTACGCCTAATTCCCATTATATGGAGCTGCTGGCTCATACCTATCGGGGTGTTCATTGTTAGTCCATTCATTTATGCCTTTGTCTCACTGCGAGCACATGACATAGCCCGAATCTCTAGGGTGTCAATATTGAAGCGGTTTTAATTCTTGATCTCTTTGCATCATTTTGCTAATAAATCTTAATCTCTTCAGTTTGCGTGGACCTCTTACGATAATTTAACCTGGGCCGGACCATGCCTTGCTGGGCTTCCAATCGGTATTGGATTTGTTTTCCTTTACAATTCTTTCAACAACTACATAGTCGACGCCTATCAGCACACAGCAGCGTCTGTCCTTGCTGTAAAAACGCTGCTACGATCAATCTGGGGCGGCTCGACAGTTCTCTTCACTACTCAAATGTATGTGATGTCTATCTTCTCACCCACCACGTTTCTTTTTCTGACAATGTCTCAATAGGTACCATAACCTAAAACCTCGGTGGGCGTCGACTCTTATCGCACTGTTACACTCACAGCTAGCTCAGCCACAAAAGCCACTTAGGATTGCACAGACCACAACCCAGTAGATCAAATGACTTTAGCTTTGCTTGGCCTTCTATTGTGAATAGAAGCCATAAGCCTATTCAGCTCATTTAGCTTTCATAGCTCTATCGGGCGCCTCCGGCCGCCCTCAGTTAGATACAGCTATATAATACCTAGATAGAGCCCCTCAATAAACAGACAAGAGCTTCAATGTAGCCTGCATCCCCTCATAGCTAGTAATAACTCTATTAGGATTTATCGCTCTTGCTTGCTGCTTCATTCCGGTTTGCTTTTACAAATACGGAGCTGCTATTCGCAAACATTCAAAATATGCTTACGCAGGAGAGTAATCCAGGGGCAGATTGAGCTTCAGGGCTTCAATACCTAACTGGTTATGGCCCTGGTTCTAGGAATAAACCGAAAATGTTGTTCTGGTAAGAGATGTTTGATTGTCCACGCCTCCCTTTGGTCATGTTCTCGGTATAATAGTTAATCTAATGTCTTCGGATAGTGATTTGGTGAGGAAGTGGGGTTTTTGTACAAGAATTGCCCTCAAGAAATTAATTGAGCAGGCAGTGCATTCCTTTCTCGGATCAAATTCAGTATTCAGACCGCCACTATACATTCATTGAGTTGCATCCTTCTGCTATGAGCTTTTGTAGAATTAATAAGAACATAGTAAAGCAATACAAATATGTCCCAAGGTCCACATATCCCCTTTATCACGTCGATTTCCAATGATAGACTTTCAAAACATGCTCTCATCTTGACGTCACCCAAGTTGTAAACTTTAATTCCCAACTAAAGAGTTTCATGTTGGGATTGCGTGCAGGTGGAGATTTTGCTTGATGAGTCTAGGTGGGGTCGTTTCCGAAATTCGGAAATTTCGGGGCCTCCGAGCGCCATAACTTCCCAATGGTCTAATAAAATGACCCGCGCTTAGCCAATAAGTCCGGTTAAAATCATGTTCGAGTTATAGAGATTTGAATGTGGTTCTCTGGCATTATACAAGATTCTTGAGCTTGAGCTGCGTCAAGTCGAAAAATACACAAAGCAAAATTGCCGGAATAGTCTGTCTTGCCCCTTGTTTGGAATGGCTGGCGAATATCCTCCAAATGCAATACGGGCTTGTTGTAGCGCTTGCAAAGGAAAAAAGCTGCGGTGCCTTATGATCGATGGTCCTCCGTGGGCGTGCCAAAGGTTAGTTGACGAAGATACACGAGGGAGTCATGAATTTTGTCATCTTCTCCCGGCAGTTTAATCTTCACAATATTCACTCATTCATTCATCTGGCTAGATGTACGCAGAATCAAGAAAAATGTATTATTCCCGAGTCGCGCCCTCGACAGCGCAGGAAGAAGGGTGAGGGGTATCCGTTTCGAGGCCCAGCAGAACTTGCATTAACATTGCCAGTCTATGAGTCCAGGATCCAACAGCTTGAGCGCAATATCGAAAGAGTTATGTCTTTATTGCCAGATCACAACCAGGTTTCAATTACGTCTGCTTCCACAGAGCCAACCCGAGACGTACAGGCGCTAATAGTATCCACTGAACAATTCGGTACTGAATTCTTTCCCCAAGATGTTGTCTCAACCCAGCAAGCGGAACTGTTTATTGAAGACTACAAAACCCAATTTGCAAGAAATTTCCCTTATGTCATCTTGCCAGAAGGTGCAACCTTTGTCAACCTCCAGCAAAAACACCCCATGGTTCTGCTGGCAATCCTTGTTACGGCATCCTGGAAAGACCGCACACAGCAAGACGCGTTAAATGAAGCCTTTCTCAAGGCATTGAGTACGAAGCTAATATTGCAAGCGAATCGAGATCTGGATTTACTGAATGGACTGATTGTATACCTCAACTGGTAGGTACATGATCTCAACTATCCTAAAACATTATGGCTGATGAAAAGGTCCGTATAGGATGCATTTGCATATAGCTCCTATGACACAACAGGTATATCAACTAATGTCCATCGCGACAGCTATGGCTGTTGATTATGGCATCACCCGGCAGCCTGGGAAAGGCAAGCACCAGCAGTTGAATGTGGAGAGCGTCAATGAGATACCAAAGGGATTAATGGCAGTTGATACAAAACTGTGGTGTCCTGAGGCCAGGCGCACGTATTTGGGATGTTACCATCTTGCTACTTGGTTAGTAGCCAGCCCGCCGCGTGTATGGATTGATTGTTTAATTCCAACCGCAGGTATTCTATCATGACTCGAAAGTCTAGCCCGCTGGCTTATGACGACTATTTAGATGTCTGCGCTCGTTCGCTAGCTACTTCGAAAATGGTTCCATCTGATGAGGACCTCATCTTCCACCTCGACATTGCCCATGAAGCTGGAAAGGTATATACACTGTTCAACTACACAGAGGCTCAGGAATCTCAATACATGAGTGACGAGCAAATGCAAATCTATCTTCACGCATTCTCGCTAAAGGTACAAGATTGGCGTACACGTCTCCCATCTTCATTCACACAAGACCGTGAGTATGAACCAAACCAAATCGTCCCGCCATCCAGTTTAGCTGATCAATCAATAGCGTGTCAACAAGTGTGGCCTTGCCTCTTCGAAGTTTTTGTCCGTGAAGTAAGTTTATCAGGCATGTCTCGGAGTCCCGAGCTTTCCATCTTTCGCATCCGAGTAATCATCGACTCCCTGGTAAGCACGAAGAATTATTTTGATTTCTTCTTGAGTAACCCTATAAACTGTATATCTGGTTTGCCAGCCGTCCACTGGGCGCTGCTTGGGTACTCAATTATGCTAGCGGCTACCATGTCACTATCCGTGTCAAGTCCGGAATGGGACATTGAAGCAGCGCACTCCATCCTCAACCTCGACACTTATCTTGATGCGATCTCAGTTCGCGTCAGAGATTTATCTTCCAAAATGTCGCCATCTGAAACCTTAAAGGATTGGTATGGAAACCTCCTCGTGAGTTGGGAGGCGATTAAGAGGCGCTATCTTGTCGCGCTTCAGCAAAGGCAATCAGAGACGGAGACGCAAACCCTAGCACCCCAATTGGAACTCACCCCGTCCCAAGATATTATACAACAAGAGGATGATCTCGGTCCTAATTTTGCATCTTCTACACAGCCCTGGACGAATCCCTGCCAATCAAACATATCTACTAACCCTCTTATACCCAATGATGGGATTGGGTTATTCAACTTTGAAGGCAATACTGGGTGGATGGTCCAGAACTTTAAGTTCCTGTAGCGGTTAAAGGAAACCTAGTATGGGCCCTTTAAAGGGTGTCCCGGGGTCAAGTGAGGGAGTGTCAAATTGATGCGCGGTCTGTAGCGAAGGGTGTGGCTTCTCGACTTTTGTGTGGGCGGCATCTTCAAGCATTCGCTGTTGGTGCATAATTCTGGTTCGAGGGTGGAATCCCCGTTTATCGTGTCAACGTTTTTTTCCGATCCAAAGAACCACAAAGCTCAAGCCGGTCCAATTGTTGCAGCCGTCAATTCTTCCTCACTCTCATTCCCGTTCCCCCGGTTCATCCTCCAAGCGGCACCGCCCTCTTTGGTAGAGAATTTGTCTCGTGGATCATAGTTCCTATTCCCCACTTCAATGTCCGATTTCTTATTTCCCTTGTAGTCGCAGTTGCTGGAAATATTGCTTTCTAGTGTGAGAGGTTCCTCATTACTCCGTTCCAGTGCCCCGTGGGAATTTCCTGGGCAATCCGAATTTCGAAGTTGAGACGGTTTGCTTGAGATCGAACGTAGTTCACTGTTGATGACGCGAACGAGGGGCCCAAGGGTAGCAAGACTACCAGCTGTGACAGCTAGACCTGTTTCAATTGTCGACCAAAATGAAATTCCAATTGTTGACCCTATTTGTCCATTAGAATCTCGAGTTACAAGACAACCTTGACTGGGCCTTACATAAGAAATCCGGATCCGTAAAGGTCTTGACATACGGGAGTCGCACCGCAACAGCCGAGCTAGCACTATCGATTATTAGCAGCCGCCCTGGCTCGGTCGTAGAGGGATAACAAACACGCAGGCCATCGTCATAATAGGAACAAGGGCAAGTTTACTCTTCCACCCCATGTTCAACTTCCAAATCAAGAATATTGGGAGTATAGCACATGTGAAATCAGATATTATTGCAAACGTACTATAAACGTACGTAAGCGCAATAATAATTGTAATATCTATGCAAGATCCAGACTGATGGCGATTCCAGTAATAGTTAACTGGTCGACACTGAAGAATACTGACAAAAAAGAAAACGATTCCGGTCATGGCGGTGAGAAACATCGTGCCGTAAATAAGAAGCCTATCAATCTTTCTGATTGTAACTCGCAGGAGAAAATATCCGATGGAAATTTTGGATGCTGTCATTGTGAGGCAATACCAAAACATGCAGAACCACCACCACTAAAACCAGTTAGTACATTTTGTGGGCTTGCCCTGGGGAGTTGAATACCATTTTGGCACGCCAGTAGTCATGTTCTGTTAAATCTGCGCGATGCCGCCCAGTCCCATAGCGAACGGCAAAAAAAGAACTGGCACAATAGAGTGTAAAAAATATCTTGAATTTAGGTCAGCATCGTAGAGATAGGAAACAACAATGTAGAACTTACAAGGGCAGCCAACATGAACCAATCATCAATACCAAAGCTTTTCACAATGACAGCTCTAGCGTAGCAACGCAACGTTGTGGCAACCCATGAGGATAGGAGAAGAACCCACAATGCGACCACAAGGTCGCCGCTGCAATTCTCGACTGCCATGATTGCTGCTGGCAGATGCAAGAAATTGGAAATTGGACCGGTGGGGGGGATATGTTATACCAGCCCAAGCTAGTCGCCAGAACACGCCAAGCTTTCATTAGTGGAAGACTAGCTCCTCCGACACTTGTCCAAGCGCCCGCGGGCCGCCACCATGACTGCATCCGGTGACATCCGATGACATCCAGAGACACCAACTAGCATCACAATCAAGGTTTGATAGGTGGCATGAAATCTGTCCACCAAGCCACATACAGGTCCAGGCCCATCCCAACTTCCCCACTTCCCCAGTCAAGGAGTTTGGCAAGCCATCGGAAAACTCCATTTCCTGCACACCGTGGCAACATGGGCGAAGTGTAATTAGCCCGACACCACCCCTTGTTTCAGCTAATCTGGGCCTGCTCCAGCCGGTCACACCGCAGATGTTTTGTTTTTTCGCGTCAAATATTCAGGGCGAGACAAATAAGAGTAGCATGATCGAAATTTCTACATCGCGCTCGTTATTGAATTTCCTCATACTACTCACACTGCGCATGGATTAATCGGTGATGCCGGTCAGCCGCAGGCAGTGTGCGTTAATCCCATCTGAAGTTTCGTACAAGGATGTCCTTTGATGCCAAGGTAGGAGCGTGCGTATTCACTGCTGGGCTCTACAACGATATTACACGATGCAAAAGTGAAAATACAAATTGTATTCCTATCAATGTTTAAGACAATACGGGTTCTCCTTATGCTTTGCCATAATGACCCTAAGGAAATCTTAACCGTAGCGCTTTATTGCATGCGGCTAGTCAGATCGATCATTACGCGAGGGCCAAAAGATGAACTACCTTGGCGGAATTTAACCATAAAGTCTAATAAAATTGAAAAAAAGCTTGTGCTAATGAACCTTTCTTTCAAGTTGGGTTGACACCACGGCGCCATCTCTACTAGACCCTAAATGCGTCTATATTTGCCCTGTATCCTAGAACTAATAGTATTATGACCTAGGTCAGAGGCATAACCGAGCCCTACTTAGCAGCTGTTATCCGTGCCTGTAATTGCAACCAATGCGATTATTGACTTATCTTTTGGCCTGACGGGCTATGAGATGTAATGGGAAGCACGGATCCTTACAAATAGATTCTTTACTTTATGTAATGTAAAATCTAGACTTAGCTATATTTAACTCCTGGCTTTACACGCCTTATCCCGGAATTTCTCCCATTGCTACTTTCCATATCATCAAATAGGTCAGATTTATCCTCTAGAGAAGATAGAACCATCTCTAACTTTCCTTCTTCACCCACTTGCCTAACTTTAACTGAGATATTCCATATTTGAGCGCTGGCAACTCCTGCCCCCACATTCTCTAAGCCATTTATCGGTGTTGATCGTAAAGCAAGGGTAATTAGTGAACCAAAACTTCCCCATGCCGAACTAGTCCACCGAGTTGAGGAGAAGATGATGATTCCGTTATGAAAAAGTGCAATACCAACATAAAGTAGCAACACACAAAATGAGACAGTGATGCTTATACTCCCATCAAAGCTGTAGGCGTACCCATACCAACGCAGCGTTTGCACAACTAAAGCGATCGGTGGGTCCCAGGGGTCGACTGTTTCACTGACTATTTCCTCCACAGAAGGTCTTCCTTCAATTGTGCCCCACCCTCCTTGCATAACAGATAACGCATTGATAATGTACAGTGTTATATGCGTGGGGAAACATATATTTTGGTTCAACTCGGTAAAGTTGCTGACATCGTCGCTGCATGCATGGAAAAGTTCGCGGTATCCTGTTCGTGACTGAAATTCATCTGAATTTTCTTCATTTAATTTGATGAGAGGTTGGGCTTTCCAGCTTGTTGTGAAGAAATCCAAAGGCGATTCCTGTGGCATGTTCCACTTAAATTGTGCCCCAAGTGATCCACTTTCTGCCATTATCCAGTTTGCTGTATATATCCAACGTGCCTCGAGCATGCATAAATTGAACCCCATTTTAATTTCATGGTTTTCTGTTGAATATCTCCAAGGAAGAAGCATAGCCATACTACTTGGATGCGGTAACTTGTAGTGGGAATTCAAAAAGATAGCATCGCGAAAGGATGCATTAACTGCTAGGCTCTCCTTCGGGGGGTAGGGGGACCATGCCTCAGAGGCGCTCAAGTTTGAGTGCTTTTCCAGGTCATCAAGATCCAGCTTAACTACGAAGGCTCCGTGTAATGCATTGTCAAAATTGAACACTATGGTGCTCTCGCTTGGGGCTGCTTGACAGTAGGTAGCCGTTAAAGGCTGTTTCCAATCTTCAGTCGAGTTGGAAGAGAGATTGTAATTCTGCGAGCTGATAAAAAACCTCCTTTCTCCAATTGGATTGCTGATTGGCAATGAAGCTTCAATTGCAGAATACGTCATCATCGTGACAATATAATCCATAGGCGCAGTTGCTAAAACAACTGTATTGTTGGTATTATTGGACGGTATTGTAGACCATGAAGTAGGTTGCAGAAGTCCTAAGTTCGAGTTGAGTTGAATCGATAAATTCGAAATATATGGAAATATAGGCGGGATGGTTAGGATGATATATTTATCGGAAAAAAGAAGGTTAATCGCCATGTTTAGGAGACATGAATGAAGATTATCATCCTTATTATTCTCACATCCCAAATACATGGGTGGTATGCCTGCTTCCATTTCATACATATTTGATGTGAGAAAATTTCTCACCCATGTACTATTTGGAAATACATTGCTTCCTGGGTTCCACCATCCTAAGGGAGGAATCATTGCGATTGCTGACAAAGGGCTAGCTGTTATACTAAGAAGTATGAGAATCAATATCCCACAAACTGTAATATTATAAGAGTAAAAGTTCATTGAGGGATTTGAGAGAGTACTCCAAAACTCCCAGCTTAATAAATATTGAAGTTGTGACGATAGAGAGAATCCTGAAGACAATAATCCAAGGGGAATACCGTTCTCTTCGACAAGGTGATATCGTATTCTATGTAATAGAATATCGGTAATTGAAATCAAGATCAACGTTTCATGTGCCTTTGCTATAAATAGAAGAGTGCTAAGCTTCTCTGATGTTATATAATCTGGGTCAAACTGTGTTTGGTTGATATAAAGTATAAGAAGTATTATAATTATTGCAATAGCAGGTAAGTGGAGGAGAGAAAACCTAGATATTGCAAATGAAATGCTGTCTTTAGAGACAACCTTCGCATATTCTTCCTTTAATTCTTTGCGAAAACTTCTAAGTAGAAGTATATTCCAAAGCCGTGTACCATATGATTCACTCGTCGGCCTCGAGTGGCTGGGTTGTGGTATTTTTCCCATGCCAACACCAGCATTCTGAGTTGGGTTGGTAAATCCCTGAACTGATGATACTGACGGTGTAGATATTCGAGCACGATATTCTTGATGAATTGATTCGTTTATGTCTTGAATAATATTTGAGTTTGATTGAATTTGACTGCTTCCAAAGGAACCTGTCGGATTGCTATCTCGCTCATAGGAAATGAGGTGATCATAGCTGAACGGACTAGCGATAAAATCATTATTGTCGGGTTCTTTAGAGGCATGATGATTTCTAGAGTCTAATGAAATATCCTCAAGATTCTCAGTATCAAATAGCTAAATGAGGTTAACTTTAGGCTCACAAGAGAAACCCAAGACAGAATTGGAGATCCCTTACCAAGGGCCTTCTTGAAGAAGATTGCTCTTGCAATTCGACACCATCTACGTCGTAGTCTATGATAAAGTTCTGCGACATATTTTTCAAAGACGATGAAACAACAGAGGTAGTTCCTTGCTATTTAAAGTATGTTTCGGCTGCTAAGCGCTACCATGTTGACTCAACTAGTCGAACCCGCAGTTCTCTGGGAGGAATGGGGGCCTCAGACAATTAGGGTCTAAAAGGCTCAGTAACCACATTATTTAGGAGTGTTTGTAATCAGTGACATCACGCTGCATGTAAATCCGGCTTGCTATCCCATCATTGAAAGGCGTATCTTGCATTTTAGACAGTGACGCGTCAGCCTACGACTGTTCAACCAATTATACCAGCACGATAGCAGCTAATGGAAATAGATCACCATTTTATTGGCCATTACTACATCATAGTCATGCGTGGCTTGAAGCTGAATTAAAAATAATCCGTAATAGGATCGGGCTGCGGGGAGGAATGAAGATTTGCATAGAGGGCTTCTGACAGCGCGTTAGGGAGTGGCGTGCATGCATTTTTCTTTGGTAGCCTGGTCAGACTTGGGGGCTGTAATATCCTTGATATCGCTTGTACAATTTCCCAATCTGGATTGTCATACATGAGGAGTACTTGCAAATCGAGGTGATTGGCCCGCCACTTTGGGGGCGGTAGTCTTCGGAGTCCGAATGATTTTCGGCCCTTTCCAGCTTGCGTGCGACAAGAGATAGGAGGTGCGGTAGCCAGGGGTATCTTGACCAGGGTCTCGTGCCTAAGAGCTACGGCACAGGATAGCGATGTTTGACCGGCTGCACTTTGTGGCGGACTCCTGCGTCACGGCCTCTCTCGGCAGCCCATGAAAATGGTGCCTTGCCCAAGCTGTCTTTGGTATCCAAATCCAGCTGATCTTCAATAAATATCCTCAATCCATTTTAAAGTCTAAAAAATGTAGACAAGTGTAGCCTCTTCATTAACCAACCTACCCAAGAGTAAGATCAGCTAGCCATCTTGCTCAGATTGGACTCGCAGGTGGATACAGACGCTACGGTAGCTATTTAGTGGCTTCAGCATGGAGTCTCTGGATGTAATCATCGTCGACGCCGGTATCCTGCATTCGGGAATCACCATAACTAAGACGAGTCCTAAAGCGCTTAATAGCCATGGCAGTGTAAATATTATTGGACAAATGATCCACTTCCAAGCCGTGTATCAACTACTCATAGTCAGCAGCACCGACAGCTTCATGTTTCCTGCTACTAATATCTTCACCACCCCTAATATTCCAGTGCCGCGGAGTAATCGTGTGAGGGAACGTCAAATTGAAGATCCAAAGATCGTGTGTTCGGTCCGCACAAACTGCAGACGAGTCTTTTCTTTGTGCCCACAGTGCAACAATAACACACACACACACACGCACACACCCTCCCTGCCTAGGGACAACTTGAGCAGCATCACGTGAGACTCGCGCCGCCCAATCAATGTGAGTTCCCCACCCCGTCCACGTGGCAAACCCCAATTGGCAATTTCAAACAATTTTGCTCATACAAATGGTGTCTGATCAAGAGCTAAAATCTACTCGGACCTATTTCAAGTCTTCGAGGAATGCGTACTGGTAAGTAGGGTTAATTTTGCAACTCAAACCCCATCGATCACGAGTCAATACCGAGGATGGAGGATCCGAGCGCCAAGGATGCAACCAATAAAAGGCAAAGTCGAAATAATGAACAAAATACACCCCAGCAATATGAAATAAACGAAAATGCTGACGACGGCGTATCGTCACAATCTCGAACTGAGGAACCAACGAAAAGACTCCAAAATAAAAATTCCAAACAAAGAGTCCTTTCACGCGAGGAATATTCCATTGCATGGATATGTGCGTTTCCTATCGAGTTGGCCGCTGCCCAGGCGATGCTCGATGATATCCATCGTGACATCCCAAGGATGCCGCATGACGAAAATACGTATATCTTTGGAAATATCGAGCATCACAACATTGTTATTTCATGCCTGCCAATTGGGGCCTACGGCATGACTAGCGCAGCAAGCTTAGCAAGCACCATTCGTGGAAGCTTTCCACTTATCCGTACTGCCCTCTTAGTTGGCATTGGTGGTGGAGTTCCTCTTAATGCCGATATCCGCCTTGGCGATGTCGTAGTTGGCACCACCGTCGTACAGTATGACATGGGGAAAGTGATCCAAGATATCAAATTCGAGAGGACTGGTATGCTTGCCCCACCATCACAGTCAGTCATGGCAGCTATTGCAAAACTGCAAGCGCACTATGAAACGGGGCTTGGGAAAATACCAAGTATTATTTCTACAACGCTGGAAAGATTTCCAACGTTGAGGGCATATTCATATCCAAATTCAGCACAAGATTGCCTATTCCATAGCACATATAAGCACTCATATCTTCTGTCCAATTGCGAACTTTGCGACAAATCTATGGCCATAAGTCGACCTCAAAGGTCAAACATGGATCCGGAGGTTCATTATGGGGTTATAGCTTCAGGAAATCAAGTTGTCAAAGATGGCGTAACGAGAGATAGGCTCGCTGAGGCCTACAACGCGCTTTGTATCGAAATGGAAACAGCGGGCTTTCTCCACGCCTTTCCTCTTTTGGTTATCAAAGGCATTTGTGATTATTGTGATTCTCACAAAAATAAAGAGTGGCAAAGATATGCCGCCATCACGGCGGCGGCATATGCAAAGGAGCTTCTGTCTTATCTTCCACCTAAGCAGGTTCAATCAACTAGTCTTGCATCATCAAGGTTTATTACTAGTAAGTATTAAGTAATCCCAAAAGCGGTTTGATACTAAACAAGACGCAGAAAGGACCTTCGACGGTTTCTTAGAGTCATTGAGGTGGGAACGGATGGACAGCCGAATGTCGAATATCAGACTCCCATACCGCGACAACTGTAATTGGCTTCTGAAGAATACCATTTTTTCAGAATGGTTGAACCCATCAAAGCTCAATGAACACAAACGGTTGCTGAGGGTAAATGCAAAACCGGGAACCGGAAAATCAGTCTTGATGAAGTTTGCGCTTGGACACGCCCAAAGGAATTTGAAAGATAAAATCGTCATCGGTTATTTTTTCAACGCCCGAGGAGATCACCTGGAAAAGTCAACTATCGGCATGTACAGGTCATTATTGGTACAGCTACTTGAAAAGATTCCAGACATGGAGGATATTCTTGAGCCCTCTACGCTCTCAGGCCGAGTTGCCACCCAAAAGGCGTGGACCATTGAAGTTCTGCAAGAGCTTTTTGAGCAAGTGCTCCAAAGTCCCAAGATCAGCAGGAGAACAATAACATGTTTTATTGACGCCCTAGACGAATGCGCCGAGGATGAAATCAGAGATATGATATCATTCTTTCAATACGCGCAAGAAAAAGCTATTCGCTCCGGTACCAGCCTATCATTTTGCCTTTCAAGCCGGCATTATCCATCCGTGACAGTCGAGTATGGCCTCGAAATTATTCTTGAGCATCAAGAAGGCCACAACCAAGCGATCAATGATTATATAAGGACCAAATTGTGGATTGGCCATAATACAGAAACAACATGTGCTCAGTTACAAGAGAGTGCATCAGGCATCTTCTTATGGGTAGTCCTGATGGTCCAGATGGTTTGTAAGGATTATGATCGAGGTCGTCTTCACCGATGGTCCATCGATCAAAGCTTAAGTGACATGGGTGCTCTTTATCTCGACATACTAACCCGCGACAATTATGGCAATGAAGAGCTGCTCTCATGTGTTCAGTGGGTACTTTTCACAAAAACACCATTAAGACCTCAGCAGCTATGGGATGCGATGCTGTCAAGCCTTTCCGATCCTGCGCCAAATTTGAAAGACGTTTCAACGGAAGATGTCGAGAGGTTTATCGTCAACTCATCCAAGGGATTATTGGAGATTAGAAGGTCCACTTCTACAGTTTCGTTCATCCACAGATCCGTTCGACATTTCCTCCTAAAAGAAAACGGCATTGATAAATTGTGGGGTCATATAGCTATTGACTTTGAGGCAAGGAGTCACGAACGACTAAAAATGTCTTGCCTACGACACATCAATGACAACATGCCTGCTGCGGCTGCCAGTGAGGATTATCAAACCGTCACACCCAGACCAGGGCGATTCTCGTTTTTAGCGTATGCAGCGGGAAACCTGCTATTGCATGCAGAGGCGGCAGCAAGTCACGGCATATCGCAGAAGGAGTTCCTATCAGACTTCCAAGTTGGAAACTGGATCCGATTGAATAATTCAGTTCAAGGGTCCACGAACCACCATGTTGGATACCCACCTGAAACGAGACTTCTGTACATCCTAGCAGAGAACAACACTCCAAATCTAATCAAAACTAGCACTGAAGTATTTTCTTGTTTTGAGGAAGGACAAGAGCATTACCTGTGTCCAATATTAGCTGCCGTTGTTGAGGATAGCAAAGAAGCCATCGAAGCATTCCGAAAAGCTCTAACGGAATTTCCGTTACACAAGGAACTGGTTCAACAATACCGTGGTCTGAATACCCGGCAACTGACCCCTGTCCGAAAGCTACGGGATGATGAGAAATTTTCTCAGAGATCTATAGTCTCACATCTTGCTGAATATGGAGATGTTCAATTTTTTATTTTTCTCATGCAGACGCGAAATCTCTCGCCAGATCAGCAAGATGAAAAGGATCACCGAACACCACTGTCTTGGGTCGCTTATTATGGGAATGAAGAGCTGATGGAGCTCCTACTGGATGGCAGTAATATAAACCCTGATCCAGGAGACGTCGATGGCCGAAC
The DNA here is from genome assembly GCA_013403855.1 of Calonectria honghensis. Taxonomy (NCBI): domain Eukaryota; kingdom Fungi; phylum Ascomycota; class Sordariomycetes; order Hypocreales; family Nectriaceae; genus Calonectria; species Calonectria honghensis. The sequence continues at coordinate 1,064,357 of VTGB01000014.1, forward strand.
GCCATTGTCTCAAGCCGCAGCACGTGGAAAGATGGGCATTATGCGAATTCTTCTAAAAACCAATAAAGTTGACCCCAACCGTCGAGACAAGAATGGTCGAACTGCACTATCCTGGGCTGTTGAAAATGACGACGTGACTGTCGTCCAGCATCTTATTGATACTGGTGCAGATGTCAATGCCACAGATAATAGTGGGCGTACTCCGCTGTCTTGGGCATATAGTGCCGGGTGCAAAGCAGTTGCTGGGCTTTTAATCCAGAACGGGGGAATACAAAAAGCCTCTGCCGCGCCTGGAACCGATTCAGGATATTCGTCTATGCCATCAAAGACTGACCGAATTGCTATCGAAGACAAGCAGAGCGATCAAATCAATGCAGAAGATTCGGCTGAGCAGCAAACGTATGACACGCGAGCTGAATTCTCTATTGTTTCAAGCACCACCCATTCAAGACACCAGGTTTGCATATCAGAGCTAGCCAGGTACTTGTTTGATGACACAAAATCTTCCAGGATGAACAAGGAGGCTGAGGAGCGACTTTTGGGGATTCTCCCCCAACTTTTGAGAGCTTTTGCATTGAAAATCGGACACTTTCCCAGTACACAAACTCTCCAAAAGCATCAAGAGGCAATGGCATTTGTGTATAAATATACAGAGTAGGTGAATGGCTACTGGATCTGAAACCACTTGTATTGGCCAACCATGGCTAAAGCTACTGAGCTGGTATTCTAATGGCTGTAATACTCCAGGAAAATCGTCGAGGCTTTTGCAGAGAAACTGCGCAACGATGAAGAAACACCACAAGAAAGCACCACTGACTTAGAAGTCATACCTTGGAGCACACGTATGAATATTTTGTGGTCGGAAAATAAAAACCCAACGGATGCGCCCCAGCTGCGAGAAGATCCTGCAGATGGTGAAGAAAATCAACTTCAACAAATTGAGACAGCTTGCAACACGGGCTCGGAAATCGAGAATAACGCACCATCAGATGCGGGCTCTACTGAAACCAGCGAGGAGAGAGATGAACCGGCCCAGGATAGCTGGCTTCTCTCTTGGAAAGAGTTCATTATTGAGACTGAAGATTTTAAGTGGCTGCTCGCACGGCTGAGGAAGGAATGTCAGCTTGCTCCAATAAAACCAAACACAATTCAAACTATTCGGGAGAAGATCATATCCGCATTCCCACCCCCCGAAAGAATCAGCAGAAGAGTATCATCGCAGACTTTCAGGGCTGGATTTGAGCTTTATTGGGATATGTTTCATTTTTTCGAGGTGCAGGCTTACAAAATATCGCCAGCAGAAGCGCTTGAAGGCGTCATTACATTGACCGGGTCTGCTTCTGATGCACAGGCAGCCACCTGCGTCCAGTACATGGAACAAACCTGGCCTTTGACAGGCGTCGTTATGCTTCAATTAATCAAGACAGTCTTGGCAGATGATGAGGAGCAGCTTGGTGAGTGCCCTGTCTTTATCTAGCATTGGGGTATTGGATCTAACGCAAGTCTAGATGAGCTACCAGATGGAACACATTTTAGGGCGTGGAGAAGTGGCCCTAAACTCATGGTGGAGGTAGACGGTGTTGCTGCTTCCATTGCTGAAGCCGGAGAGCAGCTTGGATGGATTGGTTCGGCGTTGAGGGCTTCACCACATGACAGCGGACTCATTTACTGCACACCAATTATCCTTCATATTGAGAAGCTGCCCACTAACCAGACAGAACAGCCTGTGTTGGCAAGTCAGATTACTACCGAAATCACTTGCAAGATTGGCTTTTTGTTGGAGAGGGTTACGGAAGCTCACACGGTATCAAATGGCCAGTGCTGGCATAGTATCACTAGCTATGAGGGGATGCAGGCTACATTGAAGCTCTTGTCTGTTTATTGAGGGGCTCTATCTAGGTATTATATAGCTATATCTAACTGAGGGCGGCCGGAGGCGCCCGATAGAGCTATGAAAGCTGAATGAGCTGAATAGGCTTATGGCTTCTATTCACAATAGAAGGCCAAGCGAAGCTAAAGTCATTTGATCTACTGGGTTGTGGTCTGTGCAATCCCAAGTGGCTTTTGTGGCTGAGCTAGCTGTGAGTGTAACAGTGCGACACATAGTGTCTTCAAGAACCCGGTCATTGTCAGGGGATACCCTATTCCCCAAAGAGCCTCGTGGGGAAATGGTTTGGAAATTCCTCTTAATATCATGGCAGGATTGGCTCGCTCTCAACGAGTTGATTACTTCAACAACAAAATCTATATCAAGGGTTTCTCAACGATGCTGGTACCTACAAAACAGAATGATGATATGCTTCATTGGCATTTGCTCTACAAGGAGGACGGAAGTCGCATCTCTTATCTGGATAATGACCTACAGCAACCACATAATCTGACCTATCTAGGGTTAGAAGATGTTCGTCACATACTCGGCTGGTGTTCTCAAGCTCATTCGTACGTGGGTAAGAATATCCACAAGACAACTCTCTTGGGTCTATTGCTGACAAAGCCACTCATAGGATCAAACGATGCACACCACCCTGTGACTCATTGTGGACTTGGGAGTCCTAATCACAACTGCGCGATGTTTGATGTTTCATTTTCACCAGGAAAAATGATCCTAAATGGACCACCATACTGTATTGGAGACAGAGACACGCCTATCCGATTTTCTCGCGATGGCTACATCCCGTGCCTCAAATGGATATTTACAAAATCAATTCTCCTATGGGACGAACAGGACAAACGAGGCTGGCTCACAAACGGCACAAGTGCTCTACTGCACGTGGTACGGGCATCTTTATCCCATGATAGTAGTGATCCATTTAAGGCAAAATTCCTTTTCGATGACAAGGATCTTCAGGAATCGAGTATTCCCTATACATCACAATCCGCTATCGATGTGCTGATCAATGATGACAATCTTGAGTTGAAGCTTTACAAGAAAAATGACGGTTTTATAAATCTGCAAAACCGAATTGAGCATTTTTATAATATACTTGAGAAGTTTATTGATTTTCAGGCACATATTGGCAAACGTCTCAGCAGTAAGCCGCGAAGTCGGCTGGAGGGCTGGGATTTCGAGGAATTGGCGAAAATGAGCGACCCAATCCGCCCGTACGTTGCTACAATAGAGGCGCCTGGGAGAGGATGGGTCGACTTTATAAGGTCCATGGAAACTACTACGCTCATTGGATATGGATTCGGCAACATAATCCGACCAACCGGTGTGGATATTTGTGACAGATGGACAGAACTCCCGACACAAAAGTATTACATTGCAAGTTGCATATCTGACATCAGACATGTAATCAAGCCATATGGTAAAAGCGACGGTCTTCTTAGACTCAGCGAAGACCTCATATGGCATACCCCGACTGCCGTCTTCAGTTCTTGTCAATGTAAAGGCACCTTGAAGATGAACCACCTCGATCCGATACAAACACTGTTCCCGCCGACCCTAGGTATTATTCACAGACGATTGATCATGAATCGGCCACTAAAATGGAGAATTTTGCTTAAGTTTTGAGGATGAATCGTCTGAGGCTCGATCGAGTAGCTAATTGGTTGAAAATAACCCCAACCCTACACTTAGGGTTAGTGTAATGCATAGGAAAGGGGATTTCAATTAACAAAGGAAAATAACAAGATTGCTTCTCTCTTTTCTTTCTATTACTAAGACGAAAGAGGTGATATAAAGTAGTAATGGAGGATATTATATATCTTAATTAGGACTATTAGATACTAATCTGCTGGCTATGCTAAGCAGCCGTTTGACCTGGCAGTAGTATTAAGACCTATTTTCGATAGAAGTATCTGCTGAAGGGCCAAGTGCTTAAGAACATTAAAGACTATTATATTATACTTAAATTAGCTAACCTAAAGCTTGCTATAACCCCCGAAGATAATAGTAAGGCAATTGAATAGCTTATTATTTTACATGGATATTGTAAGGATCCGCACTTCCTATTACGTCGATTGACGGTTAGGCCAAAAGATAAGTCCATAACCACAATGCTGGTGGTTACAGGTGCGAATAACAGCTGTTAAATGGGACCGGCTCGTAACAGATATAGCTACAATATATGCTAATATCTTATTATTATATAAGATAATATTATCTATTACTAGAGAGAGATAGGGCATAGAGAAGTAAAGTAGTAATAGACCGAGGTATAGCTATAAATATAGATAGAAGGGTATTATATATAATATTGGATTATTTAAGATAATAGTAATAGTAATAGCCTATTTAATATAGTTAATGTAGCTAATATTATTAGTTAAAGTACTATAAATAAGGTTATTGCTGTAAGTTAGGCTTAATTAAATAAGGAAGATGTTATATAACTATGAAAAGGTAACTTAAAGGAAGATATAGACTGTGATTTATTGTGGGTTAAAAGGCTAGGCTAGGTATAATACTTTGGCTTCTAGGACTTGATTAGTATTTATAATATAGCCTAGTAGCTATGGGCAAGGGCAGTAATGGGCAGATGGACTATAGTATAAGATAATAAAGAAGTAGTCTATAAATAACTATTATTTAGCTGGCTTGGATAGAGCTTTAATTGTAAGGTAGAATATTACTATTAGCGGCTTAATAGCATGCTAACCAAGATACTGCAGTTGTTATGACCTGAACCAACCTACCCGGGAGTCGAACTGTGACGCCGGCAAAAGCCCGGATAAGACCCACCTTTACTTCTAACAGCTTGACTTGTGACTAAGTAGCCTAGCCAATTAGAAGACACGGCTTGGAGCGTACGGCCTTGGCATTAGGGCGTTGTTCGCTCCAAGGGCTCACTTACAAGATCCTGTATTTAAGACCTCTAGGAGTTGTAGCCATTAGGGCCCAACTCAGCTCTCAATACAACTTGGTTACCTTCAATTGATCTGTTTGACCAATTGACCTATTACCAGACGTAACAACCTTCCTTTGTTGCTCTAACCGACGTGCCTGATTTTATCTGTTAACACGAACCGTTACACATGTTACGGCTTGGTTCACCGTACGTCTCTTAGTGGCTGTTACCGCACCTGTAATTGCGATCAATGCAATTATAGTACTTATCTTTTGGCCTGACGGGCTAATTGATTAATGGATGTGTGCGGATCCTAACAGCAGTGGCTTATTAGCATTTTACCGATAGCTATGTCCGGTTAACCGTTCAGTTGCAAAGGTAAAAAGATATTAATAATTAAATATAAGTCTATTGGTTATTATTACTTAGGCTTTTATTAGAAGGTATATTATATTAGGTATAAGAAAGTGCTTAAATACTAGGCTATTTGCTTTATAGATAAGTAGTAGAGTCTATTATAGGATATTGTAGATAAGCTTAAAATAGACCGGATTCTAGGTAGCTATAATAGCAGTTTCTTTAGTAGCTAAAAGAAATAAGCTAAGGATAAAGATAAAGATAAAGATAGAGATAAAGATAAATATTAGGATAATGGTAATAGTAATAATAGTAAGTAGGAGGATAAAGGTATAATTAGCCTAGGTATTATTTACAGATGATTGATTATAAATCGGCTACTAAGATAGAGAATTTTGCTTAAATTTTAAGGCTGAATTATTTGAGGCTTGATTGAGTAGCTAATTGGTTAAAATTAACCTTAATTCTATACTTGGGGTTAGCTAGTATTAGCTTAGGGTTAGTATAATGTATAGAAAAGGGGATTTTAATTAATAAAGGAAAATAATAAGACTGCTTCTTTCTTTTCTTTCTATTACTAAGATGAAAGAGGTAATATAAAGTAGCAATAGAGGATATTATATATTGCTATATTCTAGACCTATAAGTTAATAAATATAATTTATAGGTCTAGAACTAAGAAAGTATTAGTTTAAGTAATTACCTATAGATATAGAAAGAGTTATAAGCTTATAATATTAAATAATCTATAGGTCTAGAAACTATTTTTATCTTTTTATACTATATAACCTATGGGTCTAGAAGCTACTATCTGCTTGTATATAATGTTCTTTATTTTAAAGTAAGTATATAACTAAAATAAAAAGTAATTTAAATAGCTTTATAATTAGCTTTATTATATTAATACTCCTAAGTTATTTTAGATAATTAATTATAAATTAGTTATTAAAATAGAGAATTTTACTTAAATTTTAAGGCTAAATTATCTAAGGCTTAATTGAGTAGTTAATTGGTTGGAAATAACCCTAACCCTATACTTAGGGTTAGCTAGTATTAGCTTAGGGTTAGGGTAATATATAGGAAATATAACAGTTTGTGTTAACAGATAAAATCAGGCATATCGGTTAGAGCAACAAAGGAAGGTTATTACATTTGGTAATAGGTTAATTAGTCAAACAGATTAATTAAAGGTAACCAAGTTATATTAAGAGCTAAGTTAGGCCCTAATGGCTATAACTCCTAGAGGTCTTAAATATAGGATCTTGTAAGTAAGCCCTTAGAGCGAACAATGCCCTAATGCCAAGGCTGTATACTCTAAGCCGTGTCTTCTAATTGGCTAGTGTGGCGGAGGGAAATGACACCAAACACCCAAATCACCTACCCTACAGGGTAGGTTGACTGGCTGCTGTACAGGCACAAGGCTTGGAGCAACGGAAGAAAAGGGAAAACAGGGATAGGAAGGGATGCCGGGTAAAACAAAAGCCGGTCCCTTAAGATGTATGATAGAAGAGGAAAATGACAAGGGCAAAACAGTCCCTTTGAAAAGGTCTTGCGAGCTGCAGCTCTATTAGGTCTTAGGACGCGAATTGAAAGGGGGTTGTTGTTGAATTAAAAACTGAGTGATGCTAGCTATTTAAACAGAGGCCTAGCCTCACGACCCGGCAAGGTCCTTGAGCCACCACGGCCCACCAGCCACCGCCACACTAGGCTACTTAGTTACAAGTTAAGCTATCAGAAGTAAAGGTAAGTCTTATCTAGGCTTTTGCCGGCATTACAGTTTGACTCCTGGGTAGATTAGTTCAGGTCATAACATAATACTCCCCCTCCAAAGGTCTTACTCTTAAGACCATTATAGGTTATATTTAGTTTTTCCTTTTTCCTTACCGCTTCCCTTAGTCAATATATTCCCTTATGGCTTCTTATTCCTGTTAATATTATGCTATGCTAGGCTCCCTCAAAAGAGTCCCTTTAAAAGAGGCATAAGAATAGAGATTTGTTTTTCTATATGGTATTATTTGGTACTAAGGAACCCTTCTATAATTAGTACTTATAGATAGGTTATAAATATGTCTTTGGGTCTAGTTCTTCCTAATATAATAAATATATCTTGGGGCATATTTCTTATAATTATATAGATTCTAATATAGTAATCTGTAAGTATAGTTAAGGCCTTTATTCTTATTAGAAGGCACTAAGTAAATAAAGTATCTTAGGTAGTTTAGAAGATAAAGAAGTTATATAAGTAATAAGATAAAATAAAAAATAAGCTAAGAGAGTTATAAGCTTTTTTTGAGGAGTTATAAAAGGTATTTCTTTAAGCTTAGTGTAAAGATTAGAGGTCTATTACAGGGAATATTTAGAATCTTTAAGAATAGGGGATTATAGTAATATAGAATATATTACTATAGGGTAAAAAATAAAGAAGTTATAAGGGAGTGTTTTTAAGAGATATATTAAGATACTTAAGAAGCTTAGTTTTTTATATCTAGGAAAAGAAAAGAAAAGCTAATATTTATACCTAGAAATTAATTTATAATTAATATTCTAGAAGGTTCTTAATTAGTAATTATTAGTAATTATTAGTAATTATTAGTAATTATTAGTAATATAATTACTTAATAATTACTTAATAGATATATATATTAGGTTTAGCTTTAAACCTTAATCTATATATAGAAATAGCTAGAATTTCTAGGAGATTCTACTAGTTTCTATATATTTCTAGAGCTTTCTTATAGGTTTCTAAACCTTTTAGTAGATTCTAGAACTTTCCTAGAGTATTTTTCCTTACACTTAGAAAGTAATAATAGAGGCTTAATCCTATGTAATAATAGCATTTATAAAGCTTAAGCGGTTAGATAAGATAAAAGAGTATCTAAAGGCAGTTAGGCTTTCTGCAGCAGAGTTAGTTAAGGCAAGATTATTAGTATCCTTGCTAAATATGCCTAATGCTTATCCTAATAAGGGTTCTATTAATATTCCTTTCAAAGGAACTTGTTCAGTTTCTTTGAGCAGTATATAAGGTTTTATAGTGGTTTCTATATTTTCTTATTATACCCTATCTATTTTATATAATAATATATTTCTCTATTTATAGTATTTTTCTTAAGAATCTTCTTAATAGTATACTCCTTCTATAGTTCTATTACTAGCTTAATATATAATTCTATATTTACTATAATAATATTAGTAATTATTTTAAGTAAGGAAATATAAAAGATTAAATAAATTTTAATGTCTTTTAGTAGGTTAAGTTTATAGTTATTTTTAGAGATTTTCTTCTTTATAGAAAATAGGCTAAGATACTTAAGATTAAGCTTTTTATTTTATTATTTTATAGTAATATTTTTAGTAGCTAGGAGTACTATATCCCCCTTCTTAAAGAATAGCCCTTTTATCTATTTAGGATTATAATATTTCTTTATTTGCATATAAATAAACTCTAGCTCTATCTTTATTTTAGAGTATAATTATTATATTTATTTGGACTTAAGTAATACCTTTATACTTAGTAGTCCTTCTAGCTTAGGTTAGAATGTATTAGGTATAAATCTAAAGTTAATAAATATAAATATAGTCTTAATACTTAATTAATAGAATATATTAAGGGTAAGCTAAGCAATAAAAAGCTTTTCTATTTAATCTATTTACTTATAGTTAATATAGTATTATAAATAATACTTAATCTCTTGGTTTTGCCTTTTAGTCTATTTATCTACTTAAGGTCTAAAGGTAATAGTAAGCTTATATTATAAGCCTATAAAGACTATTAGTCCTTACTAAAACTTAGATATAAATAGTTACCTATGGTTAAAGATAATTTTTATAGGTAGTCTATATATTGTAATTATATGTTAAAAGAAGAGGTAAGTAAACTATTCTTTGTTAGTAGCCTTTTTATAAGGAATATAATAAGTAAACTTTATAAATTAATTAATAATAATAAAAATAATATTATAGTACTTACTAGTAGTAAGATCTATAGATAATAGTAGGTTAATAATAAAGTCTATTATAATTAATTTCTATAGTCTTAAGGTAACCAAAATAGGCTATAGTTTACTATATAATTTATACTATAGTAATTTTATTTATTGGCAAAGTAAGTATTACTTAATAATAGCTTTTACTTTTTTCTTTATATAATTAAAGAAAAATATTTATTTAATTTATTTAAGGGTTTTATTAATTCCTTTATATCTATTAAGTAAATATTTATAGATCTTATAGATTAGGTTATTTTATAGCTTATCTAGGACTTATAGTTAGATTATTTATTTATCTTCTAGGAGTATCTTATTATACTCTTTAATCTTTTGGAATAATAAATTACCCTATTCTACTATATATATACTTTTAAGTTTTAGGGGCTTAAGAGCAGCTTAGAGGAATTACAATTGACTTAGGCTATAGCCTAATTTCCTTAAATTATAATTCCTTAAGGCCCCCTCTAAGCGCCTCTAACCATATTTTCTTAAAGCTACCTTTAATAGTATTTGGTAGTATCTAAGGATAGCATAGTTTTTTAATCGCTACTCCCTTTAGATAGTAGCAATAATCTTCTTTATCTTAATTATTATTTTACTTATAGGGGCCTATTTAAGGTCCCCCTTAGGTATATATTATAATAGCTTTTTTATAGTTATTCTCTTTTCTTTTTAGTAATTAGCTTATTAGCTAATTATATTTACTTAAGTATTCTTAGTATCTTTAATATATATAATATAATAATTAAACTTAAATAAATATTCTATATAATATAGCTATTATCTATTAAGCTTTTATATAGTTATAAAGTATAAGATATTCTTATGGTTAGTAAATATAGTAATTTTATATTAACTTCTAAGGAGATATTATTAGAATACCTTAAAGGTATTAATAATAGCAAGGAATTCCTTGTTGTAGATAGGGTAATTAAGTTCTACTTTTTATAGCTTGTATAAGTAGAATATAATAGAGTATAATCTCCTTTATTTATCCCTTTGTCCGATCTAGGCTTTAATAGCATAATCAGAGGAGTCTATTTCTAACTTAATAGGCTAATTAAGGTTAAATATTATAAGTATTAGCTTAGCTATAATAGTATTCTTTAGCTACTTAAAAGCTTTTTTAGCTTTAGTTCCTATAATAAATGGTATTCTTTTTCTTATAAGAGAGATTAAAGGGTTAATTATTTGTTTAAAGTTCTTAATAAACTTATGATAGTAGTTAGTAAATCCTAGGAAGGATTGCACTTTGAGCAGGTTCTTTGGTTCCTTCTAATCCTTAATAGCAGTAATCTTCTTAGGGTTTATCTAGATCTTATTATATAAGATAATATATCCTAAGAATTTTACTTCTTTGGCATAGAATATACTCTTCTTAGGTTTAACCAGTAGATTAGCATCTTATAAGGCTTTTAAAACCTAGTAGATATATTACTTATGTTCTTCTTTATTCTTAGAGAAGATAAGTATATTATCTAGGTAATAGACAATAGAGACATTTAAGTATTTATATAATATATTATTAATTATCCTTTGGAAAGATACTAATATATTTATAAGTCCAAAGGATATTACTAAGTACTTAAATAGCCTAAACTTTATTCAAAAGGCAATCTTCTATTTATTTCCTTTCCTAATATAAATCAGATTATAGGCTCCCTTTAGATTAATTATAGTAAATACCTTTATTTCATATAACCTATTCTTTATTTTATTAATAAGAAATAAGGGTATATAGTCTTTAATAGTAATATTATTAAGCTATTAGTAGTCTATAATAAGATAAAGTTTTTTATTTTTCTTTAGAATAAATATTATTAAATAACTAGCTTTAGAAGTTAATACTTATATATATCCTTTTTATAGTATATCTTTAATATACTCCTTTAGAGTATTAAGTTCTACTTAATTAAGATTATAAATTAAGAAGAAATAGGTACTTGCTTTATCCTTTAATATAATTTTATAATCCTATTAACTAAACTCTAATAGTTTAATCTTAAGTTCTTCTGTAAATAGTTGCTTATAAATATAATACTACTATGGTATATTCTTTAGTTAATCTTTAGTAGTATCTTTCTTTATATTCTTAAGGTCCTTATTAAGCTATTAAAACTATATATAGAGATTAGTAATAACTCTTTACTATATTCTCTTTTAACTAGCCTTATACTTATACTATATTTCCTTTAGTAGCAAACTATTATTATATATAATCTCTATATAGTTAGTACTAAAGGTTTAAGATCTTATATCTTAATTATTTATATTACTAGCTATATTATTCTCAAAGGATATTTACACCTAGCTAATATACTAATTAATATATAGATTATATTAATATAACTATAGGTACCCTAGGACTAAATTATTTATCCTAGTATTAATAATATTAAATAAAATACCTTAGTTCTTTCTATTAATAAAGATCTTAAGGTAATTAAGCTTATAGCTAATAACTCTATTATTATAATTAAATATAATATCTTTTAAATTTAATATAATATAGGGATTTACCTTATTCTTCTATGGTAGCTAAAGGGCATTTATAACTCTAAGGTAAATATAATTATACTGGGCTATTAGGGTTGGGTTTGTCTATTCAATGTATAATCCAGGCTCTACTCCTATACATCCAACCAAGACTCTGCTGTCACATATGTAATCCAGTCTCTGCTATTACATGTGTGATCTAGATCCAATCTAGATCCAACCTAGTCTCTGCTATTGCATATGTGATCCAGATTAACCCAGTCTTTGCTATTACATGTGTGATCTAGATTAACCCAGTCTCTGCTATTATATGTGTGATCTAGGCTTTGCTCCTATATATCTAACTAAGACTCTGCTGTTATATATGTGATCTAGATCCAATCTAGATCTAACCTAGTCTCTGCTATTGTATATGTAATCTAGATCCAACCCAGTCTCTGCTATCGCATATATAATCTAGATTAATTTAGTCTTTGCTATTATATGTGTGATTTAGGCTTTGCTCTTATATATCTAACTAAGACTCTGCTACTATAGATCTAATCTAGATCTAATTTAGACTTTGCTATTGCATATGTGATTAAGCCCTACTATTATATATATAATCAAATCCTACTCTTCTTAACCCTTAGAATTCCCTCTTAAGCTCCTAGTTTATATTAATTATAATCCTTATCTCCTTTTTCCCTACTTTTATTATTATTATTACTATTATTATTATTATCTTTATAATAATTTATTTATTGGTAGACTAGTGCTATATTTAGGTTAGTATTGCCTCCTATTATACTATCTAGTTCCTCTATAAAACCTCCTAAGGGTATATAAATACCGAGCAATTCTGAAATAGATGTTTTCCGTAAGCTATTTAGATTACTGTTTATAGCCATGTAAACCCTAGGGATCTTTAAGTCCCTAGGAAGATCTTCTATGCTATCAGCAAAAAGAAGAGGCTTTAGAATAGGCTTAACCATATATATATATAATGCCTTATAGATATCCAAAAGATTAGGAAGCTTATCTATAATAGCTAGTACTATAGCATAGAACTTATTCTCTTTTCTAATACCATTGGTTATATGAATCTTATTATAGTATATAAAGAGGCTCCTAGAGACAAAGATATAAATACTGGTACTAAAGATATCAGCTATTACTATTAGTAATCACTAGGCATAGATCTTTTTAGCTAAGGTACCTTTAGGAATTTTTAGCTTCCTACTAAGATACTTGGCTATCCTTGTTGAAAGTATTAACCCCATATTACTATTTATTTTATTCTTAGCAAGGAAGTCTTTGATATCTTTATATAACCCTATTGTAGCCGAGCTTGACCAATGATCCCATTTACAAATGAGCAATACCTTTATATTAATCAGTCGAATTTCATCGATCGTCAATATATTAGGGCTATTATACTGAATGGCCTAAGCCTAATAAAGGGTAAAGCTAGATAGTATTGCTAGATTGCCCTTGCGGATCTTATCTACTACTTTGATTGTGTTCTGGTCGAGGTTAGTAAGATAGCATTGTGAATATTTGCTATAAAGATGCATTAGTATATTAGTAAGCTGCTTTTGGCCTTGGCTGCCGAATACCTTATATAGGACGGTGATATTTATAATATAAATCTCCTGCAAGGATAGTCTGCTATTAAAGTCCCTTTCTTATAGCCTTTAGGCAATAGCTAGGCTATTAAAAGCTCTATATCCTTCCTTAGGGTGGTTCTTAAGCTTTTTCTTAGCTTACAAAGCCTCTACCAGGGTAGTTGGCTTGTTATTTCTACTAAGTCTTTGTTTTAATATTTGCATATCTTTGCCTAGCTATATCACGACCAGTTTGTTATTGGTCTAAAGGACCTATGTAGGAATCTAGTTGGTAAATAGCTATAAAGAGATATTATTATCTTTATTATTATCTTAATAATTATTTAGTATATCTAAAAGGACCTAAGTAAATGCCTAGAAAGGCTTAGTATCTCTTAATAGTATACCTAGTAAGAAAGGAAGAAGTAGCTTTTTTCTTTGACTAGCATAAGAGCTATTTATTATTAAATTGCCTTTTTTATTGCTGGCCTGGAGATAGTGCTTAGTAAGCTTATGGGCTAGATGCTTTAATATGCCCTTCTTAATGAGAGATATATATTATTAGCCAATAAATTTCTTAAGCTTTTTCTTATATCTAGAGAGGGTATTAAGTAAATTAATAAGATTATACTTATTTAGTGCCTTAGATAATAGCAATATATATTATATTAATAAGCTAATAGTATTTATACTTGGGATAGTATGGAAGGTAAAATCTAGAAGGAAGCTAGATAGTAAATTATTGTATGTATTGGCATTAGGATTCTATCTAGAGTAAAGTGTCCTTTGTGGGAGGGGCTGGCTTAACTTAGCCCCTAATGTATTAGTATTATCGGCAATAAGTAAGCACATATCTAAGGAGACTGGCGAACCCTTGTTATATTTACTAGCTGTGGTATTACTGTTGTCTAAAGCATAGTATGTAGATAATCTAAGCCTTTTGGGTTAAGGTCTAAAGGTACTAGAAGAGTCGCTGATATAGTTAGGTAAGCGGGTATACTTAGTAGACTCTATTGTGATAGTAGAGGCTATTGTCTTTTTTCTGCCTATTGGTGATATATTGCTGGTCTATTTACCTCTTAATAATTATAGCTTTTTTTTATGGCCTTTTCCTTCTTTCTATTGTAGATAAGGGAAAAAAGAGATCTAAAATAAAGTAATAAATATATTTGTTATTTCCTAGAACTTCTAGGGTATATAATACCATAGTCTCTATTTAGATAAATTAAATTGGTTTATTTATTTAGAATGCCTAGGATATAATAAGGGTATAGATTTAATTATATATGTAATAGGATTTTAGATATAATAAGTATAGAAAGATAAGTTATATCTTATTTAATAATAAAGCTAATATTATTCTAAGTATATTTATAGAAATTTAAGGGGAAATTTAAAAGCCTTTGCTATTTATAAGTTTAGTATATTAATAATTACCCTAGACTTAGCCTATTAGCTTCTTTACAATAAAGCCTAAACAGTATCCTTAGACTAGGCTAATATAATTATTATACATTAAGTATTTATATTATTATTATCTATATGGCTTTAGAGTACTAGAAAGCCAAAGGCCTATTAAGAATATAATCTAAGCCTAAAGATTATAAGAAAAGGGGTATTTCTTTCTCTTACTTATCTTCATCTAATGTCCATATACCCAGATCTTAAAATACTATCCTATGCTATCTATAGTCAAGTCTACCCTTACCTATAGCACCTAAAAGAAGAACTATACTAAGGGTAGCAAGCTCTAGCATATTATAGTTAGATTTCTCCTTTACTACTAACAATAGTACACTTACTAATAGATTAGGCAATAATAGTAGTATAGGCCATATTACAATAAGTACTATATTACCTAAGTCACTATCATTATCACCAATAAACTTAGATATATTACTACTAATCAATAAGTTCTTAGAGTCCTTAGAGAGTATTACTATATTATAATAAGCTAGAGATTTAGACAAGATGCTTTTATCTCGGTCTCTAGTTAGATAGTATTATAGCGGAAAAGAATATATACTAGGTATACCTTTCTAGATATAGACATTAATATACTTATACTTATATAAAATTAACTTATTAACAGATTCAATGGATAAGAATATAATAGATATAGCTATCCTAGATAATAACTTATTGCTAAATAGCTACTTATTATAATATAGCTCTAATATATATATAAATCCGGCTAAGGAGAATAATAAATTATAGTAGATATACTTAATACCTCTATCTACTTATAGGTCATACATAGGTCAAATAGCCAATCTATACACAATATACCCAATCTACTAACTATCTACCTAGATAGCATAATAAATAGGGCAAATAATAACCCAAGCAAAAGTATTACTACCCAAAGCAAGCATACCCTAAACAAAGCATATAATAAAGCACACGACAAAGCACACAACAAGCCTATTCCTATAGAATTGCCCACCCATTAGGAAGTTTATAATTGGGTTAAAGAAAAAGACTTAAACAAAGGAGAGAAACTAGCTCAATGTATTATATATATCCTTACTGCCGGCCTAGTATCATGTCCTATAGATCAACACAAAGACCAGGACGCATTGCACCTTGTGACTTGCCGCTATTACCTGTACCTGCGCGAGATATAGGCTAGGTCTAGTACTAGAGTTAGTAGGTTATCCTTTGCCGAGCAAGAGGAATAATCACGATAGTTCGGCCTAGACCAGACTATGTAATCCCTTGATACTTTAGTCATAGGCCTCCATCACAACCAGCTGCCGCCAGTAAGTCGGTTAGAGGCCTAATTTGTGGGCTGGCATAAAGATAAAGATTGGTCAGATGCCGAGGTCTGCCTCCACCAAGACAATATGCCGCAGTAAAAGCTAGCGCCTACCATTCATGATATCAACAGCTTCCTATATATCACAAAAGACCCACACAGCCTAAGAGGGCCATTAAATATATATATTATGGCCTAGCTAAGCCTTCTCCTCTCTAAGTCTATTTATATTTATATACCTATACAGATAGAAGAGAAGATTAAGTAGGTTCCGATCTACTAGATCTTATATACTGTACTTGTATACCAAAGGCCACAAACGATTTATATATTCTTTCCATGGCTCTACGACGAGAAGCACGGGAAGAAAGGCCTAGTGCCCTTGAAAGAGGAGCAGAACCGGCTATTCTTCGATGGTTTTATCAGGCCAAGCATCGAGAAGATTAGACCACACTTTGTGCACTACTTGCCTAGAAGCTATAACTCTATTTGGGCAATATTATATATTGCCAAGGAGTCATTAGGCTTAGTAGCTATACACAGGGCAGCCTTTAAGGTATTATATAGCAAGGAGAATCTCCTTAGGCTATAGAGTATTATATAGAAGGCACTTAATTATACAAAGCGCAATATAGCAGCTAACGGGCCCTATTGCGGCGAAGGCAGGAGCATATAGGAGACAGAAGATATTAGTAGGCTATGGCAATTTGGTAATGCTATTTTCCTTTGTAGCTATAAAGATATTAAGCTGTGGCACTAGTCGTCTGGCAGTAGTATCTCGGAGGTTCTAGGGGACTTCTGTGCCTAATGTGGTATTGTTAGCCTTAAGCAAGACCTAGTAGCCAATAGTCATAATCGTAGTCATAGTCATAGTCATAGTCACAGTCATAGTTATAGTCACAATTATAGTCACAATCGCAGTCGCAACCCTACTTACAGTGACAATGGGATAAAACCAATACTATGGAGGCAAACCTAGCTTATTAATGTGGCGTCTGAGCTCTTGCCAATAAGAAGTGGTTATACCGTTCTGGCTTGGTAGTACTGCTAGTATAATACCCTGTGTTTTCTCTATAGGTAGTCTAGGGAGGCTTTACTTGGGAGGATAGCCCTATAGGCGGAAGGTAAGGCTAATAGTGATTGGGATGATGAGGCTGGTAGTAGCCAGGAAGATAAGGAAGGAGAGTGTGAAAATAATTATAATAGAGACAATAGGCAAGCTCTATAAGGAAGGGCAAGCAAGGAAGAAGAGCAGACTACAGGAAAGGGTTGGAAGTCTCCCCGGATCCCGCGTGCTACTACGACCGAGTACCCTATATATATACTATAAGACTCTATCTACATCACTTTAGAGCCTAGGTATTATTCACAGACGATTGATCATGAATCGGCCACTAAAATGGAGAATTTCGCTTAAGTTTTGAGGATGAATCGTCTGAGGCTCGATCGAGTAGCTAATTGGTTGAAAATAACCCTAGGTATTATTCACAGACGATTAATCATGAATTGGCCACTAAAATGGAGAATTTTGCTTAAGTTTTGAGGATGAATTGTCTGAGGCTCGATCAAGTAGCTAATTGGTTGAAAATAACCCTAACCCCATACTTGGGGTTAGCTAGTGTTAGCTTGGGGTTAGCATAATGCATAGGAAAGGGGATTTCAATCAACAAATGAAAACAATAAGACTACTTTTCTCTTTACTTTCTATTACCAAGACAAAAGAGGTAATATAAAGCAATAATAGAGGACATTATATATCTTAATTAGGACTATTAGATATTAATCTATTGGCTATGCTAAGTAGCCGTTTGACCTGGCAGTAGTATTGAGACCTATTTTCGATAGAAGTATCTGCTGAAGGGCTAAGTACTTAAGGACATTAAAGACTATTACATTATACTTAAATTAATTAACCTAAAGCTTGCTATAACCCCCGAAGATAATAGTGAGGCAATTGAATAGTTTGTTATTTTATATGGATATAGCTATAATGCATGCTGATATCTTACTATTGCACGAGATAATATTATCTGTTATTGGAGAGAGGTAGGGCATAGAGAAGTAGAGCAGCGATGGACTAAGGTATGGCTATAGATATAGATAGAAGGGTATTATGCATAATATTAGATTGTTTGAGATGATAGTAATAGTAATGGCCTATCTAATATAGCTAATGTAGCTAATACTACCAGTCGAAGTGCTATAGATAAGGTCATTGCCGTAAGTCAGGCTCGATTGAATGAGGAAGATACTATATGACTACGAAAAGGTGACTTAAAGGAAGATATAGACCATAACTTATCGTGGGTTAAAAGGCTAAGCTAGGTATAACACTTTGGCTCCTGGGACTTAACTAGCATTTACGATGTAGCCTAGTGGCTATGGGCAAGGGTAATAATGGGTAGATAGACTATGGCATAAGACGATGAAGAAGCAATTTATGTATGACTATTGCTTGGCTGGCTTGGATAGAGCTTTGATTGTGAGGTAAAATGTTGCTGCTGGCAGCTTAATAGTATGCCGACCAAGATGCTATAGTAGCTTACTAGCATTTCACCGACAGCTGCATCCGGTCAACCGTTCGGTTGCAAAGGCAAGGAGGTATTAATGATTAAATATAAGTCTATCGGTTACTGTTACTTAGGCTTTTGCTGGAAGGTATATTGTATTGGGTGTAAGGAAGTGCTTGAATGCTGGGCTGTTTGCTTTACGGATGAGCAGTGGAGTCTGCTATAGGATATTGTAGATGAGCTTGAAATAGACCGGATTCCAGGCAGCCATGATAGCGGTTTCTTTAGCAGCCGAGAGAGACAAGCTAAGGATAAAGACAAAGATAAAGATAAAGACAAGGACAAATATTAGGATAACGGTAATAGTAATGACAGTAAGCAGGGGGATAAAGGTATAACTAGCCTACTATAGGATCTACTAGATTAAGCTATATTCTGATTTATTATGGCTTTAATTAAAACTTATATTAGCAAAAATATATATATAAATTTACTACTATGCTTCTATATAGTACTAGGTATTAACCAATACCCACTAGGCTATTTAGAGCCACATTTATATACTGGTATACTAGCCGGTATACTATAGTAGGCCTAGCTATTCTTTTTAGAAGCTATATTTAAGAATTAGCTAGTAAATTAGGATAAGGTTAGGGTAGAGGCTATATTAATATTTTAAGAGAAATATATATTATAAATGTATATAGGCACTTATAGTATTATAAGTAAAATTATTAGATAGATAATATATAGAAAAGGATATTGGCAAAAGAATAGGGGATAGCTATTAATATAATGGTCTAATGATAAAGAAGGCTTATTTTATATGGGTAAGTATATTAGCATCGAGGACTTTACCTGTATACTGTGCAATAAGGTTACCAAAGCAAAGAGGCTGCTAAACGGGCTATTTGGTGGGGTATAGCCAATAGTTAGTAAGAAGATTAATATAAATTAGATTGTTAATAATATAATATGGCTTGGGGTAGGTTAGTTATTTGTAAGTAACCCGAAGAATAAGTGGCTAGAGGCTAGATCGGCAAAGGTAATGCGACTAATGAAAGTATTGATATAGGATAGCACAAGGGTCTAGTGGAAGTAGTAGTGTATTAGGAAGTGGCTTTATGACTTATGGCTGCTTTGAGAAATACTACTTATACTTGTATATATATGGGGTAGGCTTTTGGGAAGGGGACTAGAAATTATAATGTTATGGTACTGCGATTTGTGGTAGCTAATCCGGAATGTATTTATACTAGATAGGCAGGTTATAATTATAA
Source organism: Calonectria honghensis (assembly GCA_013403855.1). Lineage (NCBI taxonomy): Eukaryota > Fungi > Ascomycota > Sordariomycetes > Hypocreales > Nectriaceae > Calonectria > Calonectria honghensis. Next base: position 1,084,120 of record VTGB01000014.1, read on the forward strand.
CCAATTAAGACAAAATAAAGGCAATCTGCAATAATGGCCAGAAGGTAGTATAGTTTATCCCTAACCGGATTGGCCGGATATTAGTAGTATATATTATATAGCTGCTTTTGACCGAGAGAGTACTATAATAAGAATGTTAGATTGATAAGCCGCATAGAGAGTAGCTTGAATATATATGGAGGGATAGTAGCTCGTCGGTATGGGAGACCAACCGGCTTAGTAAGAAGCTTGCTTATATAATGTAGGCCGGGATAAAGGTTAAATTAAGGGTAGAATAATACTAGGCAATTATAATTAAGATAGGGTAAAGAATTTAAGGATTTATAATAAGGTAATTAAAAGGTAAAATAAAGGATAAGGATAAGGATAAAAATGTTAAGGTTAATTTGATTATAGGTGAGCTAGTTGACTATGGAGGAAGCTAGAATATTATATGGGATTTATAGTTAATATATAGAATATGGATTGTAAGGTAGTATTATGCTGTATACATTGGCTTCTTGGGTAAGCTATAGCTAGAGATAATTACTATATTTAAGGAGATTAGTAAGCTATAGTATTAGTTTTTGGAGAGTATAGGAGAAGGAAAGGGGAAAAAGATACCAAAATGCAAGTAGGGTAATTAGAGTCAAAAGACTGATAATATATAGCAGTAGTAATAACAATAAAAAGAGGAGCAGTAGCAGTAGTAGTAGCAATAGCAATTTACTAATAGTCTGGCCTAGATGACTATAAGTAGTAGTAAGAAGCAAAGAAAGAAGACTACTTAAGAGCAAAAGGAGGCATTAGCTCAAAAGAAGAAGATAAGTAAAAAGAAAAAGAAGAAGCTAAAGGATAAGATGGTAAATAGGTTGCAAAAGTTGCTTGGACTGAAGGTAACTTGGCAATCCGATAAGTAAGCCGAGAGTATACAATTGATTATAGTACTTAAAGCGGATTAGATGGTAATTAATATATTGCTAATAGGGGCCAGCAAGAGTATACTATTTATATTACCGGCTATAATATAGGATATAGGCATAAGTATTATGGTTATACTATTTATTGTACTAATGGATAATTTGGTTATAAGAGTAATAGATATAAGAGTTAATTATATTTAATATAGGTTATTAATGAGTTTAGGACAAAAGGGTATGCTAAGGGTAATATGGTTAATAGTTATTAGTACTAATATTGTATTAAGTACTAAGTTTTCTGGGTATATTAACGGGTTATTATATATAGGGCTATTACTATAAATATTTATAGATAAATATTATATTATTATTATGGATATTGGCTATTGAGCTAAGCTTGGCAAGCTAATAGGCTTATGTTGGTTTGGCTGCCCGTTAGTACTGCTCATAGTAATGCTACCCATTATGCTAGAGGACTAGTTCTATAGTGAGATATTGGCAAAGTCGGCAATTATAGTAAGGGATTGGATGGTTAAGCTGAACTATTGCTATAAGGTTTAGTAGGTTAAGCCCGGGCATAATGCTATTAAGAGTTACATGGTTAAGGTAATTAAGTAGCTAGATTAAGATATAATAGGCTATTAGAAGGGGGTTATATACTGCTGATCTAAGAGTTAATGTAAGGTAATTGCTGATGAGATCGGCTATAGGTTTTATTATAGTAGCATAAGCAAATAGGATTGTCATAAGGCCTGAATGATATGAGCAGAGGGCTATAATATAAGCCAATGGATTATAGTAATAATTAGGTTAGGGATAGGCATTGATATTAAGGGGATTATAGTTATTATTTATATGGAGAAGCTATATAGGCTAGTTGACTTTGTGTAGTAGATTGGCCGAGGAGAGCGTTGGGTAGGTGAGGTAGTATAGTCTGTTATTATATATGATGGACGGCTATAATAAGAGGATTAGTATTAAAGCTTTATAGATAATATTAATTAAGTATAAATAGAGGCATTTATATTAATACTGAGATATTAAAGGGCTATAATATCGGTATTTATAGATGGGATAGTAGGCAAAATATATAAGGATATGGATGGGGCTATGCTTTGTGATTGATGTGAGCTGCTTTAATAGGATAATAATAATAGTAAAGGTATAGATAGGGCTGAGGAGGAGGTAATTGAAGGGGAAAGTAATTGGGAAAGTGATGAAGAGAGTGATGGAGAGAGTGAGGGAGAGAGTAAGGGCGAGAGTGAGAGTGATAAAATAAGGAAGGGTGGGAGGATTTGGAAGGTATTTGGTAAGGAAGAGGGTATATGGGTTAGAATGCTTTTCCGATGGCTAGATGATGTTATAGAGGAGTGTCCGGTATGTCACGTCCGATGTCACTAGAAGGGACTAGAGCTAGGGGAGGTCCTAGATGAGCTGTGGTATAAGAAGGCTGGGCAGTGGTATAAGACAGTAGCAAAGGAAGAATATAATATAGTATGTAAGGTAATTAGGTTTAAAGAATTATTATATTGCTTTATATATAAGCTATTATTAAACTAGTATAAGAAAACGCAGGATAAAGAGGGTAAGTATATATATAAGGATAAGCTATTGCTAATAGTATTAATAGGCTTTAGGAGCTAGTGAGTTAAAGATATAGTTAAGGCTAAGTTTAGGATTAATGTAAAGGATAGGAAGGTATTTTATTGTTGGCTAGGGGTTAAAAGGTGGTTTTATGGGATAAAGGGGATAAATGTATATATTATATAGAAAGTAATTATTTAGGAGATATATAAGAATAAAATATAGCTATAGGGTAATTATAGAGATTATAATAAGAATATATTACTATAAAAGGGATTAATAGTAAGAGAGAGAAAAAGAGAGAGAGAGAAAATAAAGGGATATAGGGGATTTATGTAATTAGTCTACTATATAGAATAGAGAGGCTAGGAATTAAAGGAAGTATTAAGAGTAAAAAGGAAATTAAAGGGTTTATATAAGCCCTCCTAGCAAGAAAAAAAAGACATATAAGGAACCCCTACCAAAGGATTAGAAATAGTAATTAAAGGTAAAAGGAAATAGAAAATAGTTAAGGGTAATAGTAAAAGGTTAAGGATAATAGTAAAAGGTAAAGGGTAATAGTAAAAGGTTAAGGGTAATAGTAAAAGGTTAAGGGTAGTAGTAAAAGATTAGGGGTAGTAGTAAAGGAAGAAGAGGATAATAAGGTAGAGAGGGCTTTGGCAATAATAATAGTAAATAGACTAAAGGAGAAGACATAGGAAGAGAGCAGGCGGATCAAAAAGCTATACGGTTGGCTAGATCAGGTACAAGGAGTAGAATGCTTAGTATGCTTTATTAAGTGGCATATACATGGGGCAAAGGAAGAGTTTAGAGGGAAAATGGAGTATAAGCGCAAGGACTATTGGCTACTATAGCAGAAGGACTTTGACCGGTGGCAGGCAAGTTTACGGTTTGCAGACTATGAGTACTACTGGGAGTACGGTTTGCTATATAGCTGGTATAGCATAGGGTAGGTGTAAGGGGGTAAGTATAGCTATTATAATAAGATACTGCTAATTATAATAATGGTAAAGGTAAGTAAGAGAATTAAGGGGCTTATATGGGAGAGATTTAGAGTAGACTATAGGAATAAGTAAATATATTAAAACTAGATTAAGTAGAGTTAATAGGTATATAGAATATAGATAATAAATAGGCTTATAGTATAGAATAAGATTATATAGTATATTTAGAAGAAAAAGAAAAGATAATTAAAAATAAAAAGAGAAATAGAGATAGATAAATAAAATAAGTAAATTATATTAGTTTGCTATAGGGGATAGAGGGGGCTAAGGTTTAGGGTAAGGGGAGTAGTTTATAGTTAAAAGTAGTAATTAATAGTAAAAGAAAATACTAAAGGGTTAAAAGAATAATATATAATAAGAAAAAGTAATAAATAATAAAAAGAAAACTATAAATTATTTATTACTAATATAAGGATTATATAAAGTAAGTAAAAAAAATAAAATAAAAATAATATAAATTAAATTAATTAGGATTAAAGTAGTTTTTGCTAAAGGTAGTATTTATTATAGGTATAAGTATATAAGCGGTTTTTATATAAGAGTTATATAGGGTATTTAGCAGAGGTAGTACTTACTATAGGTATAAGTATGTAAGTGGTTTTTATATAAGAGCTATATAGGGTATCCGGCGGAGGTGGTGCTTACTATAGGTATAAGTGTATAAGTGCTTTTAAGAGTAAGTAGGTAAAGCTATAGATACTAGGTCCCGGCAGGAATATAGTAATATAAAAAAAGAACTACTAACTACTATATAAGATAGATAACCCGTGTAATCTGTATAAGTAGTATATAGGGTAAGTTAAAAGAATAGTGTAAGGGATAAATAGAGATTAAAGTAAAAAAGAAGAAAGAATTAAAAAGTTAAAATAAAGTTTTAGTAGGTAGGTAAGTAAACCCGTCTTTTTAGCCCCCGGAGTTAGGGTGAAGTTTTAGTGGGTGGGTGGGTGAACCCGTGTTTTTAGCGCCCGGCAGGGGTGCGACAGCACGGACGCGGAGCGGGTTAGGGTTAGGGTTAGGGTTAGGGTTAGGGTTAGGGTTAGGGTTAGGGTTAGGGTTAGGGTTAGGGTTAGGGTTAGGGTTAGGGTTAGGGTTAGGGTTAGGGTTAGGGTTAGGGTTAGGGTTAG